>JASPKZ010000004.1:1800000-2235000 GCA_030220185.1 Diploptera punctata
CAAAGCATAGCATGAAAATGCTATGATTGCAGTGAAAGACCTGCCCTCGGGTAGAATTACTATGGAAGGATTAACTTTAAAAAAAATAAATAATTCCTGAGTTTTTTCTTTAAAATGTATTCTTACTTTATTATTATTATTATTATTATTATTATTATTATTATTATTATTATTATTATTATTATTATATTTATTATTATTATTAATATTATTAGTCTATTATTACTTCTATTAAAAGTTAATCTGTAAATAGCACTTTAATACATTATAACGATCTTGATTAATTTCATTTCTAATTTTCGGTGTTTCTTTTAAGACAAGTTTAACCATTACAATTTTTACTTGCTCCTTCAAAGACAATAAAAAAATATTATTTATAATATGTTTATAATTAAATATGTCGGCCTTAGTGATTAGTGGTTATGTTCTTTGCCTCTAGCCCCGAGGGTCGCGGGTTCAAACTCGGCCGGGGTCAATGGATTTTTACGATGAAACAAATTTAACGGAGAAGTCCTTCGGGAGGGAGAGTCCGAGTTTGAAGATTTTTGGACTTGTAAAAGGACTAAAGAACCTATATTAATGCCTCTGAGCATAATTTAACGGACTTTCCCCATCCAAGTAGCTTAATACCTTAGTTGTCCACTAGATGTCTCATTGAGGCCATGTGCTGACCGTATGTCAGTCACTGACATGTATTTCGGAAATAAGCGTGAGTAAATAAGCTTTGATCAAGAAACTCCCCATATCTCCATCAGGGACGTGTAGAGCATATATATTATTAAATAGGCCTAATTATGATACTATGAGTACGATTATAATGTTATTAAGGGATGATTTAAAACATTTCATGAGTTGTTTTCACATCAGACAACTTATGTTATGTAGGCTATGAATCATGGACTAATAGACTACATTACTTTCCCATTATTTTTAAATACAATTATAATAATATTTACTGTATTAGAATGTTTGATTAATATGAAAAATGAGGCAGCAATTAATTCATAATTTAAACACACTCTGGTACGCTAGAATAGTGTATGTTAATAAATTTATCATAAGTAATACCACGAGTGATTTCCAAATTATCGATAAATTCCATCGTCACTTCGTGACATCGTGCATTTGTTAGGACTATTTAACGAATAAAATTAAACTGTTTACTTACAAATCATTATTTAAATTTACTTATTTTAAAATATTTATATATTTAATGTAAACGGCGATGTTTGAAAACAAATGAGATATATTTATTATGTTTCATTTGTTCATCACTGCAACCAGATCATATTATTTATTACCAAAGGATCGCAATATTGTGAGCATGCACCCTAGTGGAGAAAAAATTAAACACCTCAAACTGTTTATAACCAATATTATAGGTTATTAATTAATTTCTGATGTCCTATGATGTAAATATATCAATTATATATTTCTGGAACGTAAATTTCTGGGAAATAATACGTTTAAGAAAGTGCAAACAGTGGTTTATTATTTTTGTAGTATAATCAATTGCTATAAATGTTTTATATTATACCCCGCAAACAGTATCTGGTTACATTCTTGTATTATACAGTAAACTCTGTCTTAGCCGGAACCTTTGTAAGAACAAAACCTGTAGAGACGGGAAAAATCTCCAGAACGGTACGATTGTAAATGTAAAATCGTCCTGTATAAGCCGGAAACGTTCAAAACGCGGAAACGGAATGGTTTTTAAAGTACCAATAGTTAATTTTCACCTCGATAAGACGGAAAATTATTCTTAAGCACGTTATAATTACAGTATTAATGATCGCACATGAAAATTCTGCATATGACGCTTTCTGCATTATATCGTTTTACCTTCTTGTTTTGCCATTGTATTCCGGTGATACCCTTGCTTATGTGTGACGCTTTTCCTTGCCTGCTTACGTTGCCTGTCAGGGAGTTGGAGAACTCTTCAGTCTACCTGTAGTTGAGTTCCTTCTCGCTTGTGTAATAAAGTTGTTTTGTATTGCTGTGCAAACTGAGCTGTGTCACATACACTATTTTGTCTGCATTTCAGTCAATACGTTATGCCATTAAAGCGTGCATGTAAAACACTTACACTGCGTGAGAAAATTCAAGCTTGTAATTGGGGAACCCTTTATAAGAAGGAAAACTGCCAAGACGGAAATATATTTAAGGAACCGTCATGTTCCTTCATAGACAGGTTTTACTGTAGGCCTATATATAGGCCCTACAATCTTTGTACTTGCATTCTAGGATTCTTGCATCTTAATATATAAATTGTTATATTCAACGTATTTCTTAGAGAGTCAGTCACTGCAAAATAATGCTCGACCTATTCAGAATGTTGAAATGGAGGAGCTTGGTTTTAATATGATAAAATTAAATTGATAAAATCGAGGTGAAAAACGACTGTGATTGGTTGTAAATCAAAATTCATTGAAATGTGATTAGTCATTGACTCCCAATTGGGGCATGAGTTTAAATAGTCAACACTAATCTATCAAGAGGTTGTGATTTTATCTAATGAAAAACTTAACCTTGCGTTGGAATTTGGAGTGACTATTTTGCGAATAATACAACATCAGAAGCTAAACATAATTATAATGTTTAATATTTACCAAATGTGAGGTTATGTTATTCCGATCTTATTTCCGGGCGATTTCTATGCTGGCTGTATAGTTATAAATAGCATATCTTTACTGTTAAATCTCTTTGGAAAAATCAGTAACAGATGATTGTATGAGAAAAAACTATTAACTATAATGCAGATTCATTATACAACATTTAATATCTTCTTTAGAGCAACAGAACTAACTTTTTTTTGGTAATTTTTGAAGTTGTTTTCTTTTGATATTTCTTGCTGTACCATATCTATCGTACATTGTCGAATCGATATCCTTGCCAAAATAGTTAATTTGCGGAGATATCTCTCATTACGAACAGGAAGAGGCAATTTTATCAACAGGAAGAGGCAAAATGATCTGTCTATGAGATAAATAGTCACTAAAATTCTGTATTAATTTTCATTACATTATTGTTCCTCAATTTATTCAAATTACTATTACGTATTTTATGTTATTTTCTACTAAAGTGAAGTAATAAATCTTATGTTCTTATAACTTTTTCCGTCCCTTCATATCCTATATATCTGATAATTATTATTTTTTCACTCTATAAACAAGTCAAGATCGCTTTGATTGACTTTATAATGATGTTACAAACTGTGATTTATGCTCATACTTTTACTATAATTCCAACTGTTATGGTTAGGTGTGTTTGTGGAAAGCAACGGGAAGCTACCACACCTACAATTCCTTAGTAAAGCTGCAAGCATAGCATGAAAATGCTATGATTGCAGTGAAGGGCCTGCCTTCGGGCAGAATTACTATGGATGGATGGTTAGGTGCCAGCACTGTATAAATCGTAAAATCCTAATAGAAATCTACTATGTCATGATTAATAAACACAATCACCATAAAATTTACCTCTCAATTTGTTATGTAAAAATATTAATATTTTGGGTCCTGATAACTCATATAATAAAACACAATTATAATTGTCCGAACCAGTAATGAGCTAACATAAAGACCCTAAATTTTGAAAGAAATAATTTTTACTTTCAAAATTAATTTTACTGTAATCCTATGCTATTAAAAATCCTTTAAACAAAGATGAAGTTTTATTTGTCATTATTCTACTTGAGGACTGAAGGGGACTAACATCTTTATCATGGTTGGTTAAACATAAAGTTTAGCATAGAATAACACTTGTTGCACTGCCGTAAAATATACCGATAATCGATACGCGATATAAACATTTGCCTCTTGTCCAGTGAAGATCTTTTAATTGCATTTCAATGAGCATCCAACTATCCTTAGTAATTCTGTCCGAGGGCAGGTCTTTCGCTGCAATCATAACATTTTCGTGCTATGATTTTCAGCTCTATTAGGGAATTATAGGTGTGGTAGCTTCCTGCAGCTGATGATGATAATGATAAGGAAGGTGATGATGGCCGGATGATTTTCGGGGACCGTTGGGCCCTAAACATCCTGACATTTGTCTTACAGGTTAGGAAAAAACCCGAAAAAACCCTCACCCAGGAGCCTGTCCCGACCGGAAATCGAACCCGGGCCCGCTGCGTGACAAGGCAGCACGCTAGCTAGAGACCACAGCGGTGGAGCTTCAATGGATATGTAGAATATATAAATGCTATCTATGCCGAACATTTTAAACATTTCAATTCCTAAATGGTGCGTGTGACTTGAGATTTGGTAAGTTAATAATACATCATTACATGTTTCATGATATATTTGAATAAAATATTAATCATATCTTTTGTAAAATTTTCTTATCAATCAATGTAAAGTACATTTTCGTATGGCTTCCCCTTTTGATAAAGTTTTATGTTAATTACCTTTAAACTCTGATGCCATCTATTTTTTTATTTTTGCTAGCATTCTCAGATTCTTTTTCAGTAAGATTTTATACATAGAAGCCTGCCAATTTTGATTATATGAAATCCCTGAATAGAGTAAGTTAGCTAATAATTTGGACACTGCTACATTGCTATTAAAACAAACGAAAATAACTCGAGTGGGAAAATCTGTCGTGACAGACACATGCGAAGTAGAAGAAAGACAAAAATCATTAAATAACTTTTAGTTATCGACTGAACCGCAAAGTTACTTCCCACATGAATAGTTTAAGGATCCTTTTCGCTGATCAGACAGTTTGGATAATGTGTCTTCGACCCTATTGGTGAGCCTTGGTCTTCGATTATTGTCATGTATAATATAGTTAATTATGATTAATTAATACCTCAACGACCATGTAAAAGAAAGCGGTAGCTGTATCATTTAACCTATATTCATAATATATTCATAAAGGAAGGAGATTTATGGATCTAACAGTCAGAGACACTTGTTCTTCGCCCTGACAGGATACTTAATTATAAATGTGTATAACTGTCGATAAAAAAATAACTTCTTCACAATATATGACTTGCCCTAATACAGATTTAAACAGGCCTATCAGAATATTTAATTATTTTAATCATCAACGTTTCTAATGCTATATATATCAATTTAAATTCCTAACTATTCTTATAATAAGTAAGCTTATATGGCTATATTTATTATAAATATAATCATTAACTGTGAATAAGACTTACCTATGAAAGTTTAATTGTTCTTTAAAAAGAAACGCCAAGCATAAATTGAGAATACGTTGGCCTATGTAAACAATACCTGGACACCCTGCACTGAAATATAGGCTAAATGAAACGAAATATTTATCACTAATTATTCTACATTTATTTTCAACAATTACTAGTCTCTCAACATAAATAGTTACCAGTATTATCACTATCAGATAATAGGCCTAATGAAACTATCAGACTGTAGTTATGTTCTATAACTTTATAATTTAAACAATCTATTACATATAGGCTAGTATATTTTTGGAGGATAATAATTTTATTGTTTATAATTATCTTTGAATTCCTTACTAAAATATTATTTTTATTTAACATAGGCCTATGACTAATACTCTATAAATCTACATATTGATAGAAACACGATTTACTTCAAAGAGAAAATAACGTCGTTTTTAGTTTTAAAACATGACAAAATTATTAATTAGGCCTAATTATAAGTTGAATATAATGTTCAGTCCCTAATTTCAACTTAGAGCAGCAATAGAGTAGTTGTAGTAACAAGGGAACTTATATTCTTTTTTTGAATTATTATTGTTATTATTATTAGGATTGTAGAGGTAGTGACGTGTATATAACCTCTACCACCCTATTCTCATCCTCATCTTCTCGTGGTACAACCCGTTTTCACAAACGAGGTTCTGAGGATCGAGTCACGGCGGTATAACCGTTCCATCGGGTAGTGAGTAAATGCGGTATCCTAATGTCTGTCCAGAGACTAATAAATAATAGTTTTAAAAAACTAAAAGAACATGCTTTATTAGAAAACTAAAAAATGAAAAATAATTTTAATTTCCAATACGCTTGGGATAAAATAAAGTGGTCAACAAAAAAATCATCTCCAACACATATAGGCCTAGAATAAAATTAGAGTTATCAACAAAAAGAAAATAATTTTACCATCAAAAGCGTGGGGTGCTCTATATCAATTAATACATTTGATAATAGACAGATATTGGTAAAAGTAAGCTCTCAAAGAAGAAAATATAAAAATCATAAAAAGCACCCCACGCTTTTGATGGTAAAATTATTTTCTTTTTGTTGATAACTCTAATTTTATTCTATATGTGTTGGAGATGATTTTTTTGTTGACCACTTTATTTTATCCCAAGCGTATTGGAAATTAAAATTATTTTTCATTTTTTTAGTTTTCTAATAAAGCGTGTTCTTTTAGTTTTTTAAAACTATTATTCATTTTTAATTTTTTTAGTTTTAATATTTTACAGAATAAGATAGAAATGTAAATATCTTCAAATTCGATACTATTGTAGTATGAGCTAAAAGCAATACTCTTCTATAAAAAAACTCTTCCAGCCGGATTTGAACTAGCGACATATGGATTACTGAAATGTTATATCACTAAGAGTTCTCTGCTCTACCAACTGAGCTCTTACAACGATTGCCTAAAAACTCGACAAGTCCGCAACCTATTATACCAATTTTCATTTTTTTTATTTTCGGATGATTCTGGCCAGGATTTTAGAAACAAAATATGAAATTATTGTATTGTCACGGGTCCTCTACATGTATACAAAGTCGATCCAATGTTTCTAAGTGGGTGAAAATCGCGTTGAAAGATTCCGTTACATTGATACAAAAACTTTTTTTTTATTTTCTGATGATTATGGCCAGGATTTTAGAAAATAAATATGACATTATTATATTGTCACGGGTCCTCTACAAGTATACAAAGTTTCAAGTCGATCCAATGTTTCTAAGTGGGTGAAAATCGCGTTGAAAGATTCCGTTACATTGATACAAAAACACTTTTTTTGATTTTCTGATGATTATGGCCAGGATTTTAGAAAATAAATGACATTATTGTATTGTCACGGGTCCTCTACAAGTATACAAAGTTTAAAGTCGATCCAATGATTTTAAGTGGGTGAAAATCGCGTTGAAAGATTCCGTTACATAGATAGATAGATAGATAGATAGATAGATAGATAGATAGATAGATAGATAGATAGATAGATAGATAGATAGATAGATAGATAGATAGATAGATAGATAGATAGATACAGGTCAAGCTAATATAAAGCGTGTAAAAAGTAGCAGCCCTACCACTGGACTACTTAGCGTCGGCCGTAACCCGTCCTAAGGAACTTCAACACTACTTTCAAGTTTCAACACGAAGAAATCCAGAAGGAATTGATATATGACGACCCATAAAAAATAAATATGGTTAAAAGAAAACGGCACAATTATATTGTCATTATGCAATCTGGAATGTCCGAAGAATCCATGAAAAAGAACAGGAACTAGACAGTATATTTAAGAATAGAAACATTGATATTGCAGTAACTACAGAAACTAAGAAGAAACTTAAAGGAACGAAAGAAACACAAAATTATGTACAGATATATAGCGGTGTCGACAGGAAAACCAGTGGACAAGCTGGAGTAATGATTTGGATTAATAAAATCACAAGAAATACAATTCAACACTACTCTCACCGGAATGAAATAATATTAGAGCTTCGACTGAAAATAAATAGAGGTAATTTGACAGTTCTTGGCGTATACGCGCCAGAGGAAGGCCGCGAAGAAGATAATGAAGAATTCTATAAAATATTACCGGAAATTTATAGCAAAATAAATAGAAATGATTACATTCTCATAATAGGAGACTTAAATGCCAGAGTGGGCAATGCTCAAGTCAACAATAATATTGGAACATTTGGCGAACCAACTACCAATAGGAACGGGACAAGATTAACAGATTTTGCTATAAACGTGAACTGGGAATAATTAATACCTTTTACAATCATAGAAACATACATAAGTTTACATGGCATCGTCAGGACTCAAAATCAATCATTGATTATTTCATTACAAATGATAAGATTTTAAAACAGTTTCTCGATTCAGAGCCTACAGAGGATATGATATTGGTTCAGATCACTACCTAGTAGAAGCAAAAATAAGATTTCCACCAAGATGGTTAAAAAAGATGAAACAACAACAGAGCATAGAACAAAAATACAAGGTAAAATTATTTTATGATGACAACATTAAATGGTTATATTCGAGAAGATTTAAGCAATATATGGCTACAACTCCAGAAAGTAATGATGTCGAAGAATAATGGAAAAACATTAAAATGATAATTCAAAATGCAGCTAATGAAACTTTAGGAAACGTAAATATACAACAAAGAAGAAATAGAACTCTAAAAATCTGGAATGATCAAATAAAACAATTGATTGAAGAGAAAAACGCAGCTTATAAAAAATATTTGAACATAAAGAAAGTAGAAAATGAAATAGAATTCAAACGCTGTAGAGCTATTGTTAAGAGGGAAATAAGAAAGAGCCATAGGAAAATATGGTTAAATTTGTTACACATTTAGAATTAGACTTGCATAAGCTCCAACCAAATGCCTTCAAAATATTAAAACATTTGAATAAAGATATTAAAGAATCTACCACGATGGACTTGAGACCGGAACAGGTCGCATTGACCTAATCCTGGAAAAGAAGAAGAAGAAGAAAGATTCTACAAAAATTAATTGCGGAGTAACAAAAGAAGAATTTTTCAATTGTTATAAAAGTCTTTGAACTGACAATAGTTATGAAGATACAATTTTCCGAAATAATAATGATACGGATTCCATAATATCATTGGAAGAATTCAACAATAGTTTAAAGAAATTGAAAAATGGAAAGGCAACTGGCACAGATGGCTTGAATTCTGAATTGTACAAATATGCAGAACGGTTGTCCTTCTTTAATAATGTTTTCAAAAATGCAGATATACCACAAGAATGGAAGACACGTATTGTTATACCCCAGTTCAAGAAAGGAGACAAGAGAAAAATGCATAACTATAGGGGAATCAGTTTGTTAAACACATGCTACAAAATTTATGCAAACATTTTAAATGGAAAATTGAAAATTTTCAGCGAAAAATTCCTTATGGGATGTCAAAATGGATTTAGGAAAGGACGATCTTGTATTGATTCAGCATTTCCTGTTTAACTATTGCTTGGAAAAAAGGAAGAGAATTCAATTTAAAAACACATTTTGCTTTCATAAATTTTGAGAAAGCATTCGACACAGTCAAGAGACCAAAACTCTTCAATATATTGGAAGACAGAAATATACCAAATTTGCTTCTGCAGAACATACGAAACATTTACAAAACAACACCATAAAGATTAAATTAAACAATAGATTTTCTGAAGAAGGAATTATAAATCGTGGTGTGAGCACAGGCTGTCCCCTATCTTCAACACTCTTTGCGATCTATATCAACAAAGTAATATGTTGAAATTTTATAGGAATAAATCACTATGATGTTTAATTTAAGATAAAATCAATTGTTTCATACCTCTCCTCATAATTGATCTTAGAAGTGATATGTTGTTGGAACAAGAAATATAAATTTGGAATAAGAATATCAGAAAATACAAAATTAAACACCCTATTGTTTGCAGATGACCAAATAATAATTGCAAATTCGGAAGATAATCTGCAGAAAGGTCTGTATGTACTTGACAAAATTACAGAAGAATATGGATTGAAGATATCTATAGATAAAACGAAAATTATGGCATTTCAATGTGTAGATCCTGTCAGAAGTAAAATTGTACTTGACAATACAATTTTGGAGCAGGTGAATAATTTTACATATCTAGGATGCAATATCTCATATAAAGAAGAAAAGGATGTAAATGCAAAAATATCTAAATTTTTAAGAATTTTAGGGTTAATAAATTCTATCTTCAAGCCACAGTTAGTCCAAAAACATTCAAGACTATAAGTGTATAAAACACTGGCTCTTCTAACTCTTTTGTATGGTAGCGAAGTATGGACGTTGAAACAGGAGGATATACAGAGACTTAGATCTGCTGAAATGAGATACCTTCGGAGGACTGCAGAATACACACTACGAGATCACAAAAAAAAAATGAAGACATCTTAGAAGAATTGCACATGGAACTTTTAGAAAACAAAATATCTGATTATAAGTCAATATGGACGCAACATGTTCATCTAATGGAAGATCACAGGATACCCAAACAATTGTTAAGGTATCAACCTGAAGGAAGAAGAAGACCAGGACGACCATTCAAAAGACTTCTGATGATGTTTGTCTTGAGGCCGAAACAGGTTAACAAATGGCCTAAATTTGTGAATGTACTATGATGATTATTATTCTTATTCTTATTATTAATAATAATAATAATATTATTATTATTATTATTATTATTATTATTATTATTATTATTATCATGCCTATCATTCTTAGATGAAAAATGTTTATATTGTACAAACGTTCCTGAGTGATCGGTCCAGTCATCCACGACTAAAGTTTGAATTCCAGAGGCTTTTGGAACTGCCATCCAACATCATCGTTCATTCAAATTCTCACTCAGGTAAGTTAGCTAAATTTTACTTAAATAGTTAACTGAACGGTAATAAAAAATTGGTATTAAACATTAAAAAAAACTGTTTAGATATAATATATAACAGATATTAACAATATTAAATCAGTTTTGTACTTGAGTGCCATTAATTGTACCAGTCATTATCAGCACACCTGTATTTGCGCCATTTTTAAAGTTAATATTTTATAACAAGCATTAAATCCGAAAATTTAATGTAGACCTATATATCCTATACCAAATATAAATTATTATTATTATTTTCGTTAAATTAAGGGATGTGTGTATTTGGCCTTAAAATTGCTAAATGTCAATAATTAATTATAACATCGAAATACAGCTTATAGGCATATATAAATAGGCCTATATATATATATATATATATATATATAATATTTGTAACGTCTATTTTTTAAACAGAGATAATCTAGCTTAGATGCATATATTAATGTCTAGTGAGAAATTAAAAAAAGTACGTATATGAGTTAAAAACGTATTTCATGGTTAGAACAAAGCACATTGTGTCGAACATAATTTGCCAGAGGAGTTGGATATGTTCAAAGATTACAGTGGGGATCTATAATTTAAACACTAATTGGGAGTATGTAATTGTTCGTGTAAAGTACTTCTAGTAAATCTCAACTAATTATGAATCCAAAACTGTTAAAATATCGGACCGTTGGGTTTTGTTTCCCTGAGTAGAAACTCGGTAGGAATCTCATGAGAGCAAGTCTCTTATTTGTTTCATGGTTAAATAAACACAGTAGACACGAAAATTCCATCTCTACTTATATGATCCATGCTATATACCGTGAAACATGTCTCTGCTTTACCTCAGACGTAAAATTTGTTACCACGTTTAGGTCAATGTTTTCCTACCCGTGTCCTCTAATCAACATATCGGCTATAATGTTTTTCTTATGAAGTAATTGAGTGATGGAACAATTGCTTGATTGGTAGATTAAGGAACAAACCCTTTTTTTTATGTTTCTACTTTCTTCTGACCAAAAACTACATGCTGTATATGAATGATATAAGGAAAGAACTAGGTAAGTCACTATTGAAACCTAGAAAACATACTTTTAGTTGTACAATATATACATGCCAAAAATTAGAGGCAAATAAATCCATGATCAGACTATCTTTTACTGTTTCACACTTCTCCGTGGAGAAATGAATGACGTCTTCGACACAAATGTATATATAATGACTGAAGTTCTTAATCAGGCATTATGTATGTTATAATTATCATAAGTAATGCCACGAGTGATTTCCAATTTATCTAGAGAATTTTGAAATCAAGAGTGGCATTTTTAGGACTAGTTAACGAATAAACTTAAGCTGTTTACTCACAAATCATTATTTAAATATAGTTATTTTAAAATATTTATATATTTAATGTAAACGGCGACGTTTGAAAACAGATGACAAACGATTGGTACGCTTCATTTGCTTCTTTTCTGCATCACTGCAAGCAGATCATATTATTTATTGCCAAAGGAACGCAATATTATAAGAATTTCACTCTAGTGGAGAAAAAATGAAACACATCAAACTGTATATTAATTCATTTCTGATGTCCTATGATGTAAATATAACAATTATATTTTTCTGGAATGTTATTACCTGGGAAAAAATACATTTAAGAAAGTGCAAACAGTGTTTTTTTTGTGGTATAATCAGTTGCTACAAATGTTTTTATATTAACTCCCGCATCGCTATGTGTTGACATTCATGCACTAGGCCTACACATATGTATATATATATATATATATATATATATATATATATATATATACAAGCTGGTAACCGTATTTCTTAGAGAGTCAGTCACTGCAAAATAATGCTACCATCTATTCAGAATGTTAAAAAGGAAGTGCTTTCTTTATTATGATAAACTTTAGTTGGTAAATTCAAAGCGAAACACGACTGTGATTGGTTGTAAAAAAAAATAATTGAAATGTGATTGGTCATTGACTCCCATTTGGGACATGAGTTAGCTAGATAATATTCATAATGACTAGATTTATCACTCTGAGCGTAATATAAAGGTCCTATATATAGGCTACCGTATTTAATTTTTGTTCAGAAAAAAAGTATAAACATAGCAAAACAATGAATTAGACTTGGAGATAAAAATAACCTAAAATTCGTAAATTGTGTAATTCAATTATAACTTGATTTGATTAATACCTATTAATTTTATTAATACATTTATATATTTAATATGTTAGGATATATATATGTATATATATATAAATGGTATTTAAAAATAGAACCATTCTAATGGGCTAGTTCTTACTACAGTTCATGGGCTAGCGGGTTCGATTTCCGGTCAGACCACTGGAATTTTTTCTTAAATGGTTGCCCACTGTCTGGATTGAGACTAAATTTAGATGTAAGCACTTTCCTGATGTTTCATTATCATTCATCATCTATCATATCATCGAGGAAACGTAACTACGCTTGTAGGTTACGATTCCCCCATGCCAGGAGAAAATATCAAAAATGTCGTAAAAGACAGCCTGGTGGAATTGGTAAAAAATATTTAAAAATAGAATTGCCAAATTACGGGATAATGGTGTTATTTGCAAATCAGTTTGCCTAAGTCGGTCTTTGAAATTGCTAAAATAACGGCCGTAGCCTAACCAAATCTAACGAAATGTAGGCCTACCTTAGCACACTTCTCGATCAAAAAATAACCAACGATGCAGGGCATAGGAATTGCGAACGCTGCCATTAGATGTTGCAATAGAAAAATAAATCTTGTCAGCATGATATGTGGCAGAAAATTTTACTAAATATAAACGGTAACAATCAATTTATTTTGTAATCTTTGGTCATATGCCTATGGTTTATAATCCGTGGTCATTAGTGGCATACATTAACAGCCATTTGCGATACAATAGACAAAGAGATCTACATTATTTAATAAAATAATGTCCTTTCAGACTAATTTTCTTCTTGGTATAGCCTAAGTCATTTATGTTTTTTTTTCTCCACAGCAAGGATATTCTTTTCTTCAATTTGAAGTAAACGTAAAATCAGTCTTTTACTAAGATTTGTCAAAATTTCTCAAGATTTTAATTATTTTAAGGGCTAGTGATCATTTACATAAAAAGGAACTTCAAACGGACCGGTTCCATCCCGGAACAACGACAAAGTGGATATATTTTTTATTAGATACTTCATATCTATACTTCGAGATACTCAGCCTCCTTTAAACGAGTATAGAGGTATTTTATAGAACTAAAAATCAGCAGAAAATTTGGAATACCTCTTTAGCTCCTTCTCGTATCGCTGGCTAACTATGGGAGTCCATATCTCTTAGATGTTCTTAATTTACAGAGAATAGACAAATGTGCCTAGCACTGCTATTTTTACTAGGAAATCTGACCTTATTTAACTACTTTGTTATCGTGAAGTGAAGAATGACTCATCTCTGCAGTTACAAGTGATCGACTTACGCGGTAAATGTATCCAAGCACAATTTAGATTACGTAATCATACATCGAATGAGTAATCAGTTCATTTGAGTTTTAAGAATTGGATCGCCTGTCAATATATTTCATTGAATGGACAAAAAATTCTAACTCCTTAGAGAATATCAATATTTGAACATTATTCTATCCTTAACTATTATAATAAATGTCTACACCCTGAATGTCTGTCTATATAACTCTTTATCTATATTAGGAATTCTATAGGCACGATCTTATATTCTGTACATCTTCGGTTTTAATCCTCTCCTGATCATTGGTTCATTATCTCATTTTTTCAAGTTTTTCTTGATCTTCCTTTCCCTCATCTTTCCCAAGTTTGAAATCTGTCAGTTTTAATTCTCATTAGATCCCCAGATCAATCAGGAATCTTGTTCCCAATCCTTGTTAATAGTTAATATAAAATTATAGAATATTCACCTGAAAGGTCCGTCTCCTCAACTTAATTATCATTTAACTGTAGCGCTTTCGGGACTTGTCCCATCATCGGCAGGATTCAAAACTGGTTTTTCACTGAAGATCTGGTAGAGGGGGTTGCATGTATTGGGTTCGTTTTCGTTTATCAGGCTGTCGTTGTGAGCTGCTTTCATGATTTCCATCTCTTCGAGTACGTTTATCTTCGCTGGATTATTTTCTCTGTGCATCACTGTTAGGGTGTTTTCAATATTTAACATGCGATGTCCTTCATGGATAACGTGTTTTGCATAGCTTGATTTACCTTCTGCGTGAACGAAGTCTCGAAAATGTTCTTTGAATCTGATGTTAAAACTCCTGTTTGTCCTTCCTATATAAAATTTGTTGCAGTCCTTACATGTCAGTTTATAAACTCCTTTGCTGTTGAAAATGTTATTTTCTTCAATGTTATTGTTTATTATGTTGTTTAATTTGTTATTGGTTCTGTATGCTATTTTTACGTTTTTATCGGCTTTCTTTAGTGCATTGGCTAATTTTGTTGTTTCTTTTCCTGTGTATGTAAGTGTTATCCATGTTTTCTTGTTGTTGTCAGATTCTTTTTCTAGTTTAGTTATGTTGGTTATGTTGTTCTTCCTTTTTTGTTTTTTTTACGAGCTTATCTATGAATTCTTCATTATAGCCATTGGTTTTTGCCATATACTTAATGTAGTTGAGTTCTTGGATATAATTGTCTTTGCTTAATGGGAGTTTCAACATTCTACTGACTAAGCTATTAAATGTACTAATTTTCTGTTGAAAAGGGTGTGTAGAATTTTTGTTTATGGCCAGAGCATTGTTTGTGGGTTTCCGGTAGATACCGATTTCTAGTTTATTGTTGTGTAGATTTTTGGTTATAGACAAATCTACACAACAATAAACTAGAAATCGGTATCTACCGGAAACCCACAAACAATGCTCTGGCCATAAACAAAAATTCTACACACCCTTTTCAACAGAAAATTAGTACATTTAATAGCTTAGTCAGTAGAATGTTGAAACTCCCATTAAGCAAAGACAATTATATCCAAGAACTCAACTACATTAAGTATATGGCAAAAACCAATGGCTATAATGAAGAATTCATAGATAAGCTCGTAAAAAAACAAAAAAGGAAGAACAACATAACCAACATAACTAAACTAGAAAAAGAATCTGACAACAACAAGAAAACATGGATAACACTTACATACACAGGAAAAGAAACAACAAAATTAGCCAATGCACTAAAGAAAGCCGATAAAAACGTAAAAATAGCATACAGAACCAATAACAAATTAAACAACATAATAAACAATAACATTGAAGAAAATAACATTTTCAACAGCAAAGGAGTTTATAAACTGACATGTAAGGACTGCAACAAATTTTATATAGGAAGGACAAACAGGAGTTTTAACATCAGATTCAAAGAACATTTTCGAGACTTCATTCACGCAGAAGGTAAATCAAGCTATGCAAAACACGTTATCCATGAAGGACATCGCATGTTAAATATTGAAAACACCCTAACAGTAATGCACAGAGAAAATAATCCAGCGAAGATAAACGTACTCGAAGAGATGGAAATCATGAAAGCAGCTCACAACGACAGCCTGATAAACGAAAACGAACCAAATACATGCAACCCCCTCTACCAGATCTTCAGTGAAACACCAGTTTTGAATCCTGCCGATGATGGGACAAGTCCCGAAAGCGCTACAGTTAAATGATAATTAAGTTGAGGAGACGGATCTTTCAGGTGAATATTCTATAATTTTATATTAATTTTGAATAAACCTCAACGGAACACATCATGAATCTTATAAAACTTGTTAATAGACTAAGGTTTCTACTGCATCCATTTTATTCCTAATTATCGAATTTCATATATGGTCTGCACTTCGTCTCAAATAACCCATTTCCACTGCTAACATTACTTTTCTGTAATACTCACTATCTATCCGTGATTCACACCCATAGGCTATTTCAAAACTGATTCCACTAACCTATTCCTTGTGTATTTTTGGTATATTTTAAAACAATTTTATTCCACCATAGTAAAGTAAAGTAAAGTAAAGTGATCCCACAACAGACCCGGAGGTCCTTGGGGTAGTAGGAGGTTAAGGCTTCCACTTTTTCTGGACAATCGGCACTTTATGTCAGCCGGGTTGTCAGCCCTGCGTGACGGCCGCCTTTACCCCCAGAACAAGCGTCTGGTACTCATTTCCGTTAGAGGCTGAGTCGACCCCAGGGCCATAGTGCCGCCAGAGGGTTTGGGTCAGTTTAAAAATCCTGACCACCATAGGCCTAGAGTATTTAAACATGTTACAGTTTGAATTCGATTTTTTATTCCTCGTTTATAATACCTTTAAATTATTTATAACTAATCAAATAACCCATGCTACACGAGTCAAATGAGGTAAATTTAGAGCAATTGGGTAGTATTAGACGGAAACCATCAAGTTACTAAAGAGTAAAAAGAGGGAATATTTGAGGGAGAAGATTAATGATCTTGAAATTAACGAAAAAAAATAGGAACATTAGAGAATTATATCAGGAATTAGTATGGAGAAGAAAGAGTTTCAGGCTAGAACAAACATAATTCGGAATGAAAATGGGGATGCGATTGCAGATTCCAGGAGTACATTAAATAGATGGAAAAGTTACTTTAATCAGCTATTAAATGTACACACAGAACAGGACATTGAGGAGGATAATTTACAGACAGCAGAAATGCAGTCGCAGAACCAAGTGCATTAGAGGTTGAAATGGCGATTGAAAAATTGAAGATGTATAAAGCATCAGGTTCAGATGAGATCCAAGCAAAACTGATAAAATCAGGGGTAGAAAAATTGATGGACAAGATACACTGGTTGCTTAGTATGATTTGGGAAAAAGAAGCTCTTCCAGATGAATGGAAATAATCAATTATCGACAATTTATAACAAAGGAGATAAAACTGATTGCAACAACTACAGGGGAATTTCATTACTTTCAACTTCGTACAAAATTCTAACAAATATATTAGTAAGCAAGACTTACTACCTATATTGATGACAATCTAGGAGATCATCAACGTGGATTTAGAAAGAAACAGGTCTACAACAGATCAGAATTTTAGTATAAGACAGATTTTAGAAAATAAATGGGAATATAATGGTACTGTACATCAACTATACGTGGACTTCAAAAAAGCATATGATTCAATTAAGAGGGAGAAGTTATATAGTATCCTGCTGGAGTTCGGAATTCCTAAAAAGTTAGTTAGACTTATACGAATGTGTCTAAATGGCACAAAGAGTAGGGTGCGTGTAGGCAAACAGTTTTCGGACACTTTTGAAATCCAGAATGGGTTGAAGCAAGGAGATGCACTATCTCCTCTACTATTTAATTTTGTACTAGAGCATGCCATTAAATCTTTAGAGAATGAGGAAGACTTACAACTGAATGGTATTAATAAGCTGTTAGTTTATGCTGATGATGTAGTACTATTGGCCGATAGCGAAGAGACACTAAAGGACAACACGCACACACTATTTAGTAACACTAAGAAATTAGGACTGGAAGTAAATATCAATAAAACTAAATATATGGTCACACGTAGAAATACATTATATAATGGAAATGTACAGCTAATGGCAAATGAGATAAATTTTGAGGAAGTGGGTGAATTCAAATACCTAGGAACAATAATCACAAATAGGAATGATATGCAAAAAGAAATTAAACAGACTCAATTATGGAAATGCGTGCTATTATGCATTGCAGAGACTCTTGATTTCCCAACTCCTTTTAAAAAACGTTAAACTGAAAATATACAAAACTATTATTCTACCAGTTAAATTATATGGGTGCGAAACATGGACTCTTACTTTAAGGGAGGAAAGGAGATTACGAGTATTTGAGAATAAAGTACTTAGGAAAATTTTTGGACCAAAGAGAGATGAACAAACAGGTGAATGGAGAAGACTACATAACAATGAACTACATGGTCTTTATAGGAAGCCAGATATAGTAAGAACAGTTAAGTTTCGTAGACTGCGATGGGCAGGACATGTTGCACGTATGGGGAATGAAAGATTTGCATGGATACTTCTTGTAGGAAGCCAGAAGGAAAAACGCCCAGTTGGTAGACCAAGAATGAAGTGGGAGAATAACATTAACTATGATTTGAGGGAACTAAATTATACAGGGAATGATTGGAAAGTATTAGCTCGGGATAGGGATGTATGGAGAGCTTGTCCGTGCGGCCATGAACCTACGGGTTCGATAGTGCCAGTGAGTAAGTAAGTAAGTAAGTAAGTAAGTAAGTAAGTAAGTAAGTAAGTAAGTATTCAAATAACCCATAGGGTCATGATCGCGTGGACATAAGCTCTCCAACATCTCTATCCTGAAATAATATTTTCCAATCATTTCCTGCATAATTTACCTCATTCAAATCATGGTTAATGTTATTCTCCTACCTCATTCTTGGCCTGCATACGGGGCGGTTTCCCTCCGGCATTCCTATAAAAAATCCATGTTTTTTTTTCATTCCACATTCGTGCCACATCGCAATTTATGACAATTGTTCTTATTACATCTGATTTTCCATAAATATCATGTGTTTTTACCGTTATATGACCTTTTTCATTTCTCGTTGGTTCAAAAATTTTCCAAACAAATTTATTCTCAAATACTCATAAATCTATCTCCTGCCTTAAAGTAAAATACCATGTTTCCATTCCATATATTAGTCTAATAACTGGAAGAATGACAACGGACATTTTATGAACCATCAATTTAAAAATGTTCCTTATATAAAATTCTCCATCGTGATCTGTCCTCTGTGTCTCAACATTTTTTATGCCTTGAGAAAATGCATTGTGAACCAGCAAGCATGAGGTTGGGAGACGAATCCCGCCTTATCTGCCGTGTAATAATCCACTCAATTTAAGCAGTCACACTTTAGAAAGATAAGCAGAGGAAAACCTCGTTAACTATTATCAACTTGCTTTGTGTTTATTAATTGCTCGGTTTGTGCTTGCCTATGAGCACCGGCAGTGACGAAAACGAATTCGCCATTTCACCTACATTGAGCTGATTATAACTAAAAGAGGGAGAAAATTTAGGCTATCAGGTTTATGTTATCTCCTGACCTATATATTCAGCGACCCTTTTTCTGCCCTTACACGTTAACCGAAATAGCTATCCTACCAATAGACTACAAAAGGTCTTTAACTGCATATTTGTCCGCCATCAAGAAGTTCTTTCTCTTATTAGTGTTGCATTAATACAGTTGTATCTTGTGTTACAACAGTCCAAACAGATCCCATAGTCTAATTATTCGTGGTAATGGAAAAAATATATATAAAATTTGTTATAAACACTACTTTTTTGTAAAGTCTCAAATTGACGACTGCAGTATCATAGAAGGAAAGTAGCAATTTATGAGAACACTAACCACTTAAAAATCATGTAACCCCTCGGAGTGTTTACCACAGAAACCGCATGGGGTGAGTTATCATCCAAATGAAGCCATATTTAAGATTTAATAAACTAATGATCTTCTTGGTGATAAAATCGTGAAACATGGAGTCAATAAACCCATTTCACCAATTACAAATTAAAAGAGTCAACATGTTTCAACAGCGAAGTTTGAAAATCACAGCTTTGCTGTTAAAACATGTTGACCCTTGTAATTTGTAATTGGTGAAATGGGTTCATTGACTACATGTTTTATCATATTTAAGATGTTTACATCTGAAAAAAAGCATGGGCATAGACATATTCTTAATATATATAT
Source organism: Diploptera punctata (assembly GCA_030220185.1). Taxonomy (NCBI): domain Eukaryota; kingdom Metazoa; phylum Arthropoda; class Insecta; order Blattodea; family Blaberidae; genus Diploptera; species Diploptera punctata. The sequence continues at coordinate 1,820,309 of JASPKZ010000004.1, forward strand.
ATATATATATATATATATATATATCCACTCTGAAATCCTTTTTAATAAATACTACACGACTGATTGAATGCAATTTACCCCAGTGCAATGTTGTACTCGTCACTTGCATTGCATGATCAATAGAGACTACTGTATTACATTTATCTCTGGAGCCCCTGGTTCGATTTTCGGTGGATTAGAGGGTTATAAACCACTACCTTAGTCTACATGTGTTCCCTTATTTTATGATATTTACGGTGCTTGCCCTGTCTCACTGCTAACCATAGTTACAGAGAGGTCCGCCACTATGTATGCATATTTGTCTTAATATTGTTCAGCATTCTTTCTTCTTGGACAGCATTCTGTGATATTATTTTATTTAACTCCCGCCGGTTCTCTAATAGGTCATTACTATCGTATTTTAAATATGGATGTGAAAGGACCGAAATGTTTTGCTTAGATTTTCTTTCTTCGTGCTTGAAGTTTTTTAAATGCGCAAATATACGACAACGGGGCCCTCGGCTTTAGTTACTTTACGAAAAAATGTAACTTATCTAGGATTTTTACGCCCTGAAAAGTCCATCTGGGGTTGAACTGCCGTAAATCGAAACCAGAGGTAAGCGTGGTAATTACTAGTCCACCAGGACAGATTCCAAAACCTAGAGGTAAGTTACTTAATTCTATGGGGAAGTAAGTCTTACAAACGGATAAATAATAAAAATTAGTTTTGTATTTGACATCATGCGCACATAGAATGATTGCAGATTATTTACCCTTTCAATCAATTTTCAGTTACTAATATTCAATAAGTTACATTTACAACGAAATGAGTTTAACATTAAATACTTGAATTAATTTTCCGAGATAAGAAATAAATGTACAAAACCTTTTATAACTAATTGCCAAAGAAGTGACATCAGCCTGTAATAAAAATAGATTTATAATACTAATAAAATAAATGGGTTAACTCGACTTTTTAATGCGATACAAATGCTGAATAAGTTAGTGCTATCAAACAAAATAAATATCATTCTATTTATGTAAATTTACTTTTAAATTATTGAGGAAATTTCATAAACACATAAATATTTCAAAGTTCTTTTTAATATGTAAGTAGTCTAATATAATTTTTGATAAAGCCATCTACTTTTAATTACAGTAATAGTTTATTTTAAAAATACATGTATAATTTTTATATGGATGTTAATATTTATTACAATAAATTATTTATTGTTTGTGTAAATGCATGTTGTGTGTAGTCAAGAAAATGCGGGTATATTTAATAGTGTAATGTCAGCAAGATTTGATTTTCTAATTAGGCTACTTTTTACTCGAGATTGTTCTGAATGCAATTACCAATTTGAAAGAAATGGGTATCATACAGTACGGTAGTTAGATTAACGCAGCACTATTCAGAACAGAATTAAGCTATGTTTAATATTTACATCATAACAATAAACCAACTTAATTATTTTTTAAAACTATTCTGTCTAGTGTGCTCAGATCAGAATCTGACGTCCAGAAATTGGTAATTTCGTATTGAGCTACCAAAATTAATTTATTAGGGTCTAATATTTATTTTCTGATATTCGTAGAAATTCCTTTACTTATGCATCTGGGACAATGCACACGGAAATATAAAATAATACTTACTTACTTACTCACTGGCACTATCGAACCCGTAGGTTCATGGCCGCACGGACATAAGCTCTCCATACATCCCTATCCTGAGCTAATGCTTTCCAATCATTCCCTGTATAATCTACTTCCCTCAAATCATAGTTAATGTTGTTCTCCCACCTCATTTTTGGTCTACCAACTGGGCGTTTTCCTTCTGGCTTTCCTACAAGAAGTTTCCATGCACGTCTTTCATTCCCCATACGCGCAACATGTCCTGCCCATCGCAGTCTACGGGACTTAACTGTTCTTATTATATCTGGCTTTCTATAAAGACCATGTAGTTCATTGTTATGTAGTCTTCTCCATTCACCTGTCTGTTCATCTCTCTTTGGTCCAAAAATTTTCCTAAGAACTTTATTCTCAAATACTCGTAATCTCCTTTCCTCCCTTAAAGTAAGAGTCCATGTTTCGCACCCATATAATATAACTGGTAGAACAATATAAAATAATAGATTGAAAAATATTCATTATATATATATATATATATATATATATATATATATGTATATTTACTGTGCAAAAATTTAACATATAAATGTTTCAAATGAGAATTTGAATTAGGAAACTACCGGTATATTTCAAGTTTATACGACGGCTCTGAAATTAATAATTGAGTTAATATTCCCACAAAAACGAAAATTATGATTCCTTAATATTTGTGAGAGGAAAGTATAATCTAAATAAATAATAGTTTTAAAAAACTAAAAAAACACGCTTTATTAGAAAACCGAACTAAAAAAAAGAAAAATAATTTTAATTTCCAACACGCTTAGAATAAATAATTTTACCATCAAAAGCGTGGGGTGCTGTTTATCAATTAATATATTTGATAATAAACAGATATTGGTAAAAGTAAAGTCTCTAAGAAGAAAATGTAAAAATCATAAAAAGTACCCCACGCTCTTAATGGTAAAATTATTTATCCCATGCGTGTTGAAATTAAAATTATTTTTCATTTTTTTTAGTTCGGTTTTCTAATAAAGCGTGTTGTTTTAGTTTGTTAAAACTATTATTTATTTTTTATTTTTTAGTTTTAATATTTTACAGAATAAGATAAAAATGTAAATAACTTTAAATTCGATAGGCTACTATTGTAGAATGAGCTAAAAGTAATACTCTTCTAAAAAAAACTCCCAGCCGGATTTGAACCAGCGACCTATGGTTTACTGAAATTACATACCATTAGAGTTCACCGCTCTACCATCTGAGCTGTTACAACGATTGCCAAAAATGTCGACAAGTCCGCAACCTATTATACCAGTTTTCATTTTTTTGATTTTCTGATGATTCTGGCCAGGATTTTAGAAACAAAATATGAAATTATTGTATTGTCGCGGATCCTTTACAAGTACACAAATTTTCAAGTCGATCCAATGTTTCTAAGTGGGTGAAAATCGTGTTCAAAGATTCCGTTACATAGATACAAAGACGCTTTTTTATTTTCTGACGATTCTGGCCAGGATTTTAGAAACAAATATGAAAATATTATATTGTCACGGGTCCTTTACAAGTATACAAAGTTTCAAGTCGATCCAATGTTTCTAAGTGGGTGAAAATCGTGTTCAAAAATTCCGTTACATGGATAGAAAGACACTTTTTTTGATTTTCTGATGATTCTGGCCAGGATTTTAGAAAATAAATATGAATTTATTGTATTGTCACGGGTCCTTTCCACGTATACAAAGTTTCATGTTCTATCCAATTTTCTAAATGGGTGAAAATCGTGTTAAAAATTCCGTACATAGATACAAAGACACTTTTTTTATTTTCTGATGATTCTGGCCATGATTATAGAAACAAAATATGAAATTATTGTATTGTCACGAGTCTTTTACAAGTATACAAAGTTTCAAGTCGATCCAATGATTTTAAATGGGTGAAAATCGCGTTAAAGGATTCAGTTACATATATAGATACAGGTGAAGTTAATATAAAGCGTGTAAAAATAATAAACTTTCAAATTACTTCTTATATACTTTACCTTCGTTTGAGAAGAGCATTTCATGACAGTTGCTTAAAAGGTGTTATGTGATAAAAATGATATGATATTGCATTTTAAAACATTTTCTCCCCATTTCTAGTAGAACTTGTGAATGATTCCTAGGTATTTTGGCACAATATTTCTATTTCCTCAATACAATTGATCCGATCTCCCCAAGGGTAAATGTGGACAAACACAATATCGCACGATAGCTCTGGAGAGTCTAGGCCAACTGAAGAAGTGGTTTCTGTAAATACGAGAGGCTAGTGGTCAGAGTGATTCAGACATTCAACCTTAGTTACAGTTTTATTAACCAGATTTCACATTACTCTCACTAAGTTGAGTAGGCTACTTTCAACAGACTCTATACCGTAAAACGAAGTTAATGGTATAACTGGGAATCGAATCTGGGTTCCTAAGATACGAGCCAGGCACTCCAATCATGAAACCCTAGGTGAAGCTCATTAGGTGAAGAATATGTTAAATAAGGATTGTAAATTATAATAATAATAATAATAATAATATTAATAATGATAATAATATTGATAATAATAATAATAATAATAATAATAATGATAATAATAATAATAATAATAATAATAATAATAATAATAATAATAATAATAATAATAATAATAATAATAATAATAATAATAATTGTGTAGAACTATATCAGTCACCGTGCTATAATATTTACTTAATTATTTATTTAATAACCGTCACATCAACTTGAAATCTATTTTCCTAATTCAAATTCTCATTTTCAAATCTTTAACTTAAATTTGATTGAGTTTGAAATATGAAACACGCTGTATACTAGTCTCTCGTCGCACTGAATGTTAACACGAGTGGATGTGTTGTGTTAGTTTTAATAAAGTGGTGAATGGAGTTTTCAAATAATTTAATAACCAATCCAATAGATTTAAAAAATGTATTTTTTTTAATATAAATTATTAACAGATTTTTAAGACGTCCACTGTTTCGCTGTCCAGTACACTTTCCTTCCCTTGAAACCAGAAAATAAAACACTTCTTTCCTCATACATAAAGAAAAGCAGCTGATTTCCTAGAACAGTTGTCATGTAATAGAGCCTTATTTTGAAAATAGATTCATTTAATTTTTATTAATGGCGTCTCTCCTTCCTACCATAAGCTGTCGTCATGTAAAAGTTGAATGAATTGCCAGATGTCTTTAAACCGATAAATAAAAGTCCCAAGTAAAAGACAAGGCTGGAAAGGAAAAAACTCATCAATTATTAGAGACTCGAACTTCGTTTAGCAGAAATCAATAACCGAAACTGTTACTTCATATAACTGTTGTCTATCATAAAGGTCAGAATGATGGAAGGTGTACATACATTAGTCAGATTCAAGCTATCATGAGCAATCTCTTTTTATTATTTACCTAGCAAAAACCAGATGATTAATTTATTATTCAATATAATGACTCTAGTTTCTTTGATTATTAGATGTACAACATCGTTTTATTGGATTTTCTGCGTCCCTAATTCCTCGGTTTTATTATACAAGTTTAAAATTGTTTTGTCGTGAAGAAGTTGATAAAAAATTAATAATCACAAACATCAAACATTCCTTAAGATCGCCTTAATGTACAAAATAACGAAAAAGAAACTTTACAACATTAAAGACCAAATTCCCTATCCGAGTAAATTTGTTTTGGAGACTATGTGTGGAATGCATTAATAGGAAAAATACGGTCTGTCACTTATGAATTAATTTAAATGCGATATCAAGCAGCATGGGTACGTATTTTATTGAAAAAAATTGATACAGGATGTTTAAAGTAAATATTTCACCCGAATAAATGATTTAACATTGTATAGCCTAAAATTTAGTATTTCCTTGTAATTTGTGTACAATGAGCATTTTTACTATTCAAGTATCCTATAACAATTGAGTAATATAATGCAAATGTTTTTGAATTTTATGTATACATAAAAATAAACATAAATGTGACATCTGCGGGGAAATAAGGGTAACTAAATAGCTTGGTCTAGAAACTCCGCTAGGGACCAATCATGTCTCCATGAAGGGCGTATAGAGTATACACATACATATATACATACATATATACTTACCTATAAATGAAGAAGAAACGTCCGCATCAAGTTGGATAGTGCTTCTTTTTTTTTTGGAATAAAAATCTCTCGGAAATCCATTAATAATTAATTTAAAACCTGTACATGCATAAATAGTGAAGACTAACTATGAATAAGTGAAATTTTGTCAAATTATATATTCCTAGTAGTGAAAAGGAATATAGAAAATAAATATAAGAACATCGTCCGAAATATAAAATTTAAATTTCCAATAATTTAGGAAGTATGTGGAGCAATTCAAATATTTATGTTCCCAAGTACTCAAGTCATAATATATTCTTAGTCGTACTCAGAGTCATATAATCATAAAATCACATATTTATTATTTTCCATGAAAAGTGAGTTTACTTCAATTGTCGTTAGGCCTATAGTTGTATGTTGATAAAAAATTAATATTTTTTTATCTCTTTGATACAATGATATTTTTGCCATAGGAGAAGTCTTTGTCATTATACTGGAGAAATGTAACAGAATTTAGAACAATGCATTTCAAATGAAAAGCTATAGTTTGTTATCTGAGTATTCTGTTTTTGTCACGAAACAAATTCTTTAACCTCAATCATAAAAATGAGAAATAGAAGTAGCGTCTCAGTGGAAGGTAGAATCTCATTCTAAATATACACCAAGTATATGGTTTGTTTATGTCTACAAGTGTGAGAGGATCTTAGAGCTCATATCTGAAACACTTTCTTATTGCCCCTCGTGCTGTCCAGCTTCTTATCTTCATTCTACACTTCATCACTTTTTTAACTTTATCTCTTTCCCACCAGATAAGTAACTAATAACGTATTATATTGGCTGTAAATAAACGACATGCATTCCAATTTTATCTTAATTTCTAATCAAGCCTTTTAAATAATAATAATAATGTCTTAATATATAATAAAATAATATAATAATAATAATAATAATAATAATAATAATTTTATTCTTATTAATGATCTATTTAAACTGTTGGAGTTAAGAACAGAAGGACTTCTAACTCAACCAGTCAAAATATTAAATACGGAAGACATTTACATAAGACCATAACATACAATACATAATAATGAGTAAATATTTATACCCATTAAAAGAAATTGAGAATCAAGAGAGAAGCAGAACAAATTGATACCTACAATTAAACTTGAAATACCAATTACAAAAGAAAGATATTTAAATGGAAGATAATGTTTGGTAATTCTTGATCTCTTGTAATACAGAGTTCCAGAATCTAGCAGTGGATATGGTATAGAAATTAGAATAATGGGTAGTTCTGTGTTGTGGGATGTCAAGAGTGAAGTTCTGATTATTATTATTATTATTATTATTATTATTATTATTATTATTATCATCATCATCATCTACAGTCCTTAAGAGGAAATACGAAACAACTCATTTTTGAATGTAATGGATTTTTTAAACACAAGATAATATTAATTTTGAAAGAAAAAGTTTAACTTGGACTCGAAATTTGGTAGTCTTTAAGTCAGTCCAAAGCTTATTTAGAGAGTTATAGCTTAATTTTGTTATTGTTACATGTATAGCAAAATTATCTACATTTAAAAAAAAGGAGGGGTACATTTAACAGGGATTGAGTATTTATCATTAATGATACATTACGTTTTCATTAAGATTTCATGATTAACACAGTGCAATCACCTAAATTTAACAGTTGCAAATAAAGTAACAATTTAAGTATGAAGCACAGTTAAATAATATTATTTTAAAAATAATATTCACCTTCTTCAGCTATATATAGGGAGAGAGAGAGGGGAGGGGTAGGGGAGAGAATTCAACCTCTTGGTATCATACAGCATATATAGGGACTGAAGATATAATAATAATACTACTACTAATAATAATAATAATAATAATAATAATAATAATAATAATAATAATAATAATAATAACAATAATAATAATAATAATAATTATTATTATTATTATTATTACATTTTATTATCAGAGTTAAAGCCAGACATACAATTTTATAATTTTATAAAATTGTTTCAATAAATGGAAAGTATGATACCAAACCGCGTCCCAAAATTAGATTTAAAGTATAAACTTAGAGGCAAAAGAGACTTCGGCTGATCATGGAAAAATTGGCATGAAAAAGAAACACATACAAAATCCACAACAGAACTGGTTCTAGGAAAACCGTACCGATATCTAGAACATGATGATGGTGATAAATTAAAGCCACCAAGGCCTTCTGTTCCACCCAATCAAGGATACAAAGTAATTGAATAAAAAAGTATAGCTATTAATTTAATTGATGAGATATAACAATTGGTGTACCGATGCACTATTCACTAGTTACAGCCACTAGTTTACGGGAAATTGGTGGAGAAATACATGTTAAATACAACACACTATTCTTAATTAAAGTTTCACTATTGTTACAATTAATGAGTTTTAGCTAAAGACGTTGGTGGCCTGCGACCCACCAGTATGCAACCTATTTGGCAAAGCAGGTGGTGTGAGTCGTCATTTAGAAGTTGTCAATTGGCCAAACGTCTTGTAGAGCAGTTGGAGTGATGGTAACGCAGCCGATGACATCGTTTTTCGGTTTCTGACTCATTCGACGGCGGCGATCTTTAAATAAAGTATTACACGAAGAGGGAGGGGGAAGGCGCACTTGTTCAACTGCAGCATCTCATGCAAGAGCTGATTATTTACTCAACACACACTGCTTTGTCGGCATCATCAGGTGGGGATCCTATGAGGCCTTCCACTTCTTCAAATATTACATAATTATTAATTTTGCTGGAAACTGAGTGTTTTCCAAATCATGATAGGCTATTAATTATTGGAAACATAATGTTCTTCCATTACTATTGAAGCAAAATTATATGTTTATTATTATTAATATATTTACATCCAGAACATAGTTTTGTACTCATTTACGTTAAGAGACAGAGTCGAACCCAAGGCTTCACGGTCCTGCCAAATCATTAACTTGTAGGTTTGTGTCGTGCATGGCTGAATAAACACTATCACCCTAACGCTTCTTGGACCTTCCCTTTTTCCATCTGCCTGGGGAACTCCAATTCCATATCTTTCTTGGCCATAGATTTTCTTCCATTCTTTCTAGATGACTATACCATTGTAGCCTCTTTGTCTCAATTGTGTCTATGATGGTGAAATTTAAATTTTAATTTATTTCTAATTATTTTTGATGAGGCTGTGGAATCTAATTAATAAACTAGGATTAGAGTTCCTTCAATTTTCATCATTTGTCTGAACACTTGATTGTGTTGTAACTTAGATATTCCACAGCTTCTTCTCCAGAAATACATCTCTAAGAGTCCACAGACGGTTTTCATTTCATTTTGTTAGTTCCCATACTTCAGAGCCATGTGCAGCAATGCATTCAAAATATTTTATATGTTTTTTATTGATGTACGGCCATTCCACAAAATATGATGTAAATATCTTATTGTCCGCTTCTCTTCTTGTTGTATTTGATAACTTATATAATTTTGTTATCTATCATGTCATTAAAATAGACTCTTAAATCCTTAAATCTATTACATCACCTTTATTATTTCCTTATATAAGTGTGAATTATTATTGCACCTCTCTCCAATTACTAAAATTTTGTTTTGTCTGTGTTAATTTCAAGACCCCATTTTATATATATTCTTCTTTTAGTTTACTCACCATATAAATTGAATCCTCTTCGTCTCCCCTCACTACCACCTGATCATTCGCAAATAGCAATGTAGAAAGATTTTTTTTTCTATTGGAACTCCATATTTTCGAGAATCTATAGAAGAGTTTAAAAGAACTTGACCTCAACGTGAATAGAATCCCCAAATCTTCCTGTTTGAGGTGTATTACCTTAACCAACTACACTATGACATGCCGCCTCCCCCACAATTGCATTTAGGCCTATATTAAAGCAACTTTTTCACTTGTAAGAAATGAAAGAAATTACCAATATAAACCTAACATTCTTTAAATTAATCCAATTTGATGCTGCTGTCATTGGTATCGGATCATTGAAAGAATTAAAAACTCTTAATATTGCAAAAAAGTGAAGATCTCATAAAAAATCACCGAACTATTTGAATAAAAAGCGTAGGACTTCCGAGACGAGAAAGCGATGCTCATTTTTTTTAAATTCCACTGTTGTAATTGAAACTTTGAAATTTCTTGCGGAAAAACCCTCCCTCATCCATGTCAATGATGGTAGAATAATTATCTAATTAATTCAGGGCAAGCTTCGTTTAGGCTGGCTTTTAAATACACTCCCATAACTAACGTTATTTTTTAATATGGAGTATTTTCTACGGAAATATCTGAAATGAAGGCTTTCTCTCTCTCTCTCTCTCTCTCTCTCTCTCTCTCTCTCTCTCTCTCTCTCTCTCTCTCTCTCTCTCTCTACTGCACTAAATTTGACGTAGTTATTTCCTCTCTACTGAATTCTTAACGATTTTCCTACAATGTACGCTACGAAAAGGTCGGGTATCCTTTTTAATTCCTCTCCAATTAACAAGGGGTGGTTTCTATTTCAACCCCTTCTCTGCCCATACGAGCACACACATCTCTGTCCAATGATTATTACGGACTAACTCATGTTTCACTGTACATCTTGTAGAAAATATACACCGCTTAAATGACCAGAAATTAACCAGAAGTGAAAATGAAATTTAAAACCTTTGTGAGTAACCGAAGAATGTCGGCAGTTGAAACATCATGCATATTATAATATTCAGAAGTGTCTTATTCCGATAAATGTGAAGCAATTAATGTTATTAATCTTCTTACATGACTGTAGTTATTACTAATATGAGCTTAAACATAAAATCGCAATTCCTATGAATAGCCTATAGTAAGAAACTAAAAGTAATACCAAGCCGAGAAATAAGTTGCGATGAAGCCTCTATTATTAAAAGTCTCTGATATGCAAGGATATCAACTAACTAGGCCTGTCGTACCATCACAGAGGCAGATGTTGAGTTTTCAGCAAGGGAAAACGAGAAACCTACAGACAAACCTGCCCTTGCTGCGATTCGCGAACTCCACATGGACTGATCAAGACATAAACTCATGACCCACAGGTTGAAGATTAATTTTATAATCACTTGCGCCACTAGTTGCCTAATCACTATAAATACAAACCCTGAAATAACGTAAGATGGGAGCCTTAATCTCCTACTGCCCCATTAAGGCATGAAGTCCGATCACTTTACTTCTTAACTTATGAATGCAATAATTTTAATATGCTGGCATTTCAAATTATGAATAAACAAATTAATTAATTAATTGCAGGGTCTCAGCACAAATTTAAAATTCGGAAGTTTGTTTCATTTTATTAAATCCCCATCCAGAGGGGAAGTTTAAACTTTTGAATAACATACATTCTTTTAGACCACACAAGGAATGGAGGGCCTTCCCGAATGAGGAATCGGCAATGTGTAACCACCACCGACAGCACGCACATTTAAGACAAGAATACCCATTCGCTCACATATTAATACTATAAATAAAAATCCTCAACTCGTGTCCAACTCAGGGTCGGGTCGAAGTATGAGATGAGATGACTTCCCAATTGAGATGTCTCTGAATGACAAGAGTGCCGGCCGACGAAGTCTGACGCACCATCACGGGGGCAGATGAATGAAATGAAACGAAATGGATGAGGTGAGTATGGAGAAATGGTAGAATGAAATTGTGGCAGAGGAAAACGGGAGAAAACACCGAGTCGTCCACCACGAAACCCACTTGGAGTGATCGAGACTCGATCTTGGGACCCTAGCGGTTAGAGGCGAGCGTGTAACCGCTTGCGCCATGGAGCCGCCACATATTAATACTAAACAAGGCAAATATGATAGGACGGTGAGATGAAGTTCGTGAACTATTTGGGTCTTAAAGTTTTCCAACATTTGTCTAATATCTGAGAAAAATGCTAGAAAGAAAAATCAGCCAGAAATTGGGAATCGAATCTGGCCCCCGCTGCATGAGAGACAGCGACATTACCCTGAGACCACAGCGGCGGACATTATTAAATAGGCGTACTTGATAAATATTATATCATTAATGTAAATAAATATATTTGTATTAGTCTTCTATCTTGAAAAGTTTCAATAGGCCCCTATATGCTGCGCTTAAAACTGAAGAAATTAGCAAAAACGTTGCTTTCTCAAACTTTTTAAATCACGAATCATTTTGGATTTGAAAACATAATCATGGATCCTCAAATTAATACTATTACAATGAAGCTCCACATTTGTTTTATTTAACGCGGAAAATAGGCATCTGCACTTAAGGATATATTATATTATATCTTCAATATAATCTGCTTACGGTTTTATACGCTATAGTTGGCTTCGAAGAATACTGTTAAATTAATAGGCCTATATTAAAAGAATACGCGATCTCTGCAGATCCCTTGATAGTTGTTGGTGGATCCCAAGTGATCTGCGAAGCATATTTTGAAGTCTTAGTTAGGCCTACTTTCTTGTGCTTCTATGGTTCATAAATATTACTACCACTACAAAAATACATAAGTTAACTAGATACGTTTATAAGTTATTTTTATATGATACAGATTCCATAGTAATTCTGCCCGAAGGCAGGTCCTTCACTGCAATCATAGCATTTTCATGCTTTGCTTGCAGCTTCACTAGGGAATTGTAGATGTGGTAGCTTCCCGTTACTTTCCACATTAGTGAAGGATGATGATCATGATGATGGCTATATGATTTCGGGGACCGTTTGGGCCTTAAAGTTTTCCTGACATTTATCTTAACAGGTGAGGAAAAAACCTCGATAAAAACCTCACCCAGAAAAACTGCCCCGACCGGGGATCGGGCCCGATCCCGCTGCGTGACAAGGTACCTCGAGACCACAGCGGTGGACATGATACAGATATTAAAATACATTTTAAAACGTTACTGCAGTCTCTATCTTAAGTGGAGTGTATAGTAAATTTACCAGGTGTTAATTTTGTAATTATTTAACCCTAGTATAGGCCTATATACTAATGGAAATTAAATAAAGGTTTTTCAATTCGCCTGAGTTATTTATTTCTGTAAAATATTTACCTAACGCAGTTAATCATTACTGTAAGATAATACTGTACAATTGATAGATAGAAAGGTATTCAAATGGGCCATTCTTCACAATTTTAAAAGTCCTCACTGCCGAAATTAAATAATTTACGTTCTTAATATTTCTACAAAAGAAAATAAACATATACCAGTTTCATTTTATGGTTCATTAAATCTCATAATAATTTAATTGTTTTCTCTATAAAAACTAATTTATGTGAATATACATTTCATTACATCTATAGAAACTAGCAGTCTATACAGTAATAATCTTGCCTTTACGTATAAAAGTACCGATTAGTATGTCCGACACGCTTCCTAACAGTCCTGCGTTCATTTTTCGACTATACAGTATACATTTTTATTTGTGTCTAAGATTTAGAACGAGGTTCACTCAATCTCGTGAAGACAATTGAGCTGTTACTTGCTATGAGGAGTTAATAGAACTGAAATGAAGCTAAACATGTGCCTGAGTCTCTCTAGTGTATTTTGAATGCCGTTTTGGAGCTATCGTACTTTAGATTTCTATGTAAAAAATATTTTATCAAGTTTAGAACGTGATATTTTAATAATAATAATAATAATAATAATAATGATAATAATAATAATATTAATAATAATAATAATAATAGCAATAATAATGATAATAATAATAATAATAATAATAATAATAATAATAATAATAATAATAATAATAATAATAATAATAATAATAATAATAATAATAATAAAGTTAAATAGAATATAAGTGCAAATTTCTTTTAAATGATTCATTGTCAGACAGACCCTCATTTCATAAATTACTGATATTTAGTAAAGATAAACAGAAATAACACGTATTATTATTAATTGAAATAAATACTATAATTTTTTGTGGCAGATGTATGAAATTATTTTAAAGCACACCGTACGAAGTAATTATATGAATGCTTGAATCATGTTAGTTGTTGCTGCAAGAGCCTGTTAAACGTATTCCGGTGCACATTAAAAGTTTGACATTTGAAACCGGAGTAATTATTTTCATTACATTAAATTCAATCGTAGGCGAAAGTTGTTGATTCTTAACTCTGTAACTTGCACTTTCTGTCACTAAATCCCAAAAAAAATGTTCGAAAGTAAATCATTTTCAGAAGTAGCAACTTTTAAGAATAATTTCAATCATTTGTCCAGAGATCATACTTCTGTAAATTAATTTGACTTTATAAAGAGAGATTTTTAATTCAAATTGCCGTACATTAAGTCTTTACTCTGATTTAGCCAATTAATAGTATAAATTGATTCAATTGATAGTATAAAATAGTCCGTTGTCGTGGCGTTGTCGGTAGCACCCCTACCTTCCATTCCGGTGAGTCAGATTCGATTCCCGGTGGGCTGAGAGGGAGTGTATTCTGTGTTTGTGTTCAACATAAAATAAAGTAAACACAAAGGCAAACAATGTAAAAACATAAAAGGGGAAAACAGTCAAAAATAAGAAAACAAGCTATTCAAGGCAAAAAATAAATAAAATAAAGTTATAATACAATTCCTGCATTTGTATATAGACAGAAACCTAAAAGAGTTTAGAACCGTGTATAGGACTAGTGGATTGAATTACTGAAGAATAAATATCCTTTTGTTTACATCTTTAGGCAAAGCTTCGTCAGCAATTTCACCAGAAATCGAACTAAAATTATATGTATAGGCCCTACTTCGATTAATATGAACATGTTATTTACAGAAAATACAGCTATTGGAAAAGAGGAGTATAACGAGAAGGTCTATCGAAGCATAAATAAATTCCCCACTATTTCATAGAGTAAAATAAGTTATATTTTTTAATATTTAGATAAGAATGGAAAAATTGTAGGTTATATATTTTAAGTATTTATGTAAACTAGCGTATAACCTTGGCTCTAGAATTTACTTGTCACAGATGGAGCACGAAGCGTCTATCTCTTTCTGATTGAATTCGTGATGACGCCTTCGATCACGACGAATTCATACTAAAACTCTCGTAACCTGTTATGTAAGACTGCGTGGGGCTTGGGTGGAATCTCTTTTCTTCTGTTTCAAACGATATTCAAATTTATAAGTATGAATTTTATTATCATGTTTAAATAGGCACACAGCCAAACTCTTGTACGCTCCTCGGGAACCAAAACAAAATACTGTGTCACACCAATTGAAATCAATACTACTAATACATTAAATCACTTGCTATACAACTTGAAGAGATAAAGATTTTCCTTCATTCTTTTGTTTGCAGAACATGTACTCACCATGGAGTTTTCAAGCCAATGTAGGCTTACTGAGCAGGTAGACTGTAGTCAGAGCAGGAACACGTAACCACACATTTACAGGCACATAGCAATAAGTTTCCTTACAACTGTGGTTAGCAATATGCCATGGTCACCGCCGAAGATAATACAGGACAACTAATTCATATGCAGATCCAAAGTGAAGATTTAAAATCTCTGACTCGCTACAAATCGAACCCGGCCATGGCACGGTGAGGATTTTTAATAATCTTAATCCCCTCACATTCATCCAATCACTGCAAAGAAGCAGCGTATAAAAGTTCACTGCTACAGGTGGTTATATAGTAAATGGACTCTAGTAATAGAATTCGAACTTAATATTAGTCTTATCACAGAGAAAAAAAAACCGCCAGGGTAAATATTTGGTGATTTGAAGCCGGGTCTCCCAAATACGAGCCTCAAACACTACCGTCTGAATCAAAACTTACTTTTCCTATTTTGCTACAGCATATGGCACACAATCATTTTACAATGGTAATATAAGGTCCATAGTTCTATTATATTTCCGTTCCCTTATAGAAAGCAGCTTCCTAATTAAAACATTTATGTTACCCCACTATATAATAGGCTATAAATAGGCTCATATACAGTACGATAGCGTTTTTAGTTTTATGTATTGATTAGGTCCTACATTGTATAAAAACTCTCAGAACTCCTTTTTCATTTCAAGCAAAGAGTCTAGTCCAGTAATATAAAACAGAAATGGCTACAAATAGCTAATAAAAATATAGGCATAAAGAGTTTAAAAAGACTAGAAAAAGTACAAAAAGCGAATTATTGTAAAGGCCTATAATTTCCCCTGAAATCTTTCCATGTGCGTGTTTAATTTATTTAAACAGAGAGATTAGACAGGTAGTTCACCGCTTGATCTAGTGGTAACGTCGTTGCCTCAGACGCAATGTGCGTGGGTTCGATCCCCGGTCGGGACAAGTTTCTTGGGTGAGGAATTTACGGGGGTTTTTCTCACCTATTACACAAATGTCAGACAACTTTAAGGCCCAAATAGTTTCCGAGGACCATCTGGCCATCATAATAATCTATAACACTTTATCTAGTATGAGTGTATAAGTGAATCATGTGTCTTGTCTTAAAAGTAACGCGTTGTCTAAGAGGTGGCCCTGGCATTTAGCAAATCACTCTTTGAGGGAGGCCCTCCATGTCCTTACGTGGTCAAAATTGCTTGTTTACGTAGAGTTACTAATTAAGTATGGCGTGGTTTGTTAAACTGAAAATATATAAAACTATTATTCTACCAGTTATATTATATGGGTGCGAAACATGGACTCTTACTTTAAGGGAGGAAATGAGATTACAAGTTTTTGAGAATAAAGTTCTTAGGAACATTTTTGGACCAAAGACAGATGAACAGACAGGCGAATGGAGAATACTACATAACAATGAACTACATGGTCTTTATGGGAAGCCTGATATAATAAGAACAGTTAAGTCTCGTAGACTGCGATGGGCAGAACATGTTGCGCGTTTGGGAATGAAAGACGTGCATGGAAGCTTCTTGTGGGAAAGCCAGAGGGAAAAACTCCCAGTTGGTAGACCAAGAATGAGGTGGGAGAACAACATTAACTATGATTTGAGGGAATAGATTATACAGGGAATGATTGGAAAACATTAGCTCAGGATAGGGATGTATGGAGAGCTTATGTCTGCGCGGCCATGAACCTACGGGTACGATAGTGCCAGTGAGTAAGTAAGTAAGTAAGTAAGTGGTTTATTAATATGTTTGTGGAATTTTTGTCTGTTTTTGTGAATATTGCAGTCTATGATACTCTAATGCAACATTATCATAATCGTCGTGTTTAGTATGAATGTGTGTGCGAATGATGTGTTTCGTTTTAATGTTGTGTTTTCTCGGAAGAGGCCTGACATTGAGCTCTTTCGGGCAGCCCCTTCATTTCCGTGTGTGGTAAAAAAGAGTATTGTGTGATCCATAGTTTAAAATCCCTCTTCCGACAGGTCGTGTCGCTGTAAGGCCAGTTGGAGTGTGGGATGTAAAAATTACTTATAAGGCGAGAGGTTAAACTAAATCAATGAAATGGAATTATACTCTAATGTTAAGTTTTTCGATCATTTTATAAGATTAAGTTACTGGAAATAAGACAGCAGTGTAAAATCTAATAATAAATATGCATAAGAGAGTAAGAAAAATGTGAAAACCTCTAAACAAAGAGTCTAAAGATCAATAGTTGAAATTAGATGTAAAGGGAAAGATGGTTTATTAATATGTTGATATGTTTTTTTAATATTACCTACATGATACCGCAATGTTCCATTTTTGGTCATTTCATAACACCTAATGTACTGAAATTTAATACAAAATAAAATAATAAATAGGCATTTGGGTGGAAGAAAAAAGTGACAACTCGTCAAAAAAGTGTCTGAAAATCGCAAGTTAAAATTAGATGAAAAGAAAGGATGAGTAAAAAGTTCACAGAAAGTAGGTTAAAGAATGCTGAAAAAGGGAAAGAAGTAAAGGAATGAGATCTTAGGGGATGAGGTTCAGAATAAAATGTAGGGAGAAAAGTCGAAAGGAGAAGGGGGACGAGAGAAAACTTTCTTTTGCCAAGAAAAACTTTTTCGCCGTCTACAGACGGGACATTCCTATGCGCCTGCTCCTACGTAGTGCGGGTGGGATAAAAAAAAAAGAGAGAGAAAGAGGGATGCAATTTTTTCTCTCCCCTTCTATAACAGACTCTTCCCACGGAATGTGCTGCCATCCTGTGTCGGTATTTATAAACTAACTACACTTGCGGTTTGATTCCGATTCTTTCGGTAATCGAATTTCAACCTTTTAATAGTTTTCGATTGTTTAAATGCCTCTACATGGATATTTCATATGCAAAACGTAGCAAATGCATTTTTAAAACTTCCAATATTATTAACAGGTGCGAATAAATCAATAACACGATACAATTCACCACATGAACAATATTTATTATATAAAGAGTTAATTGAACGTATGAAGATCGTTCAAGTATTGAAATACAATATTTTTTATAAGATATAATATATAGGCCTATATATATATATATATTATATATATACATATATTCGGCCGCGGTGAACTGATTATGCTCCTTGCCTCTGGTCCCGAGGGTTGCGGGTTGAAACCCGGCCGGAGTCGATGGATATTTTTTGTCCGACAAAATCCAAGGAGCAAGTCCTCCGGGAGGGACTTCAAGCCGTGCGTCGCGAGTCTGAAGATTTTCAGGCTCGTAAAATATCCTTAAGCCTGAATAAAAAGGCCTCTAAGCAAAATTTACCGACCTCAACGTTCTACCTTAGTTGCCTGCTAGATGTCTCATTGAGTCGGTGTGTTGACCGCTTGCCATTCATTACATCTATGGGCAAATAATGTAACTATATTAACTAACCAAGTTAAGTGCCTCTTGACAAGGGAGAGGCTATGACTCAACATAGGGCTTCGCCATTAAAGACAGATTAAAATATATAATCAATATTTTCTTCTTAATTATATTATTATTATTATTATTATTATTATTATTATTATTATTATTATTATTATAACTTTATTTTACCTGACAGAGTTAAGGCCTTAAGGTCTTGTCTACCACTCAACAGTCCACTACGCTAGAATATATGTTGGTACGACTGGTTCCTGAATAGGGCAACATGGGGTAATACAATCAGGGATGAAGCTGAACAGGCAGGGATGAGTTGAAATGAAATTAAGGCACTGGCAAACAACAAAGTGCGTTGGCGAGCTTTTATGAAGAACCTATGTTTCCCAGTGGAGTGAACAGGACTACCAGTACTACTAACTAGCGATTCCGGGTTCGATACCCGGCGGAGCCAGGAGCGATGATGGTGTACAATTTGCAATCGTTTGATTATGCGTCTGATGCCCGTATAATATTTTAACAATGTGTGTAAAACCTCTATTTTCGAAGGAATAAACTTAAAAAAAATGATATGAATCGAATGTCCAGATTAAGATTCCCAAAATTAGAGTGAAATTTGATTGAAAATAAAATGGAAACTAAGTTAATCATCCATCTATTTTATCGAATAAAAATTAAATTTCAAGGCTAGTTAAATGTTTCTTTCAACAAGGCTGTCAAACAGGCTGGAACATAAAGTGGTCTAAAAATGAAACATTAGTCCCATCACTTTTGTAATGACAATTTCATGTTTACTACCTCTCTTCGTGCAAATAGCCTAAATCAGTTTAACCAAAACATAACTGACTAGTTACTGACTTCAGTGACTTGCTTTCAATGCTATATTAAAATAAAAAAAATAGGCCTAACTCAACTGACTGTTAGTTGGCATTGACAAATTTTAAACAATGGATATGGATCAATGAAGAATTTAAGGCGTCATAAAAAAATAAATTATTATAGGCCGCTAGATGCAAGTATTAATGGCAATAATGTTAACAATAACAATAATAATAATAATAATTTTTCTATCTGGTAGTACCCGTTGTTGGGAAAGCTTGAAAATATATCATTTATCGACGACTTTTATCAGCCAGTAATTAGTGTCGAAATTCAAAACTGTGTGTGTAAGGGTAGACACATTTTGTTCAGAATGCTTTTGTTTTAGGTTTGAGTAGTTTTACGTGTCTTAAATATACGATAAGTGACTCACGACTTTATTTCTCATCCGAAGAAACCTATACTCAAGATTTTTATACACTGACCAAACTGAATTTGAATTCGCGAACCTTGTATTCAGAATAGAGGAAATAGAAGCATGTCGTTGAACATAATGCGATAGTTTGGAGTCTCCGATTTACTTCTGAAATAGTCTATCAAGATCTTTAATCCTTCTGATTATCGATATTCAGAATCTTTCTTCACCTGCCGATCGACATTTTAACCGAATAACTGATGAACATGGGTGATTGATCAATGATTTAATGATAGTATTTTTTTCACCATTTTTACAGTAATTTTCAGCATGTGTCCAATGTTGTAATAATAATAATACTACTACTACTACTACTACTACTACTACTAATAATAATAATAATAATAATAATAATAATAATAATAATAATAATAATAATAATATTAGGGTTTATTATTATTATACTATAGGCCTATGTTCACAAATTAATGAAATTAAAAAATATTGAATTCCATAGACCAATATTTATATTATTATTATTATTTTATTATTATTATTATTATTATTATTATTATTATTATTATCGGCGCTAGGATTTCTATGTAAATGGAAATTTATTTTTACTTTAGTTAAAGTTAAAATTTGCTAACTAAATGCCACTCGTTGACACCTGTAGGTATATAAGCGTAACTAAATTAGCTTGGTTAAGAAACTCCCTCTAGAGAGCACCCATGTCCCCACGTGCGACGAATGGGGCATATACACACATATTCGCAAAGTTAAAATTTCGTTAAATGTTTACGGAGAGTATTGGAGTAGTTTAATATACATTTGGTTTCCATATTTATCGACATTTCTGGGTATAGTTTATATTTTCTTATTTCAGAAAAGTCACATATCTTCACATAACTGAATGTTATATTTTAAATATAAGTATTCTATATTTTATAATTTGAAAGTTATTCTTGTTAGATAATCGTTTAATAAATTTATTTTACTGACATCTATATTTTATAGTTGGATTATTGAATTTTTATGGAATGTTGAAAATAAATTATGTTGCACACACATTCTTATCTTCATTGCTTGGCCTTGACAATAGAAATTTTTAAACCTGGCTGCAGCACGTCTGATCGAGGCAATTAGTAGCTCCACTTTAGATAACGGGGTAAAAGATTTAGTTTAATATCTCCTACTCAGTAATTCATCAACTGTCGAATGGTAAAGTAAGTTTTGTAATACTTGCAGAAAATGATTGCGCCATATCTATCAAAAAATTAGTCCACATTTTACTCCATATTTTGAGAATATTTAGTCCAAATATATGTAAATATTTAACCATTTTTATTACATATAAATTATGGTCCTGATATTATTATTATTATTATTATTATTATTATTATTATTATTATTATTATTATTGTTATTATTATTATTATTATTATTATTTTAGCATGAATTAAAAAAACGAAGGAGGAACAAATCTGTACTGCTCCTGAAAAGTTGCACAAGCAAAAAGAAAACTATATATTAATTTTACAGAGAAGAAAGAAACTGTGCTAAGGATACTTTATATAAAGGCTTATTTCTTTTAATTCATTTAACTGAGTACACTCATGCTTATACACTCATGATCAAAATAAATAGGTAGTGAAGTGAATTAAAATAAATAAGTATTTACATGTCTTGAGGACATTTTTTTCCTTTTTGTGTAAAATTAATATTTTTGACTTGTGCCACTTTCCCCGAGAAGTAAAGACATTAGGAATAAAGAAATCATGTAGTGGTACAAAATATTTATTTATATTCATCAGTGTGAAAGGAATGTTAGCCAAACAGAAAGAATGAATAATTGAGTAAAATAAGATGCAAATACAAGTTAGCATAGTAGGTCTAGATGAAGAAATAGAAATTGGATAAGAAGGACCTGAGGAATATGAAGGAGGAAATGAAGAAGTAACAAGGTACGTACTTCGGTGCTCCTCAGAAAGTCTTGGGTTTTCATCAAAATGTTTGCAAGTCAAGATGCATAAGTAATGCACATCAGCTATGTCAGTCAAGTTAATTTTCCCAAATTAGTCTGCAAGCAAGAAGTAACATACAAGGTAGTAATTAATTCGCAGAATTACTTTGTGAACAAATTTCATGATCGGCACGGTATTTCCGCTACTCCCCCATCTAGCGAAATAGTGGTGGGGGAGAACACTCTTCAGCTTAAATCATTGTCTTTTGAAATTCGAACAACACCTGTTCAGTCATCCAGGCAAATTCAAGCCTCTACACACAATTTGTGAGATTTCAGCTTCACGACTATTAGTTCTTAACAATACACTCACTTCATGAAAATTGTAGATCCTTCTCTCAAATTACTCAATCTCAAGATTTTTTGATGCGCCTTTATAACGATATTAGATCCACTTGATATTTATGAAAAGAGTGAATCAATTATCATTCTTACATGTTTTCATCTTTGAACTAAAATCTAATGCTAATCAACATACGATTTATATGTTTTCACCTTTGAACTAAAATCTAATGCTAATCAACATACGATAGAACTATGCAAGTTCATTATTTATTTATATAATTTGTATAATTTTTGTAACTATTATTTAGTTGCACATCATGTTTTGGTACAGGACTACTGTAGTTCCAGTCCCAATGTGAAATACATTATCTCATGGAATTTTAGCTATTATGAGACCGATGCCCACCCCACACCGAGAGGAATTTGGGTAGCTATAATAACTAGCGGTCCAGGTTGAGGAAATTTTAACTCTGCAAGAATAAATACATAATAATAATTATTATTATTACTCCTATTATTATTATTATTATTATTATTATTATTATTATTATTATTATTATTATTATTATTATTATTTTAATACTTTATATCAATATTAAAACGCTCATTTCTTCTTCGGTAATAGGCCTATTTAGAATCTCCAATTAGAAGTAATTTCTAATGCAGTATCAGTGAAGTTGTGCATAGTCACATAAAAAAAATTACAAACAATAATGTATTTGTCTAAATATACCTAACATAAGGTCTGACCTCAACATGCATCTAATTCAAGTTACAGGAACTATAGTTAAAATAACAGGCATATAAAGTCTGATTGAAATAGGGCAAGTTTATCGATAAAGAAATTATGATTTTAATAATAAAATATAACATTTAAATAGTGCACCACCGTGATCTAGTGGTAACAGCGGGCCTGGGCTCGATCTCCTGTTGGGATAAGTTTCCTCGATGAGGTTTTGCTTTTCGGGTATTTCATCACCTGTAAGAAAAAATCAGGAAACTTTAAGGTCCAAATATTCCCTGAACACCATCTGACCATTACAATCATCCATATTATATTATCTTTGTTTAATATGAAGTATCAGTGAATGATTTGTCATCTCAAAGTTCGGATTTTCTCGGAGGTGGTTCTGACATTGATCTAATGACTCATCCCGGTAGGTTATCGATGTCCTTGTTGCGGTCAGAAGAGTATGTGTGTGATCTAGAATTTAAAATCTTCACACGACAGGTCGTGTCCTTTTAAGGCCCGGTGGCATGGGACGTGTAAAAGTATGTACAAAGGGAGAGGTAAAACAAAGGTAAAGGATTAAAGATATTTAAATATCTTAATGAAATCATTTCCAAAATGTATCAGGAAATGACAATTAGAATGAGAACAAGATAACTGGAGGATATGGAGTGGATGGATAGAGACGAGTGGAGAAGAAAAATAAAACTTTAGGCACAAACATGTGTAAACAAAATTCTGTATATAAATAAAAAATCAGGAAATAATTAGTCACCAGTAAAATCAATTTATATACACTGTAATCACGTTGGATCTGAGAACGATATAAGAAATCACAATAGTTGAATGCATGGTTAAATGTGTTACATGAAACGAATTGAGTATTTTAATTTTCAACGTGTCACTTCAAACAATTTATTATTTTAATTAAGTAAATGAGTGAACAAACCGTAACATGATATAATCGTATGTTTATACTAAGAAAATAAATATTGAGAATTGCGGCCTATAATATCACCTGAGGCTGAACTGGTGATGGAGAAATGTTCCCCTCTCTTTGTATTAGGAGGTGGTGAGGAGTGATATATTTGCTTCGAGAACGAAAAAAAAAGTAATTAATCGCGGAGAAAATATTTTTTTCCCAACATACGTATAAAAATATCTTAAAAAAACAATAAAATGATAACATGAAAGGATTTTGCATACATTCTACAAAAACATAAAAAATCAAATAGGCCCTATTATTTCTTGGAAATCAGAGCAGAACTTAATTATTATTTAACATCTTTTTAAGAAAGAAAAATAATACGATGCTTATACAGAACTTTTATTTACATTTTTTGCCACATTTATATTTCTGATTCCTGTTGTAACTATATAAAATATTTGTGATTGTGTTTTTGGATACGAAATGTAAATATCTATAGCGTTGGGTTTGTTAGTAGACATGAGAGAAGGCCGGCTGATTCTTTATCTTACAGTAAACAGTAAAATAGCTGATATATTAAAACAAAACATAATCGATATAATGACAGAAAATTTGGAATATAGCCTACTGTAAAGTTGATTCTTAAGATAAAATAGAATCCACCTATTCTCAGGTCAACTTTATCCCTATAATAATTCACAGCACTCATTTTACAGATGTCTCAATCGGTCGCAGCAGTAGTGTAGACACGAATAAGTGAAGAAAAATCTCCACACCTGCGATGTCCGAGATCGAACCCGATTCACCCGAACTTTACAACATTCAGTTACAGAATGCTATTATTATTACCAGTTTCCACAAAGTTCGGAAAATTATTATATGAATATTATTATGTGACTTGATCTTAACGTTAGGCCTACTCATTTCCAAATTATGTCAATTGATTCTCCTTTCACATAATTCATATATATATATATATATATATATATATATATATCGTAATTTTTAACATTCTGAAGAATCTGTTGTAATGTGTAATGTACCAAATCTTTCTTCCCCAATAAATTTATTTTCTTTGCACAATGGACACTTGACAAGAAATGAGGTAAACTTTAAAGAAGTTGCGGAAATCAAATACGCAGGAATTATAATTAGAAACAGGAATGGGATGCAGAAATACACATTTTAGGAATTACCTCATCTGAACTTCTTTAAAAAATGTTAAACTAAAAAAATAAACGTACAAAACGGCGATTCCTCCAGTCATATTATATGGATGCAAATCATGGCAACTTTAAGAGAGGAGAAAATATTACGAGTATTTGAGAGTGGTTCAGGGAAAAAAATTGACCAACAAACAGAACAGATAGATGATTGGAGAAAACTGCGTAGTTTAAAAATGAGTTAGGCTGCACAAACTTTGTGGGAAACTAGATTTAATAAGTGACTACGACAGGCAGAAATAGGTTAGGTAAGGTTTGTGCCATGATTAAGAAATGTAAGTGGGGAATGGAAACTTGTAGGAAAACCAGAGGAAAAGCGCCCAGTAGGAAGCCAAGAATGAGGTTGGGAGTTCAGCATTAAACATACTTTGAGCGGCGTAAATTATTCAGCGCATAGTTACAAAATGTTAGCTCCAGAATATGGATGCATGGAGAGCTTTTCGTCCTCGTGGCTCAAGAGTGTCAGTGAGTGTTAAATTGCATATCGTATTATTATGTTGATTCAAGGCGAGTAGGCTACGGGATGATGCCCTGGATCAAAGCTATGGGACTTACATAGGTACAAGTTCCCAAGATGAAGAATTTTTTATGGAATTGCAGCCAGTATGGGACCTATGTCAACCCAGCATTGTGAGGAAATTTGGTTAGCTACAACAAGTAGCCTGTGGCTCCAGGTTGTGAAAACCAGTTACAACGGCTGGAGGACCCGATATGCTAAGTACACCGCACTCTAGTACTGGCTCTATGATCATCATATCTGTATATGGCATATGTGAATGTGAATCCACAGCCCGACTGGTAAGTCAAATGTCATTGTTCTATGCTTGTCGCGCCATGGATTTTTTTCATAATTATAGAAAAGAATTGGATTGCCAAATATGAAAAGGCACAATTCCAGAAAATTAAATTTTACAGAAGATTTTTTTTATTATTGTTGTTTTAAATAATCTTCTCCTCTTCGTTGAATTCGGTTGGTGTTCTATGTGGAATTTAAATAAATTGCAGTTGGAATTGGGCTGCTTTGGTCGAGGAATGGATGTGTGACTACCTCAACTATTGTTTGAAGCAATAAAAAACTGGAAAAAATTAAGAGTTTTTTTTTGTTTTTGGTGATTTAATTGAGAAAAAAGTGTCACGTTATAAGTGGAAGGAATTATTTGAAGAGAAACTGAGAAACAGCATTTGGTAAACGGGTATACTGGGAAGGAAGAAGATGTGAGAAGTAATCCTACTGGAGACAGAAATGCAAATGTTACGAGTCACAGTCTTCCAGACTAGATACAATACACGTACACGCACCGCTGCTTCGGTATTAATATAAACACACACATACCTGCCTGCCTCTACAACCATCAGAGCGTACAGCAACATTTTCAAATAAATATGCGAACAAGGCCTTGGACTCTAGCCTAATAGTGTACTTTCTATATAAATTCAAATATATTGCGTAAAGTAGCCAAAACTATTTTCAACTATCTGCCAAATCTTTAGTCTCGATCTAATTCCAATGAACTCATTGTCAGTGATATTCCTCAACCAATCAGAACATTTTAATTTAATTTAATTCTATAGGATTACATATTAAGTTCAATCTACCTAAATCAATGGTGACAGTATAATAATTTAAAGACGTTTTTCCTATTTTTTGTTATATGATTTATTGTAATTATAATTATATTACTGTATTAATTTAAGTAGCTTAAAAAAAGAGCGTACCTAGAATGACTGCGATATTTTATGTTTTTTCTCAAATGTAAATGCAAATTTGGATTGGAATTTTATTACTAGGACTCATTTAATCATATTCACCATTTCATAAAGTTAATACAAAAGAATTTATTCATTAAACTTTCACAAGAAGAAATGTCTATACACAATATAACATACAGGCCTAGAACTGGATACAACGGACATATAGAAACAATATGGGCTTAGATGTTATATAACGTTTATATATATATATATATATATATTATATATATATATATGAAAATAAAAATTAATACTTGAGTCGGGATTTGAACCCAAGTCTCAAACCATATATATACGTGTCGCGCGTAGCAACGTTTGAATTGCGAGTCGCCCATGGCGAGTTAGATGACCCGCACAGCCGGCAGAATTGTCTGGAATGTGTTACCATATGGTTCTACCGGTGTCTCTCTCTTCTTTGGAGAAAGATCCATGCTAGAAGATTCTGGACATCGAACTGCCTAGAAGCTGTTTCTGGAAAAATTCCTCGCGCTTATAAAAGAGCGGAGGCAGAGGCCTGAGAGTCAGTTTTGTGTTTGGCGCCGGCGAGAGCAGTCAGTCTGTGATAGCGAGTCTTGTGGTGAACAGTGTGACGATAAGTTGTGGAGAATTTATCAGTGAGCGGAAAATTGTTCTAACTGAGATAACAATTAAAATAAGATTACTAGTGATTTGTATCTGTGAACAGAAGTATGTTGATAATTGAAGAATTAAATAAAGTGTTTAGTGAAATATTTGAATAAATTCATTGTGCTTATTACGCCATAATAACACAGAAGGGAAATCGAGGCTATCACGGCACAATCCTGTCCGCAGCGTCAAGATTGTGCCGGGATAGCCTCGATTTTTACTTCTATGTTATTACGGCGTAATAAGCACAATGGATGTATTAAAATATTTCACTAAACACTTTATTTAATTATTCAATTAACAACAAACTTCTGTTCACAGATACAAATCACAATCTTCTTTTTAATTGTTATCTCAGAACAATTTTCCGCTCACTGATAAATAAATTCTCCACAACTTGGTCACACTGTTCACCACAAGACTCGCTATCACAGACTGACTGCTCTCGCCGGCGTCAAATGCAAAACTGACTCTCAGGCCTCTGCCTCCGCTCTTTTATAAGCGCAAGGAATGTTCCAGAAACAGCTTCTAGGCAGTTCGATACCCAGAATCCTCTAGCATGAATCTTTCTCTAAAGAAGAGAGACACCGGTAGAACCATATGGCAAACACAGTCCAGACAATTCTGCCGGCTGTGCGGGTCATCTGACTCGCCATGGGCGACTCGCCCGCGCAATTCAAACGTCGCTATGCGCGACATGTAACAATATAAACATTAAATAAAACGTAAATAAACATTCGTGTTTACCTGCATTCGGGCAGCATTACTATGGATGGATGGATCCCTACCTTTTACTATAATTTCATAAATTAGCATTAACTCTTAACGAATATTTATCACCTATTGTAATTCTAATCCACACCGATATTATGACATTTGAGTATCTGTGCATAACTTACTCGCCTATTGATCCTCAGTCTTATATGGATAGCATAAATCTTAAGATTACCTTAAGTAGGTTACTACAGTGGTAATGAATTTTAGCGAATTAGCAATATAAATAAAGTTTTGCTATCGAAACGCAATGGTTTTCAAACCTAACGTCTGGTGAATGGGTTCAATTTAATATATTTAATAATGAAGGGCCAGCAGCCGGCTGGTAAAAGGGCAACCGCTGAAAAGTGGAAAGACCCTCAATCGGAATCGGAATATATAATGAAATCAGTGTCTCCAATATTGGATATAATTTTACTATCTCTTAAAAATGGCATATAATCTCGAGAATTTATTTGAGATTATATGCCTATACAATATCGATATTTTGTTTTTTGAGTTTTTTTTGTTGAGTTATTTAATGAGTTAATGAACGTCTACTGATGCGATCTCGGGGTAACACAGTTGCCTTGTACACAATGAGCCCGGTTTCGATCCCCGCCGGGACAAGTTTCCTCGGTGAAGTTTTTATTGGGATTTTCCTCATCTGTAAGACAAATATCGGGAAACTTTCTCCTTCTTCTTCTTCTTCTTCTTACTTTGCAGGATTATGTCAATGCGACCTGTTCCGGTCTCAAGTCCATCATTTTCTTGGCCGTCCCAAAGATCTTTTTCCATATGGTTTATAGGTTGTATTGTCCATTCTGTTTAAATGTTCTTTCCATTGGTATTTGTGCTCTTCTAGTTTATCAACTATTGAAAATATCTCCAGTTCATTTCTTATTGGTTCTTTGTGTAATCTGTCCATGCGTGTACATCCTTTTACGGATCTTAAAGATTTCATTTCAGTGGCTTGAATGTGTGAGATATCTTTTTTTTTGTAAGTACCCACGATTCAGATCCATATAAAAGAACAAGTACGGCCATAATTTTATAAAACCTGAGCTGAGTTTCTCTTCGAGTCTTTCGGAAGGTTCTTCTTATGGTGCTACACATCATTTGATATCGGTTTAATTTATTATGTAGGCTATATCCCAAAAGTAGCTATATGTTATATCTGAACCAAGATCTTTAAGGCCTAAATAGTATGCGAACACTATGTTACTATCACGATATCAAATTAATTTGGTTTAGGACGATCGTTTGAATGAATGGTGTGACTTGTCTTGAATGTACGTGCTGTCTCGGAGGTGGCCCTGATTTTGAGATATCACTCATTCTGGGAGACCTTACATATCTTTGTATGTTTAAAAAAGTATGTTTGTGATACTGAGTTTAAAAATCCTCTCCCGACCGGTCGTGTCCCTGTAAAGCGCGGTAGCGTGGGGCATATAAAAGTACTTTCAAAGGGAGAGGTTAAGCTATAGTAAAGAAAGAAAAAGTATTTTTATTGAATTCGATTATGTTAAATAATAGTAATATAATACTAGGCCTTTGTTGGTAACTAGATTGTCTGCTTGCTACCTTGAAATGAAGAAAGGTTAAGAGCGCTAAGGACCTTGTTTTATAATTTGATCTATGAGTTTGAGGAAGATTTGTCCCTTTTCTTATATAGGTTTATTACCATGACATTTGAACCTATTAAATAAAGTAAAGTGATCCCACTACAGGGATTTTAGGAGGCCCTTGGGGTAGTACGAGGTTAAGGATCCCACTTTTTCTAGACAATCGGCACTTTATGTCAACTGGGTTCTCAGCCCTGTGACGGCCGTCTTAACCCCCAGAACATGCGCCTGGTACTCATTTCCGTTAAGAAGCTGAGTCGACCCCAGGGGCATAGTGCCGCCAGAGGGTTTGGGTCAGTTTTAAAAACCCTGGCTCCACGGTCAGTTTTAAAAATCCTGACTCCACCGGGACTCGAACTCTCTATCTTCCAGCTTATAGCGTAGTACCATCCTATTAAATACACTTTACCGATGTAGAATATAGACCTGCACTCAAAATATTTGTACCAAGTTATTTGAGAGAAAATCTGCAGTTACCTCGAAGCCGGTTGTATAATATAGGCTATATAGCATTTAGTTTATAAGAAAACTACATTCCAACTTAATGGAATTTTATATAGCTCTTAATAATTTTGTCCGTGATTTCAAGTACAAATCTTTAACTCAAATCCTGAATACGAAACTTGTTTGGTTATGTACTTTTACTTTCATCTGAGATTAGGAGCAAATTCACTACATCATCAGAGAACTCTTGAAAGGAAACCCCCGGGGAATAAACTTATCATGTGCCAATATTATAAGTTAACTTTCTCCTCTCTTCATTTGTTTGCTAGATCAATTTCCACTTTTGTAGTCATATTTCCAAAACTTTATTATATACTTCTCAATTATCATGTAACTGATCTATGCGGATAAAACTTCCTTCGATAACAGGCAACCATTTAAGTCCTACGTTTTGCTGTTTTAATACTTTTCCTGTGGTCCATTTTATAATACATTGTAACGCCTATTCATAAATTCTATTTTTATGTTAGCCTACTGAAATTATTAAAAAAATTACGAAAACAGAAAGCAGATAAATCTTAACTTTTAAATGGGGTTTAGGCCTACTATTTTAAGACAGTTTAAAAATAAAACTAGGCCCTAAAGGACTAGTTATTATGTTCGCCTCTAATTTTGAGATTCAGGGATTCAAACCCCGCCGGGGTCGATGGATATTTCAGGGCGTAAAATTCTGAGCTGGATTCCTTGAAAAGAGAACCGTGGGATTCCTGTCATATATTCGGCACATAAAATAATTTCAATCCAGAAAAAGAAGACTCTCAACTAATTTTGCCGCCCTTTCATGCCGAGATTAGAATTACGACGCTAATGACTTTACCTGTTAAAGAGCGTCGTTAAATAAAATAAGTAGGGGTCTATCTATCTATCTATCTATCTATCTTCGGGTTTTTATAGCAGCTGCCGTCTTCCCGTGCCAAAACTCCAAAGCCTACGATCTTGGGCATCTTCAATGTTTAGCCCTCTTGCTTGCATTACTATCCTCATGTTTTCCTTTCATGTTAACTTTGGTCTCCCTCTTTTTTTTTTCTTTCTGGTCGGTTGCCATTGTAACTAGTAACAAGTAACTAAAAATAAAATCTATTTTTAGATTAGTTACAAAGTATAGAAAAGGTACATTTAGAATTTAAGATTTAATGTATAAACTATATATTTAAAATATTTTCAAATTCAATAATTAAAGAATTATAAGTTAGTAATATTTTATACTTTTCTAACTTTGTTGCGTATTATATTTGTGACTTTGTGAAGTAATTTTATAGCCAAACCTAACTGACGACTGTTAAGCCCCACATAAACTTTATTTATATTGAGTATTGGCTTTACAAGGAATTCAAAGTTTACAAGAAATCAAATTCTTTGAGGAGGGGTAGAGGTCAGATTGCGACGTAGCTCAAAATCACTTAGGTAATACGTTCAGTGCCAAACCTGTAAAGATGAAATAAAGAAATATGAATTTTATAATCTCAGTTAAATATTCTGCATACATATCTATGGCTTTGAAGTTTACTGTATGTACTGAAGATTTAGAATTAAACAAAATGAAAGGGTTGGTAATACAAGCTCTAAGGGATGCAAGACAAATCGAAGAGGGTGAAAAGGGGAGGGAAAGGATGACATCGAACGGTTGATGGTGATGGAAGGATTGCCAGAGAAATGGTTTGCAAGGCAGCAGAAATACTGTTGGGGGAAGAGGGTGTAAGGGGATAACTACGAATGATGGTTGCTTTGCTTGGTTCATCTAGACTGACGCCGGTATAACACTGTAATATTGATTAACTCCTTTCTAGCCTCCTCTTCTACGTCAAACCCCCCTATTTTCCAATCTCTCCCCCTTCTCTTCTCCTTCACCCCTCTTAGTTTTTTGAATGGTCAGCGTCATGCATTTAAAAAAAAATCTTCTCAGATATTTATTCACTGAAGAAATCACCATCACAATTCCACCTTGGAACATGTTGTTAGACATCATACCAGTTTTTTCTATTTATCCAAAACGCAATTCTTCTTCTGGTGATACGGCAATGGCTCCATATGAAGATTAGTATAAGAACTTGCATTTTATTCTTGTTCCATCCCTTTTCCTCATTAAAACCATCTTTCCATCGTATCGTTCTTGTCCTATTCTCTCTCAGTCTACATAACGACGTTCCTAGCTTATAAAAATGTCGTCAAAACATTTATCATGTGTGTGTGTGTGTGTGTGTGTGTGTGTGTGTCCCCTGCGTGAGGATAGCAGGAGTTTCTTAACCAAGAGAATTTATTTACGCTTATTTAACAACATATGCCAGCTAGCCAAAATGTGGTTAGCATATCAACTCAATGACATTTCTAGTAGGTAACTAAGGAATTACTTGCATGGATGAAGGTCGGTTAATTTTTTTATTCAGGCTTTTGTTCTTTTACGAGCCTGCAAACATTCAGGTTCGGTCCCGTGGCTTAAAGTCCCTCCCGAAAGACGTATTCCTTGGATTTTTACCCTCTAAAAATCCATCGACCCCAGCTGTTTTGAACCCGCGATCCTCGAAACTAGAGGCAAGGAACATAACCACTAGACCATCGCGACTGACACTTTTATCATAATTAGGCAGAGTTTAATTGACTACAACATAGGCTAATCCAATAGCCTTCTTTTATAATCAAATTCCATACAAGTTCTTCGTAAATAATGCTAGAAAAATTATATTTATTATTTAGTTATTTATATCTGACATTTTAATCCTAGGAGACCGCATAGCTATTCCCCCTACTATGTTCCCAAGAAGCCGTAGACTTAATAAAAGAGTGGAAGAATAGTCAGAAAGGAAGACTCGTTCAAACGAAACATTAGCAAATGCTGCTCCTTAACATGGTGATGATAAAGACATCACAGAGACGGGCGAGTTCGTCAATTGCTTTCCTTGTATGGTTTGCAACGACCGTACTATAAGTACATTTAAAACGCTTTAGAAGCAAGCTTTAATGCATGACATAAAAACTTCGGATAATTTGAGACTGGACCTCAAATCGTGACACTATGCAATTCTATAGATAGACTTTTTCATTATCTACTATTTTATAAACAAGTTTAACGAATTCAATTATTTTCATATCTGCAATCCTCTAAACAAAGCAAAGAGAACGATAAGATTAAAAAATACTTATTACCGAATTAAGTTGTAACCAATACTGGTCTTGAGTACTGAGTAAAACCAGGAAAATAAAAGCAGCCTTGCCCCCGGGATTTGAACTTGGATTTCCCCGAATTCTAGTTTCAAACTCTAACGTCTCAGCCACGGTTTCATTGAAAATTTCCAATTTTTATTTACCGTAAACTGGATATATATCTTTTATCTCAATATTATTTTCTTTTATATGTTTTTATGAGTCTAGGATTATATCAATCATTTGTAACAGAAAAAAAGTAATAAAGAGTTATTACGGTCATAAGTTTATAAAGATAAAAAAACACTAATTAGTTCCTATATACATCTGTCCTGCCAGTTAAGAATAGCGTGATATTCTTGCAAGCTGTAATATCGACTCTGCTACAAAGTGCCATCTGTGAGTCAAACTATAAAGTTAGTACTCAATATCGGTGTCTCTTCTGCAAAATTGTATAATGAACTACGTTCAAATAATGACCCATAACATAAAATATAATATCTTACAGATAGGGGATATGGTTAAGCCTTTCATTAAAGTAGTTTTAACACTAGGAAGCCCGGAATTTCGGTTCGCATACAACGCCCAGAGTGGGTCAATTTGACCCATGCTATGAAATGTTAAAAAATAAGCAAACTGTGGATACATTATTGTAAATATACTCTGAGTTATAACTACTGATAATTCATATGGGTAAGGTGGAAATGATACAGAACATTAGAATTAAATTAAATTAAATTTGATTCAACATCTTTGGAAAGCAAATGTTTAGAATTATTTTATTTTATATACTTTAACAAAAGTTTCAATTTAAAATACAAATTTCACATGAAAAAATAATGAAAATTATTTATTACAAGCTGAAAAAATAGTGTTCTTACAACATTGATGCATTTCACAAGAATCTCAAACACAATTGGCGCACGTATATTAAAATTGTTTGGTACATTTACCATACACCATTTTCTTGCAAATAGAACATTTTGAATTACTTTTGTTGTCTTTGCATAACTGTTTCACTTCACACCTCCGTCGTTTTGGTTGATCATAGTCCGGAGTCGTATGTGATTGACGTTTCAAGTGTTCAAAACGAAGTCCTTCTGCAAGTTGCTGAATATATTTCTTTCTTGTAATTTTTTTTTGCCAGTGACTGATCTACGTATATATTACAACAGCATTTATTACTGCCAAGTCCAGGATATTGTAAAATGTATGCACAGGCCATCGTTTGCTTCAGACCATTACTGTATATTGCCTGGCCATTTTATGTACAATATCCACAACATACTTGGTTGTATTATAGAAACTTACGATTTCAGGCGTTTTCTTTTCATTGGTGTCCATATTTACTGTTGGGTGAAGAGAGCTCATTACCACACATTTTTAGCTTTCTTCCCTTGATATAGGGTAAGAGTCGTATCATCATATTTTAGTATGGTGGTAGTATACAGAGGAGCTTTTAGAGATTTGATGCTGGATGGGACCTCTCTCCTGTTTCTATTTACTGTGACAACGATGCTTGTTCACTTTGCTTTCAGACTTTTAGCCAGGTTTTACGGATGTGCAATAATTATCAATTGTGACGTTTCTGCCTTTTGTCAAATATGGCTCCATAAAGTTTCATCACAACATGTTCAGAAACACGCTGATTGGTAGGTCGAGTGTCATTTTTACAGTTGTCAATTGAAAACAAATAATAATTTTTTTCATTGTTGACAAACTTTTGTATCAAATGACATTGTTGAATGAGTAAACAGAAAAATAAATTGTAATTAACATTAAAAAATACCAAAAGCATAATTTTAAATTCTTATATACATATGGGTCGAAATGACCCGGTTTGGGCGTTAAGGGTAATTAAGGGTATTGTTTAATATACTTAAAAAATACAGGAAAATAATATTTATTTTGTGTGAAAGTAAAGAACCCCTAAATTGAGGAAAAGTCCTAGGATATGTATTCCTACTTACATTTTTAATACAAAAATATGTTTTCCATTTCTCAGTTGGGTCAATTTGACCCGATTGGGCGTTCTAGTGTTAAAAGTATGAAGTACAAACATAATATTACAATAGAAGAAGTATTGTAAAATTATAATTACTCGCATAACATATTTTCGAGGAAAAAATAAAGGTCAGTGTAGTGTTTTATACTTTAATACTTATATTCTACATTTTGGTAAGTTCCATTTTTTTAAACAACTTAAATTAAAATATACAGGTTGTAACAGGACCTCACCGACATAATGATAGGGATGATAGGCCATGCAGAGAAGATCATTTTTTTGTGAAGGAGCATATAGTCGCAAACACGTCGTTTATGAGTTATGCGCAGATGAAGGTGTTCACCCGTAAGGGTCGGAATTGAATATAAACAATTGTACACGAATCATTTTATTGAAAAATACATATTTTTATAATAAGTGTTCAAAATGTCGACCCTGTGCCTCATTGCATGTTTGATATCGTCGCAGCAACGATCGGCTAGCACGGCCGATCATGGCAGGATTCTTATTGACGTCGTCAAAACACTTATTGTTTGAACACTTATTATAAAAAACATGTATTTTTTTTCAATAACATTATACGTGTACACTTGTTTGTATTCAATTTCGACCCTTACGGGTGAACACCTTCATCTGCGCATGACTCATAAACGATGTTTGCGACTATATGTTCCTTCACAAATAAATAATAGTTAAAAAAACTAAAACATCACGCTTTATTAGAAAACCGAACTAAAAAATGAAAAATAATTTAAATTTCAACCCGCTTGGGATAAAATTAAAGTGGCGAACAAAAAAATCATCTCCAATACATCTAGAATAAAAATAGAGTTATCTACAAAAATAATAATTTTACCATAAAAAATTGGGGTGCTCTATATCAATTAATATATTTGATAATAAACAGATATTGGTAAAACTAAGTCTCTAAGAAGTAAACGTAAAAACCATAAACAACACCCCACGCTTTTGATAGTAAAATTATTTTTTTTAGATAACCTAGTTTTATTCTAGATGTGTTGGATATTATTTTTTTTGTTGGCCACTTTAATATTATCCCAAGCGTGTTGGAATTTAAAATGTTTTCATTTTTTAGTTGGGTTTTCTAATAAAGCGTGTTGTTTTAGTTTTTTAACTATTATTTATTTTTTATTTTTTAGTTTGGTTTTCTAATAAAGCGTATTGTTTTAGTTTTTAAAACTATTATTATTTTTTTTTATTTTTAGTTTAATTGATTGTCATAAACCGGAATCCCATGAAAATTTAATTGCTTCCAATATTTTTAGTGTCTAGGCACGAATATAATTATACATATTTTTGAAATTATTATTATTATTTAACATTATTATAATATTTTCGAATATTTTAATATAGATAAATAGTTACAGTTAACCGTATCCTTCTCATATTTTTGGATAAATTACAATGTGGTAAGTTTACAAAATTGTCATTAATATTTTACAGAATAAGATAAAAATGTAAATATATTTAAATTCGATACGATTGTAGTATGAGCTAAAAGTATTACTCTTCTAAAAAATCCTCCGGGCCGGATTTGAACCAGCGACCTATAGATTACTGAAATTATATGCCACTACAGCAGACCGCTCTACCAACTGAGCTACCAGAGGATATAATATTAATTTCTTACAACGATGGACTAAAAAGTCGATAAATTCGCAACCTATTATACCGGTTTTTAATTTTTTTGATGTCCTGATGATCCTGGCCAGGATCTTAGAAATAATTATGACGTTATTGTATTGCCATTGGTCCTTTACAAGTATACAAAGTTTCAAGTCGATCCAATGTTTTTAAGTGGGTGAAAATGGTGTTGAAAGATTCCGTTACATAGATAGGCAGATACAAGTCAACCTAATATAAAGCGTGTAAAAATGATCCTCTCTGCATGGCCTATCATCCCTATCATTTTGTCGGTGATGAACTGTTACACTCTGTATTTTAGAGAACATTTATTTTTAGCACGAAACGTGCAATATTTTCCTCAAAAATATAATAAAAACTAATGTACAAAATTAGGCCACGGTACAATTATTTTATCTTGACTAACCAATCCCCGTCCCGGTACGGGACATGGGTGCTTTCCTAGTAGGAAGTTTCTTAACAAGACTAATTTAGTTACGCTTATTTTCCTACATACGTCTGCGAGGTACATGTTATTAGTACATTGCCTAGAGGAGACATTTAATAGGAAATTAAGGTATTACTCGGATGGATGAAGGTCGGTTAAATTTTGATTAGATGTGTTTTCATTTAAACTTAGGATTATTTTAAGAGATCGAGAATCTTCAGACTAGGGACCCATGGCTCAAAGTCTCTCTATCTCTCTCTTGGAGGACTTTGTTCCTTGGATTTCTCCATCCTAAAACCCATCGATACCGGCCGGGTTTAAACCCACGATCCTCGGGACTAGAGGCAAGGAACGTAAGCACTAGACTACCTTAGCTAGGCCTATGTCAAATAACTAGCCTAATAAACACTTTAATTAAATTATTCACTTTCAAAAATGTCTAATATCTATAAATTAGGGCATGAAATTAATAGTGTAATTCGGTATTGAGTAACTATAGAAAACGTTAGAGTATGCATGATTTCTGAATTTAAGACTTATTTTGTAAGTTCTGGCCTTTATGTGAATAAAGACATTAATAATCAAAGACAAAGATGTTTTAAAAAAGAAGTTAGCGCCAGAAGAGAAGTAGGATGATACATGTATTAGAATAAAAACAACATGCATTATAAAAATAGAGAGCAATGAATAACAGTTGAAAATAATAGCCATGTCGAAAAGAGGAATGCAGCAAAGTCTAAAGACAAAGACAGAAAGAGAGGACAGAGCAGATATGTGAAGAAAGTGAGAGTGGGGAAGGGAGGAGAGAAATTTAGAGAGAGAGGGAAGGACAGATAAAACCAAAGCAATAGCCAAAATTACTTACTACAACAGTCAAAGTATATTACTAATGTTTTATTTCTGAGTCTTTATGTGTATGTATAACTATGGCATATGGAGTCTGTTGTCATGTCAACATATGTATGAATGTGCGAAAGAGACGGGGAGTTCCTCTCTTTCTACCGGGTAGATATTACTCGTCGATGTTTTTCATACAGACGCCTAAGCTTGGATATTATAAAAGTAACGAATGATGTTTTTAGGACCCTAATTAATTATGAGGTCCCCTGAATCCTCCACTAGAAGTCGCTGTAATATAGTGCCAGTCCTTCAGACTTGAATAATTTATAGTCGACAATGTGGTATATTCTGCCCCCTCCAAACTCTCCTGTCCCCTATATACTCGATAGGTAGTTAATTTCGGCGACCTTCTACTAGTGCTCAAAATACTGAAAGGGAAAGAGACAGAGCCATGTGTTATTTTTGCCAATGTCGTCGAAAAATTAATGTGTATTAGTTATTCCTTGAAGCGTTAGACAAAAAAAAAAGAAGAAAATAATAAATTATTGATTTGTTTCAGGTTAGAAAATGTCTTTCTACCTGGAAGTGGTCTTTAGAATCTAAGGTGGTCTCGTATTTTGGAGATTTAGGTGATGATCTTTCATGTTGGAAGGGTCTAGAAATACATTTTCTCCTCCCCCTTGTCTAGTCTAGAGACAAGAGTTATAAAACAGCATGTAAGTATAGGATACAAATTGGTAACGTAAAATTTTGTGGACACGGAAATTCTTCAAATCACTCTTAGTGAATAAAGCGTGGAAATATTTTAATTTGTTTGCTTTTAAATGTTACATGCATTTGAAAGGTATTTGGTAAATTTTCTTAAAATGCCCTATACTAACCTCAATATATGGCACTTCCTGATTCGTGATTTGTTTAATGGAGTAAATAAAAATAACTTAAATTAATACAGATGCCTAAGCCTAAAAATTGCAACTCTATCAACCACAGCCAATACAACCGTGCGTAATTTTTAATATATTCAGAACTTAATTTATAAGTTATAAAAACAGTGAATACATTAGGCAAAAAAGTACAGTACGTTAACTACTTATGGTCCCACAGCACATATTGTATAATAACTAACTAATTCATTGGCTATATAGAACCCGTAACTTCATGGCCCTACGATCATAAGCTCTCCATACATCCCTATCTTGAGCTAATGTTTTCAGTTCATCATAATTTATCTCCCTCAAATCATTGGTTGTTTTTTTTTCCACCTCATATCTGCCTACCTACAGGAAGTTTCATGTCCCTATTCGTAATACATGTCTCGCCCATCGCAGTCTAAGAGTTTTGTTGTTCTTATTATGTCTGGTTTCCCATAAAGATCACGTAATTCCCTGTTAGATAGTCTTCTCATTCATCTGACTGTTCGTCTGCCATATTGTATAATAATCTTAATATATGTTAATGATTTTTGAGTTGTAGGCCTAATTTGTGAAAATGATATTAACATAAAGTATATAGTAAAGAATTAGGCATGTAAGTCTAACATATTCTAAATACGCCAACGCTAAATTTGTCAGATTAAAACGCAAAATTCTTATGACCGAGAAATAAAAAAAATATAAATATTATATATGAATATAAATATTATACATGAAAATAAATAAATAAATAAATATATATATATATATATATATATATATGGAAATTAAAAAAAATACTTCTGTCGATAGAACTGGATTTCTTGAGGAGAGCAGAAAGATGTTCAAAATTGAAAAAAAAAAAAAAAAAAAAAAAAAGAGAGAGAGAGAGAGAGAGAGAGAGAGAGAGAGAGAGAGAGAGAGAGAGAGAGAGAGAATTACAGTTATACAAAAAAAATATTAAATATTCAATCGTAGATCATATAAGATATCAGCAATTAAATTGCTATGGGCATGTACGACGAATGCAAGAAGAAAGTTTAACCAGAAAAAATATTTGAATGGTGTCCACCTGGAAGAAGAAAGGAAGAAGACCTCGAAATTCATGGATGCAAGAAATAAGAACTGGAATGAGAACAATGAGTGGACAATAAGAACATTGATGGATGAGGACGAAAGGAGAAGGGAAATAAACTTTAGGCACAGAAATATGTGTAAAAATGGAAATATATATAGGCCCTATATATAACTTGGTTATTTTTCCACTTATATGGATATAAAACACGGTCTCTTAGTTTAACAGAGTAGAAAATAATGAGTGTTTGACAATATAGTACGTAGGTAAATATTTTGGTAAAAGAGAGACGAACAGACAGGTGAATGGAGAAAACTATTTACAATTTTTAATGGTCTTTATGGGAAACCGTATGTAACAACTGATAAATCTCTTACGTATATTAGTAGGAATGGGAAATGGAAAATGGGAACGGACATTTCTTATAGGAAACCCAGAGGGAAAGCGCCAAGTAGACAAGCCAAGAATGGGGTAATAATATTAAGTATGATCTGATGAGTGACATGAGTCACAATTATTGGAGAATATTACCTTAGGATAGTAATATATGCAGAGCTTATATCCGGTCTTCAACTTCGAAATGCGATAGTTTTTTTTCAAATGCCCCAGGTTGTCATTTCGACATTTCTGTTGTTCTCTCCTGGCATAGCGTACTTTAATCCACTTCTGAGGTTGGGGCGCCAGAAAGGCGGGGTTACGTTGCCCCGATGATATGAGAGCTGATGGTGATGGTAATGATGCGCTAGGAGAGGCCTTAAACTAAACTTAAGCTAATTAGGTGCGAATATAATATTGATGATAATGATGGCCATATGGTGTTCGGGGACGTTTGGGCCTTAAAGTTTCCTAACATTTATCTTACAGGTGAGGAAAAAAACCCCAAAAAACCTCACCCAGAAAACATGTCCCGACCAGGGATCGAACCCGGGCCCGCTGCGTGACAAGGCAGTACGCTACCTCGAGACCACAGCGGTGGACTTGAAGTGCTATAGTGATATTAAGTGCCGTCTATTTGCAAGACCCAAAATTAGCCATGCAACATGAAAGGTTAATTATTATTAATGCATTTCTTTTAAGTATTTAAGGCGAAATTGAAATATTTGGAATGTGCGTATTTGTGCGTGTGTTTCTGCATGGAATTTCAAGACACAAGGGGTGGTAAGAGAAGGAAAAAAAAAGAACATTTATTGCTAGGATATAAAAACGTTCGTTACGGATGTCAAGTTAGACGAAATGAGAATTGAAGCGGATAGTTTTCACATCTGGTTTCTTTGAATTCATATCCCGAACAAATTTGTTATGGTAACTGTTTGTAAGGGTTATTTGAAGTAGCTATATTATTTTAAAGAGAAATGTTTGGATACAAATGGTGGTTAGAGAGTAAAACCACTAAATGTGTGATGGACTGCAATTAATTTATGACAAAAAAAGTTTTTGCAATGAATTCCCATTATTCGACGAGCAAAAAAATCCGTTTGTGGGCTTTTTGTGTAAAGAAATTGCTAATATAAAGCTATGTTAAAATAACGGTAGTTTAATAAAAAAACAGTCAATCCCCAATTGTCTGCAGGCTCGTATAAAAACAGCAAGCGTAAATTAGAGCCTCTGGGCAAATTTAATCGGCCTTTCCCATCCAAGAAATAAAATAGTTGCCTACTAGATGTCCCTTTGAGGCAATGAGTTAACCACTTGTCATTCGATGACGTCTTTAGGGAAATAAGTGTAGCTTAATTATTCCAGTTAAATATCTCCAGCAAGGGAGCACCCGTGTCCCACGAGGAATTGTACGCATGTAGATAGACATTTAAATAATAATAGGCTTTCATATTAGAGATAAATAATGCTCAATTATCAGGCTATGAAAATCCACAGAGAACGTGTAAACTCTTCCGTTCAGTCCCTTAGCCAACAAGATAGCCCTAAACTACGAGAAAATTTACCCTAAAAAAAGTATGCGATATTTTTATAGGAACAGAGTGGTCTCCAAAACGAGTCCGGACACGAATGAGTGAAAAATCACCACCCGTTCTTTGTCCAGAATTCAATCCTGGCAATCAAAACTACAGGTATATACTAATTAAAAATGGCCTATATAAAAACCACATATAACATTTGGCAGAAATTGTCAAGTAATATATCCATCCCATGGCTCTTACAGCAATGTCGGGCCCTTTGGTCATTCTTAATCAACCTGGTTTAGTTATGCTTTTTCCCCCACAGATGTGACATAGAAATGTCGCCCCAAAAGACATCTAGTAGGCAAATAAGGTACACTTGGAAGGTACAAAGGCGGTAAATTTTACTCATCGGTCTATGTTTTTGCATTGAGAATGTTTTACGAGCATGAAAATCTTCAGACTCGGGACCCATGGGTTGAAGTCCCTCCCGGAGAACTTGTTCCTTATTTTTCCACCCTAAAATTCCATCGACCTCGCCAGGTTTGAACCCGCGTCGCTTGAAACCAGAGGCAAGGAACATAACCACTAGACCAACGCCGTCGACTAAGTAATATATAGGCCTACATTACAGTATACCTCAAATTACTAGATAAATAAATTATTTTAACAACATGGAATCGTCAGTAGGACTCCAATCAGGAGCATGTTTAATTTTGTGTTTGTATTTTCAAAATTGAATCCATTTTATTGTAGCCTACCGGAGACAAATAAAATATTTAAAAAAATAATGTTGTGTGCTTAATATTCTGATGTTTTAATCAGTA
This sequence comes from Diploptera punctata, assembly GCA_030220185.1. NCBI lineage: Eukaryota > Metazoa > Arthropoda > Insecta > Blattodea > Blaberidae > Diploptera > Diploptera punctata. Next base: position 1,863,252 of record JASPKZ010000004.1, read on the forward strand.
AGTTGTAGGTTTAAAATATATTAACCATGTGTTATGTGTGAATATTTTTAGAAATGATTCTGATAGCATTGGTTGAAAAAGCAAGGGGTTACGTGTGAACTGCATTAAAGGAAATTTCTAGTTCTTAAAGGTCTAGCCGCTGTATGTCGTAAAATGTTTTGAGTAGAAAGAGAAATGATTGTCGCCCCTGGGCAGCGAGATGGGTTTCCGTGGAGTACCAGTGATGAAATTTATTGTGTAAGCATGTTAATTCACTATCTATAAACCAATAAAACGCAATTACAATAGCACGTCTTAAACCATCTACCCATCTCGGATGCATGGACTTCAACTTGGCTACTTCTATCAAATTAAGCAACATTCAATGGACGAAATTAAATTTTAATGTAAATGAATTTCATAACAAAAAATGGAAAGATTCATCAAACAAATTTCCCGGATCTCAGTTTAATTTCTTTTGTATAATAATTTTAAAGGACTGTACATATAAGTTAAATATTAACCCAATATACTATTTTTAAAATATAAATCGCTTCATCAAAATATAACAATCCCGCGTGATCTTTTCTCTCGAGATTTGTACTCACTTGTAAGATAAATGTCAGAAAACTTTAAGGCCCAAACTGTTTCCGAACATCATCTGGCCATCAAAATTCATCATTATCATATTCGCCATATTTAATATGAATGTGTGTGTGTGTGTGTGTGTGTGTGTGAATGGGGTGTTTCGACTTCACATTGTGTTGTCTCGCAGGAGGTCCTGACATTGAGCTGATTACTCATTTAGGGAGACCTTCCATGTCCTTGTGTGGTCAAATAAATATGTGTGTGATCCATATTTTGAAATTCCTATTCCCACCTGTACCAGTTTACACTAGGTGGCGTCTGGCATGTAACAAAATAACTATAAAGTGAGAGGTTAAAATAAATTAAAATGAAATGAAAACAAAACATAACAAATTAAGTTATAAGGGAAATAATTAATATAAGAAAATAACCTACACAGGTAAGTTGAAAATTATGCAAATACATTATTAAGCTGACAGGGGTATGTTAAAAGGAATGATGAAAAAATATTTAAAGGTGACCAGAGGGAAGATAAAGAAGAGGAAAATCGGCAGATAACTGTATGGAGTAGCTGCTAGATTTACTCAGAGGGAATATGGGGCTGAAGGAACTACAAGAGAAAGATGAGATTGGAAAATGTACCTAACTCTTCTTTTAATGACTTTCAGAGAAAATCGAAAAACGAAAAGTATTATGTAAGACTCTCTTTAATAAAGCCACCTGATTTTGACCTAAATATCTGATATTATATAGCCCTAATTATTCCAGCTGAAATTTAACTAGAAGTAAATTACTGTTAATGTTAATTGGTAACTTAAACTTTTAGTTTCAGAAATAAATATCTAGTCAGAGCGTAATTAGTTACAACAGTGGTGGTCTCAAGTTCCAATGGATCTAAAATATTTTAACTATCCTTATCTTTCTGGCGGCATCATAGCCCTGGAGTCGAATCAGCCTCTAATGGAAATGATTACCAGTTTGCAGTGATCATGCAGGACTGACATTTCGCGCAGATTGTCTAGAAAGGCGGGAAACATTATGTCCAACTATTAAATGACCTCCTAACGTCTGTAATGGGATACTGAGATAACTTTAACTTTACGTTTTAGTTATAGAAATAAATCACTAGTATTTCTCATAAGGGAAAATAATATTTTTCTATAGCGTTTTATAATATCAATGTTTACCATATAATGTAGACAATCTTTTAAAATTCATGACGAAACTCCGTTGAGGTTACTATGATCTCAAGTATTCTATTTTTATATTAAAAGTAATGTAGAGAAATCAGAAAAATACATGAATGCACTAATCTCTTAACGATAGGGCGTACTTTAAGCCCTTAAGTAAATGTCCGTCTCATGTATAACAATAAGACATTTGTATGATAGTAAATATACTTTACTCCAGAATCGTAGTTTTAACTAAACAGGAACTACATAAACCAAGCGAATTCCTTAATAAGTCAACTTTATTCTCCGTTTTTGATGGTTTACGGATTATAGGCACCATTTCTTTTGGCAATTAAATCTTATGTATACCGTTTTGTTGCAAGAAACAAACATAGCAACCGCAACATTTTTTTTTTTAATTTCGGTTTTCAGGTAAACTCTCAATCTTTAAAGTTCGACTTTTACTAATTCTCGGAGAATGCCTTCCTCATTTTATTTCAATGACATATACCAAGTTTCGTTGCGAAAAATCTAAAATTTCGGCTGCTAGAGCGATTTTGAAATTTTTGCTTCAAGTTAACTTCCATTCCTAATGGTCCGATATTGGTAGTTAACTACCTCGACCTTCCTTTTTATAATTTATTGCTTTATGTTGAGTTTGGTTCAGAAGAAAATGACCATTTTCGGTGCATTATAAGTAGAATGGATATTTGTAGTTTTTTTTTTTCAAAGAACAACCTCAATGGCTTCATTACTTAGGAATTTGCTAAAATAGTAGCATGAATTTGAGGGAATCCAATCATGCCCATGCATTTTATTTGTACGATGATTAGAATAATGGAAGGTGAAATTCTGTCGACTGCTAGCACATGCAATATCCTTAAATCTGTCATTCAATAAAAGCAGGTACTGCCACAGTTTGAGATATTAGGAGCCATATCTCAGGCCGTTGCCAGAAACACCTTTTTTTCCGCTTAACAAACATTTTGTGCACCTTACGACCTCAACACATCGGTCAATTCAAGTAAAACACCAGCGAAGACATTTCTATTTATGCAACACTAAATTCTCTACTACAGTACAAGTCAAATGTCTATTTTTAAACGCAAGGATCCATTTTGATTAATAGCATAAACTTTTTTAAAGCAAAGGAGAGGAATATTGCTGACATTTTCTGATACAATCCATACCAGCATCTGACGAATAACTGTCAGAAGAAACCATAAAGTAGGTTTTATATTTTAAAAATAATCAAAACGTGAATTATGACATATGGGATACGCGCTGTCAGATTTTCTGACTTTTTAACAAACAACTTGAGAAGAGGCAAACTTCAGCGCATTTAAGTAATTTCAATCAACCAGCAAACCATTTCAATGACAATAATGAATATTGTTGTTTAAATTACTATTTATTTATTGCAGGCTGTATCAAACAATAAGAAGGTCACAACTGCTAAATATTCCGCATCAATCAAGCTGTAGGCTATAGCAAAAGATTGCCAGTCAATGTTGAAGGCTATGATTACAGTTTAAAATTGCCTATAGTAAGGTTAGCTAAATTCGTGAAAGTAGCTATTCATAATTCCATACCTTAATATTTGCTTCAATTCTTAAATTGGCAATGTAGGCTATAAGATATATTGATTTAATTAATTTAATATTTTTTTATAAAACAACATAAAATTAACTAGTAGACATTGATAAAACATGTCGAATTGCGAAATATAAATTACAGTTGAACATGATTTTGTTTTCACTGCGGTCCGGCACAATTAAATAACTGGCACGATAAATTAGTGTTTCAGCAATTTAAGGTTTAACCTTTATTAATCATCTTGTATGATTATTACTCTTTTTTTGTTATTAAAAAACATCTATAAAATGTAGGAAATCGTAACTTACAAAACTATAGATATCATTAGGAAATTTAAATTACTTATCGGAAATAAACACTATCAACAAATTACGGAAATTAAACATTTATATGTATTATCATCAGCATCATCATCCTTCACCGGTGTGGAAAGCAACGGGAAGCTACCACACCTACAATTCCCTAGTAAAGCTGCAAGCATAGCATGAAAAAATGCTATGAATGCAGTGAAGTACCTGCCCTGGGGCAGAATTACTATGGATGGATATGTATTATTTCGAGGGATAATGATAATGATATTATTATTATTATATTCTTATTGTTAATACTATTGGTATTATATTTTTTTCTTAGTAATCTCTCCCCTTATAGGTTATTTACATGCCCCTCGCCACCCGCGGTCCTTCAGGGACACAACCTGTTGAAAGGAAATTTTTGAACTCTGGATCACACATATTTTTGACTACACAAGGATATGGAGATCCTTCCTGGATGAGTGATCAGCTCAATCCCAGGACTACCTCTGAGATAATATGAGCATTTAAGACAAAACACATCATTCCCTCATTGTAAACAGATTTGTTATATATTATTATGATGGCCATATGATGTTCGGGGACCATTTGGGTCTTCAAGTTTCACGATATTCGTCTTATAGATGTAGAATAAACCTCAAATGAAATCTCGCCCAAGAAAATTGTCCCGACCGAGATCGAATCCGAGCCCGCTGTATTAAGCAATGACGTTATCCGAATACCACATCAGTGTACTGTACTGTTATAATAATAATAATAATAATAATAATAATAATAATAATAATAATAATAATAATAATAATAATAATATTAATCAGCACAAGCAAATCCTTAAATATTATTATTATTATTATTATTATTATTATTATTATTCCATCAATAGTAAATTCTGCCCAAGGGCAGGTCTTTCACTGCAATCATAGCATTTTCATCCTATGATTTGCAGCTTTACTAGGGAATTGTAGGTGTGGTAGCTTCCCGTTGCTTTCCACACCGGTGAAGGATAATGATGATGATAATGATAAGGATGATGATGATGTTGTTGGCCATATGATTTCAGGGACCGTTTGGGCCTTAAAGTTTTCCTGACATTTGTCTTACAGGTGAGGAAAAATCCCGATAAAAACCTCACCCAGAAAAACTGCCCCGACCGGGGATCGAACCCGGGCCCGCTGCGTGACAAGGCAGCACGCTACCTCGAGACCACAGCGGTGGACATTATTATTATTATTATTATTATTATTATTATTATTATTATTATTATTATTATTATTATTATTATTATCAAATTAATCAACTTCATTCCTATGAAGCCTTCCTTGTAACGTGTTTATATGGTAACTGCCTTTCGGTTTCTTTTGTAAATGTCAGTTTTGCAACATTATTTGATTTCAGTAAGTAGCCAGTGAAAATAAATAAACATTTAAATAAAAAGTAAACAAAAACATAAGCTATGTATAAAGGAAATGTATGTACATTTATAACAATAATTCTTATAATGGTAATCATTTGTTTTTCTGAATGTTCAACTATAAGGGAACATCACAATATTCATTTCTCAGATCTAATAAAATGCTCTCCATATTGACAGTTTAAGATAAAAAATGTAACGGGCCAAAATTACAAATTACAATTGTGGTGGAACAATAGACGTGCCAATAAAACTGAAGAGATTTTATAATTAAACTATCCAACCTGGTTGGCATTTCTCCCGTCTTCCTATCTAATAAAATATGCGGTTTTTGAAATGGTACTGGCAGGTGTTAATAGCTCGCTTCTATTTTCCCAAAGATAATTCAAATTTACAGGTGTGTCGATATAAGAATATGCCAAGAGATGCATGCCGAGATCATAAATGATGATGATGATGATGATGATGATAATAATAATAATAATAATAATAATAATAAATTTTAATTTATTTCGAGAATAGTGTCGTAGTCAACAAGAAAAAGAAGAAGATGATAATGATGAAGAAAATATATCGTTGTATGATACTAGAGATCGGACTAGTGGTTATGCTCCTTGCCTCTGGTCTCCAGATCGCAGGTACAAACCCGGCCGGGATAGATGGATTTTTTAGGACGGAAAAATTCAAGGAGCAAGTCCTCCGGGAGGGACTTTAAGCCGTGGGTCCCGAGTCTGAAGATTTTCAGGCTCGTAAAAGATCCTTAAGCCTGAATAAAAAGGCCTCTAAACAAAATTTACCGAATTTTCCCGTCCTAGTATTTCCTTGGTTTCCTAGATGTCAGTATGAGGCGGAACACTGACCACGAGCCACTCCAATGACATCTATATGAAAAGAAGTGTAACTAAATTAGTATGGTTCAATTTCTTTCCTGTAGGGGGGAGAGCGCCTAAATCTCGTTCAGGGAAACACGGGCTTATAAGATACAAGATGATGCTAGAGGCTTAAAAAAAGGGAATTTAACTTAATTTTCAATTTAGAAAGTAAATACAGAGTGTAACAGGACATCACTGACACATTTCAGGAACGAAAGATAATAGATGGTCGTTTTTGTCAAGGGACATACGCTCCTAAACATGTCTTTTACGAGTTCTGCGCATTGGTCAATATGTGCACTGTCACGTAATCTACCTCTGTTTCCAGAATGATAGAGCCGCAGCATACTTTCCGTATTGATGCGCGAGCACAACTAACCGCCGACTTTGGGAAACATTGTATTTGAACAAGTAGGACCTGTTGCGTGGCCAGCGCATTCACCTGTCCTAACGCCTATTGATGTTTTTTCTATTTTTTGGGCATATCAAAAGTATAGTATATTAAACTCGAGTTGAACCAGAGCTAAGCTGATTGCTTAATCAATGTATTGTTTTACCACATCAAGCAGAATCCTGCTTGCTCGACAGACTTAGGAGGTCGTTTCTATGAAGGCATGCAATAAGACATAGGGTAGACTATTTCAACACACAATATAAAATTAATACTTTTAGATTCATACTGAACCACCGTTTTTTTTTTGTAATAAGTCAAATCAATAAAATTAGTACCTGAGATATCAGTCTTCCTCAACATTAAAATTCATTAAAATTGTGAAGACCTTTCTGTACTACTTGTTCCATCTCCAGCAACTGGATTGGTTTTGAATGTTTTCGACGAGCGTAATGTATAGACGGTTAAAATTGTTAGGCGTGTTCTCATTTAGATTGTGTATTCTATTACTCTGCATTTGATAAAATGTGTTAATATTGAAACATCTAAAATATTAAATTAATGAATTATTATGGGTATAATTTTTTATTATTATAGTCATCCAGATACTTAAATAAATTAGAAATGACAAGCTGCTAAACGAAAACGTATGTAACACATTTAACTCTCTGTACAAGCCAGCTGCTGAAGATGGAACGAGTAGTTCTGAAAGACCTTCACAATTTTAATGAATTTTAATGTTGAGGACGATTGATATCTCAGGTATTAATTCTATTATTTTAACGTTTTACAATGTAAACTGTCAGAATATGCTTGTTAGTGTACTTTTTTTAAATCCTGGAACCTTACGGGCGAACACCTTGAATAATGCACGGAACTCAGGATATGTTCCTTAACAACAAAAAAAATGGTATAATCTTGTACGATCTAGCGTTCCCAAACATTTGTCTACGAGGTCTTGTAACATTCTGTATATGGAACCTGTGATAAGAATTCATACAATTTTCCTTTATATTCTTCCCAAACAAGATATATTCTTTCCAAGATATAACATTTTCACCTTCGAATTTATTTCTCTTAAATCAAATTTTATTAAATATAGTTCTCTTAAACATAACCTATTATAGACACACATAAGATTGTCTGTATATTCTTTTCTTTTCTTCTGTATTGATGACATTAGTTAGGCCCTATATAGTAGGTCTGTAGCTCTTTATAGAATTCCAAACGTCGTAGATCCCTTACTGTATTATCGTATAAGGCACAGTACAGATTTTGTTCAACATAATAAAATGTAATAGTTCTGGCATCTTCATTATATTTTAAATGACGTCTCGAATATTTTACTCTTGATTTGAAACAAATTTACTCTTTTAGAGAAAAGTCCTTGAAATTTACTAAAGAAAATGTTTTAAGTTTAATCCGCCGGACAATTATTGATATAAAAAATTACATATAAATTGTTAGGGAAGAGTTGCCATCAATTTTGTTAGTTTCAAAAACCAAAAGAGGTGAAATGACATCTTAAAATCCCAAATGCTAGATTGTATATTATTAGCCTACATTTTGATAACATTTATTAATATTGAGCATATTGAGTATAATTTGTATTATTATTTTTGGTTTTATATTAATATCTCTCTTTGTCATTTGTTAAGCATATAGTATTTTATATATTTTCCGCATCTTCAACATAAACGTTGAGCACTCCATCTTTGGGCGCAATAAATGTTTTGGAATTGAAGAAAATAACGACATTCCACAAACAAATTATACACTGTAGATCAATAAAGTTTTAAAATGAGAAAAAGAAGGAAAAGGGAGGTGATGAGGAGAAGAATAAAAAGAAGAAAATTGATGATAATTACGGAAATCATATTTGAAATGTCCATGTTGCTAGTTGCATAGTTTTAAGAGTTGATTTCTCGAAATATCTGACGACACATGGTTAAATAAAAAGAAATGAATTATGATATAGTTATAAATTCTGGTTTGGTGAGGGCTTGAACAAAGAAACAAGGATAAATTTATATTTTATAACACTAAAGCCAGTTTCACATTTTATCTGTCAGAGAACTTACAAAAAATATATTAAGTAGACATTTTAAAACAGAGAATTATCTGTTGAAGCTTACGGGTTTACCGATACTTATTTTAAGTTAGAAAAATAATGGCTGTTCTTTAACGATAGAATGAAACTATTGCTTACTTTTCTAATCTGTTTAACATGTCTTCCGACCCAAACTTGGCAAAATACCCAAGAGTGACTAGGTGTTAACGGAATGTGTGCTACCGTGTTTTGCCAATACACAAGCTAGCAATTTCGGTATTAATTACTTCAATTTGCATTAGAAGCCAACATATATTATACTAGAAGAAACATTGTTTGAAATTTTAATGTAACTTAACTTCGAGAATCTATTTACGGTATAAGTCATTGTCTTTTGTTTAAATTGAAATCATTTCTTTGGATCAACTAGAACACTAATGGTTGTAGAGGCAATATTTCGTTTAATTAAACACAATTGTAAAATTAAAAAAAAGTCTGAAAATATAGTATAAAACACGCTAACTATATCAGATACAAACCCCAGAATGAACTGAACATTTTACATTCCATTATATTTTTACCTCGCCAATGATACGTTTTATATATAGCTAATAACTTTAATAATAATAATAATAATAATAATAATAATAATAATAATAATAATAATGCATTTGTATTGACAGACTTAGAGGTAAATGCCTTCAATATTTTTTGTTTGTTTTGCCGTCTTAAAGTAACGATTATTATGAATAGTTCACTGAAATGAACTTAGAGTAAATGAAGATTTTGCTGACAATATCCCAATTGTTTCTCTATGGAAAATCTACTTAACATTCCATTATTATAGTTTTTTTTAGAATAGGCTAAATATGTTCTTTTATGCTCCTACTATATTCTTAACTCCGATATATACGCGGTTAGGGGCTTCCGTGCTTGAATCTCCAAATATTTTGAAACCCTATTTCGCCACAAAGGCATGTTAGGCTTTCGTGCTTAAATGACCCACGAGCTATGGTGACGGTATGATGCTATCAGAAGGGTCAGTCATGATGGACAGATCAAAGGCGATAAGTCATGCTAAAATATGTATCTTGACAGAGGGAGTGATGATATTTTTCTGTAAAACTGCGACCTTCAAGAAACGCGGACATGGTTTCCACTTAAGTAAAATCCCCCTCAAATAAAATTCGTGTCTATGGCTGGGTCTGCTACAAGGGTTCCATGGTTTTAAACTTAATCGAAGACCGTACCCCTAAGTCCCTCTATGTCATTTGAAACTTAATGTCATTCTCTCTGTTTCTGGGAGAGTAGTGATGTATATCAAACTTATGAAAAATAGAATGGCATTTACAATGCAACAAATTAACGGTTTTTTCTCACATCCGTTAAGATTATTAATTGATGATTATCATTTATAATGCTTCATAGCAATTAACTAGCATTAGTTTTAATAAGTTCATATCTACAAAGAGAACAAAGGAATTACTTCCGACACCTAAAAGATGAGAACAATAATTACGTTCACTGCGCATCTGAAGGAAATGGTGAAATTTTTATTAAGGAAATTAACTTTTAATTTATTCTTCATAAAAGTATTGTAACATTATGCCTTGTTACATAAAGAAATGCATGTAATTAATACTGACGGTGCAAGTGAGATCATTAAAATATCTCTACTGGAAAAAGTTATCTTGACCAGTTTAGAAATTAGTTTTAATAATGTTTACAAATTAGGCGCTAACAAATATTTCTTATAAAATATAACAATGTTTTAAACAAAACCTAAATTGTCTTAGGACATTTCATTATTCACTATTTAAAATTTGAATTAATTTATTTTAACTCATGCCACAGACACTTATGCTATGTTAATAGATTTTAACTTGTGAGTTGGGTTGAGAGCTCATGTGACGAAAAACGCTCGCGTCACAGGTAGATAAGACACTTACTGGGCGATACTAACAGTGTTTACCGTTTTTCTTCTTGTAGAGTAATGACGTTTAAAATAATAGTGGTATCTTGTCGTACATGTAGTTAATGGAAGTAAAGGTATGTGAAATACTCAAGAACATATTATTTTGTCTAGATACATTCAGCAGTAATTTTAACCTCAGCCTTTGAAAAATAACTAGAAAAACAATACATTATAAAATACGTAACGAAACAAAAAAATTGTCAAAATAAACGAAGCAGTAGCCTAATTTCAGCTTCGGTCGATGTTCCGGAAACATTTAACTGGTGCAGTTTCTCTTGACAGTTGAAGTGATAAGAATATTTAGAATGTTCCATTTCGATATACATACTGGAAATTCGTTATAGATTTTTATCATTATTATAATGGATATGCTTATCTATTCAGATACGTAAGAATACAGCAATCTCAGATTTCAGAGTCCGAGTTTCAGCTCCAAGAGAAAATGCTACTTAGTAATTAATTTACTGTTAATATACAAACGGCGTCAACCGCTGCCATTTCTGGGTAATGTTGTTGCCTCGTATGAAGTGGGTTCGATCCCCGATAGGGACAAGTTTTCTGGATGAGGATTTCCTCATCTTGTAAGGAAATTATCGGTAAACTTTAAGGTTCAAATAATCCCCGAATATCACTTGCGCATCAATAATAAAATAATAATTCTACCATATTCACTTTGTTTTTTCAAGAGTGAGTGTATGGTTCGTATCGTCTTAAATGTTCGTGCTGTTTCGGAGGTGGCACCGAACTGAGTTGATCCCTCATTCAAGGAGGCCTTCCATGTCCTTGGTGTGGTCAAAACATATATATATATATATATATATATATATATATATGTAATCTTCACTCGACAGGTTACTGTAAGTTTCACGTGGCATTGGGGCATATAAAAGTACCTAAAAGGAGGGATTAAGCTAAGAGTAAAAATATATATAGGCCTAGAGAGAAAGACATGCGTTACTGTTCCGCGTGCGAGTGGGAATGCCTAAAAATGGTATAGGGATGGGATAAACAACGAAAAATGGGCTTTCCTGCCAAGTTCCAATGTAGCTACTATTTTTCACACAATATAAGATCAAGTTTTGTTCCGAAGTATTAGCCAGTTTCCTTATCCAGTGATTAAAAACAAAATGTTACAAACTGTTCTTCCAGAATTGCCGTAAATCACAAAATAAGGATTCTTGAGTTCTCTAAATGTTTAATGATACTGTACAATACGAAATTAATAAGTAACATTTCCTCTCAGAGCTGAAGCTCGGACGCATATCTCTGATTAGTCTCTAGTAAATAAATATAGCTTCCATGAATGTTACAATGTTCCACCCGTACATCGCCACGTCGGGCAAGGATGCTCTCTTGTGGGAGTTACTTAACCAACCTAATTGAGTTACGCTTTTTTCCCCTCAACAGATAAAATGGGATGATAACTGGTTAGCTTATCGCCTCAAAGAGACATCTAGAAGGCAAATAAGGTATTACAGGCACTTGGATTAAATTTTGCTAACAGGCTTGAGGTTCTTTTACGAGTCGGAAAATATTCTGACTTGAGACTCACGGCTTGAAGTCCCTCACGGAGAATTTTATTAATTGGATTTTTGTATCCTAAAGTCCATCGGCTCCGAACGGATTTGAACCCACGACGTTCAGAAATTAAGGACATTAATCCGAGATGACCAGGTCGGATGATCCAATCTTCCATACTATATACAATTACAATGAACAAAGATGTTTTTCTATAGCAATATTATATTACATTTTGTGTAGCAACATTCCCGCTATAGGAATTCATTAGGCCAACTAGTGAAAATCAGGAGTTGGTGGTCAATAGTCTCTCGCAAGCAAACAATTGGTAACATTTGTAAGACCTCTACATTATTATTCTTTCTTATACATTTATATATATAATGCCACTAGTTATTTGAGAAATTAGAATTTGTTTGTAGCCCTAGATGTATTGATGAACATTGTTCTATTTACTTCTCTTGTATTTATTTTTAAGTTCACTTCTTTTTTCTTTTTTTAAAAAAAACATATTTTTTTTCGTTTACGCTGTTTTTTTCCTTCTTGTTTTGCCTTTCTGTTTTACATTTTCTGTTAACTTTATTTTATTCTCACATATAGAGATACAAGGACAGGACACACACCCAGACCCAATGTGGAGATTTAAAATCCCCTACCCTGCCAGTAATCGAACCCGGGTCGCCGGAGTGGAAGGTAGGGACTCTATCGACTACGCCACGGCGACGGACATTTTCTAAATTGTAAAAAAACGCTGTAGGCCTATGTCTTTTTATACTGATTGAGTAGAAGGTAAGATCTTATGGCCTTAACTCTGATAGTTTATATAATAATAATAATAATAATAATAATAATAATAATAATAATAATAATAATAATAATAATAATAATATTAATAATAACAAAAACAATATATTTAAAGGTTCATCTTGATCTCGGTGGTCCTAGAAAATGTTTACACAATTAAACGTGAATAATTTGAAATTCCCAATTTAAAAGTGACATAAACTAACAATGTTGGTTACCTCTGCCCATGTGCAGGTCTTACCAATGTGACGCATACAGGTGTGCGCGCGCACCCTGGCGTCAGTAACTTGAAATACTCCACCCTCAACCCCCTCCCCTATCCACCTCATTTAATGCATTTCACACCAAGCTCAATTCGGTCAACTCTTCAATTCCATCAAACTATTTCCGAATTTAGATCCGCTGAAAATAAAAAAAGTCACATGGATAACCAAATGATACATCAGTTCATTGTTTTAAATTCTTTCAAAAAAAAAAAAAAAAAAAAAAAAAAAAAAAAACAGATGGAATGTAAATATTTGAGAGCGAATTAGAAACAGGTTGAGGAGGAGATCAGATTCTCAAAAATGTTAAATTTTAATAATTAGATTATGATATAGGTCTATAGCATAAGAAATTGTAAAATTTATCATCCCGATTTATAATGTAGTATAACTCTATAGTTAAAAGTAGCTACCAGAACACACGTTCTAGTCAAGCTAATCTTGAGGAAGAATAAAATAAGAGGAGCCATAGTTTTAGATTAAGAAAAAATAAAGCTTAGGGCCTGCCATGAGATAAGCTGGAAAATAGAGGACTATCAATATTACGATAAAAAAATACCTTCGTACAATATGATTGAATAAAAGAAGGAAACTGCAAACATATAGAATATAATAATAGTAATAATAATAACTATAATAATAATAATAATAATTAATAATAATAATATAGATAAAATAAGAGGTTTAAAATAATTTCCGTTTAAGCGCTACCGAGGATGTGTATACCCTACATAAATTCCGGCGGGTTTGAATCCACGAACCTCAGAACGAGAGGCGAGTATGGTAACCACTAATCTATGAAAACTGACTTCATTAGGCTATATTTTAAGTCATGTGTCGTGCAATACATGTATCGGATGGTGGCGGTCACTTACAGTTTTTCTATGTAAAAGTGGATTCTTGAGTCCTCTAGCTTACAAAATCGTTTGTCACAGTTATTACATTTTTTAAGAGCTCGTGGAAATTGAAGCGAACATTTTTAATCATTAACTCACTATATCAGCATTTCTAATTTTGGACTACTTTATCATCTGCACTCTTCTGTTTCAAGTAGGCCTAGTCTCGGACATTATTACCGAAGCCGAGTTGTTAAATCAAGATGCCTCGGCCCTTGCGCTGGTTCGAGTTTCCATAGCAGAATACATTTTCTCATGGAATTTCAGTCAGTATTGAACTGGTGTCTACCCAGCATCATGAGGAATTTGGGTAGCTAAAATAAGTAGCGGCTCCAGGTTGAGAAAACCAGCTATAACTGCTGGGGACCCGATACGCTGATCACATGTCACCTCTACACTGGGTGGATCATCGTGTATCTCTGTAATTAACAGATGTGGATGTGAGGACAGCAGCCGGATAGTAGGCCAATACATTTAGATATATGTGTTGAAAAGAAAAATGAATGCCTGAACCGGGATTTGATCACGGAACTTCTAACTCCATACGTTAGTGCTTTACCGACCACGCTATCCAGGCATCCCAGTACAAACATTAATTTTCCTTTCCTTATATCAATTCTCAAATCATAAGAGGCAGCGGGAAGTGTCCGCAATGCGAACTTACGGCTTCTATAACAAGAAAGCATTTTAATCAGATTATTTTTACTTTAAAGCAATAACGCTTTATTATTTCGATGTTACAATTAAATTTTGAGATTAAGCAATTAAAGCCAGACGTGCAATGAAAAGTAAAATGAATGCCTAAATCGGGATTTGAACCCGGGATATATATATTATGTATAGATATTATAAATATATTTTTGACATTTGGCAATGAAGGCAAATATGATATGAAAAGAAAAAAGAATGCTTGAGTCGGGATTTGAACTCGAGTCTCTAAAGTCTGTACCTTTAGCGCTCTAACCAACTGAGCTACCCAAGAATTCCAAGACAAACATACAACCATACATAGGATATATATATATATATATATATATATATATATATATATATATATATATATGGTAACATGTGGCCATGAACAGTAAAAATTAGCATAATTATAATAATTATAACAGAACCACTTACTAATTAACCGAATACTAACAATTACAATATAAATAAAAACCAATCAAAATCTGAACTAAAACCACGTGGTTGTATTTTGAAGAACATACAACATTTCAAACTATTATAGCGAGAATGTTTGAGTTTGTAGGCAAGAGGGTAAGGGGTGACCACGCAGTGATTGGCTGTTATCAACATAGTTTAGAATTCTTAGTTGCTTTATTTATATATTTATAAATTTTATTTACATAAAAATATATACAAAGAAGTGTTTATACAGTGGCATTTAGTAATGTTGTAACTTTAAATTTGTCCTGCAGTTTCAGACGTAGATCGAATTAAAAAAAACAATAACAGTTATATCTTAATAAAAGATAAATAAGTAGATAAATAAATTAATGAAATCTTTACTAAAACCATTAGAAAGGAGATAAAACTGATTGCAACAACTACAGGGGCATCTCATTACTTTCAACTTCGTACAAAATTCTAATAAATATATTAGTCAGCAGACTTACTCCCTACATTGATGACATTCTAGGAGATCATCAATGTGCATTTAGAAGAAACAGGTCTACAACAGATCAGATTTTTAGTATAAGACAGATTTTTAGAAAAGAAATGGGAATATAATGGTACTGTACATCAACTATACGCAGACTTCAAAAAAATCATATGATTCAATTAAGAGGGAGAAGTTATATAGTATCCTGCTGGAGTTCGGAATTCCTAAAAAGTTAGTTAGACTTATACGAATGTGTCTAAATGGCACAAAGAGTAGGATGGGTGTAGGAAAACAGTTTTCGGACACTTTTGAAATCCAGAATGGGATGAAGCAAGGAGATGCACTATCTCCTCTACTATTTAATTTTGTACTAGAACATGCCACTAAATCTTTAGAGGATGAGGAAGGCTTACAACTCAATGGTATTAATAAGCTGTTAGTTTATGCTGATGATGTAGTACTATTGGCCGATAGAGAGGAAATACTAAAGGACAACACGCACACACTATTGAGTAACACTGAGAAATTAGGACTGGAAGTAAATATCAATAAAACTAAATATATGGTCACACGAAGAAATTAATTATATAATGGAAATGGACAGCTAATGACAAATGAGGGGAATTTTGAGGAAGTGGCTGAATTCAAATACCTAGGAACAATAATCACAAATAGGAATGAGATGCACAAAGAAATTAAACATAGGCTCAATTCTGGAAATGCGTGCTATTATGCATTGCAGAGACTCTTGATGTCCCAACTCCTTTCAAAAAACGTTAAACTGAAAATATATAAACTATTATTCTACCAGTTATATTATATGGGTGTGAAACATGGACTCTTACTTTAAGGGAGGAAAGGAGATTACAAGTATTTGAGAATAAAGTACTTAGGCAAATGTTTGGACCAAAGAGAGATGAACAAACAGATGAATGGAGAAGACTACATAACAATGAACTACATGGTCTTTATAGGAAGACAGATATAATAAGAACAATTAAGTCTCGTAGACTGCGATGGGCAGGACATGTTGTATGTATGGGGAATGAAAGACTTGCATGGAAGCTTCTTGTAGGAAAGCCAGAGGGAAAACGCCCAGTTGGTAGACCAAGAATGAGGTGGGAGAATAACATTAACTATGATTTGAGGGAAGTAGATTATATACGGAATGATTGGAAAGCTTTAGCTCAGGATAGGGTTGTATGGAGAGCTTATGTCCGCGCGGCCATGAACCTACGGGTTCGATAGTGCCAGTGAGTAAGTAAGTAAGTAAGTTTACTGAAACCATTTTGAAATGTAATTGTCAATTTACTATCTATTGTTACTTGAGATAGACTATATATTAAGCACATATTAGGCCAAACTGTTCTAAATGGTTCCTTCCAAAAGGTGTTAATCTTAATTCGATGTCATCATTTTGGAGCATCCTTGTAACAGCTGTAATAATTGGTTGTTGAGACATAGTAACAATATTTGTAAATGTCCACATATGTAATGGGGCTCAGGATAGATTTACAGTTGTTATGGGTTCATATAGATGAAACATCAAGTCCCTTCACTGAGATCAGCAGGGAGGCAGAGTAGGTGGGGAAAGATGAAAAGAGTACGACAGCCATTTTCATAAAATCTTTATTTTTATAACCTAATCCTTGGCATTTTAATTTTGTTATGACCGAAACTTGATTAACTAAAAAATATGAAGGAAAAGCGTAAACGTAATTTGAGTTTTTATAATACATTTTATTAGTAATAAAATTTCTTAATTTTACAATCAACTTGTTCTTGACATCTCTCGTCCTATTCAATTAATTTAGTCGATTCAGTTTCCACAAGAGAAGCAAGATAGTGGGGGAGACCTAGCTCAAGATAAGTTATTTTTCCATAATTATGTATGTATGGCATTATCAACATAATGTATTATTGTGTAACCCTGAAAAGTTCAAGTAAGTAATAGACTATCTTGATAGTATCATAGTTTTAAGAGAGAAAACATTTCGAGAGATTGGAATCTTAAGTAATGAATGTTAAATATAAGACGTGGCCAGAACATCCGTTGTCCCTGTAAAACTTCAAGGTTTCGATTAAGTTTTACTAAATTTACGTTATATGTATTTCTACTCAGAGGTACCGTAGTTTTGCGATCTTTGAAGGCAATTATAACTGCAATTTATTATCAATAAAACAGTAAAACTATGTAATGGTTTTTATATTTGTTTGAAACATATTAATTTTTTTAATCATGTCTGCTTATTCTTCTTTTTAAGCCTCATTGCTTGTTCTCTTCATCCTATATTTTTCTTTTACTAATTCATACTTTTACTTCACATACACATGAAACACAAACATGCACACCCAAAATCTGTGGAATGCAGACAATTCCCTTAGAGGAAAAATCCGCACTTCCAACGCCGGGAATCGAACGCAGGACCTCTTGGTCTGTAGTAAAGAATGTAACTACGAGACCAGGAGGACGATCACTATCCAATTAATAATATGTAAGTGTATTGTATGTTTTTTTCTTTTTTTCGATTTAAGGATTTTTTTACCTGAAAATATGTAAGGTGTTCTGCTATTATTATACATATAGCCTACCATGGATTGTTCTCTCTCTCACTCTCTCT
Organism: Diploptera punctata; assembly: GCA_030220185.1. Taxonomy (NCBI): domain Eukaryota; kingdom Metazoa; phylum Arthropoda; class Insecta; order Blattodea; family Blaberidae; genus Diploptera; species Diploptera punctata. Next base: position 1,881,314 of record JASPKZ010000004.1, read on the forward strand.
CTCTCTTTCTCTCTCTCTCTCTCTCACACACACACACACACACACACACACACACACGCGCGCGCGCGCGCGCACATACACACACACACACATAGGCCTACATAGAAATAGGTTCCCAAATAGCATAAGTAACCGCTGTGGTCTCTAGGTAGCATGCTGCCATGTCACGCAGCGGGCCCGCGTTCGATCCCGGTAACGACTAGCTTCCTGGGTGCATTTTTTTTCGGGGTATTTTTCCTCACCTTTAAGACAAAGTCAGAAAAATTTAAGACCCAAACCATTCCCGAAAATCATCTGGCCATCATTATCATCATTTATCATATTCACCTCATTCGATTAAATGTAAGATTAAGATCTCTCCTGATGCATCATTACCACCATCACCCATAGGAGCAACGTAATCCCCCCCTTCCAGGAGACCCAATCTCAGAAGTGGGTTTCAATACGCCTATGCCAGGAGAGAATATCAGAAATGTTGAAATGACTAACAAAAATATACTATTTTTATTACAATCTAATTTTATAGACGCTTTAACATCAAAGGTTAATTTATATTGTGTATATTTTTTAAATGTAATATGAAATGTGAATAGGCTATAGGTGAATTGCATGGTAACTGACGTAAGAAATGCAACAAAATAAAATAATTTAATTTTTTAGCCTTCAGATAGTCAGACACTACTTTTTCTCTTCAAAATATTTATAGGCCTACATAGGTTTCAATATCTTTAAAAGAAATGTGGAAATTATCTTTGATAATTGTACTTAAAATGTATGGTTTTGTATTGGTAACTGACGAAACTGTAGAATTACATTGTGTTTTACAGAGTGAGAGTTAATGATAATCTCTGTGAAGTTCTTAATTTTGTGGAGAAAGAATTTTAATTAAAATAAATAACAGTTCTTTGTTACGTATGCGTTTATTCATATTCTACAATATTTTGAGACGTAGGCACTTTTTAATAGTCCATATACCACTTTGGGGAACAGGAAAGAAACTTTCCTTTTCATGTGCTATGTAAAATTTTACGTGGAATTCATCTATAATGAAATGAATACTGGTAAGAAATTCCTGTCCAGCATTTGTCTTGAGGGCTGAGGAAAACGAGAGAAAAACTATGGTCAGGTTGATCGGGACAGGGTTTCAACTAAGGATTACCTGAATATGTTTTCAAACGTATGAGCTGAGCCAACTAGCTGCATATATTAAAATTAATAGGTAGTTTATTATTATTATTGTTTTATTATTAAATTTACTTTCATTATTATATTAATAAAAATTCTACCTGTGGATGAGATAACATTCTACACTCGATACCAAAGTTAAGTTTTAATATTGTGTTTAATTTTATACTATTTCCTCACAATATGTTAAAATCTAACTTCCAACTATCATAAGATAGAAATAGATCTGTATGCATTGAGATGATTATTTACATACTTAAGAATGTACCAATTGGAACAATTACCTGATGTGCCAAGTATAGCTTTCGAATGTGGCAATCGGAGTATTTATCTTGGTGAACATACTCGTATATAAAAGTGACCTGTCTCTAACGTAATTGATCTAAACCTAATTATAACTTTATGTACAACCTTTGAAAGAATTTATGGTCTACAGATAACTTTTAAGTCCCAGAACGGCCAATGCGCATGATCAGCTTCTCGGTTCACAAGTGCACAACTATTTGAGATACCGAAATCCCTTATATTTCGTTGTATGTCGTGCAAGGGAAAATAATTTTGCGTAAATGAGTAGTGAGGTAAATGCTGTAAATAAAAATCAAAACAAATAAAAGAAAAAAAAATACATTGAAGTAAGGACGAGAGAGAATACTTAGCGTAATCGAACACGCGACCTCATGCATGGGAAACAGAAGTTGCCTCCACTAGACCACGACCGTCCCTGTTAAAATCAATCTGTATGAAGCGATGGAATACTCCAGGACTTACTTGTATATTGAAATTAGATATTAACTTGATTTAGTTCAAATTAATCAGACGCGTTTTGCATTAGTTGTGAAAATAAACAATCTTGTTATGCCTTGTGTTTTGTAAACGAAGTAATGAGATGTTCCATTTGTTATTCATTTTCTACATATGAAGGGGTAGGCCTATATGACATAGTGGTGTAAGTGACTTTTCTTCATTTTGAGAAAAACAGTGTTTTATTTGTCAGTATATAAAGAATAAAATTAGCTTAGTAATGATATTCATGGAGCTATTTATTATCCTAAGTGATTATATAACATTGTTGATGTATCTGAAATGCAGTTTCTTTACAACCGTGTACTTCACTCATTTTTATAAAAAACTGACTTACACCACTAAGCCATACACCCGTTCATATGACCTGTTTCCTTTATTAATTTATTTCCCTACATATACATATTTATTTAGTTAACGAAGCCTGGTAACGTATGTCATTTTGAAAATTAACGACGTTCTTAAAAAAATCTTCGGGACCAGGATCGAACTTGACTTCGTGTCATCGCAAGAGAGTATCTTACCGACTGCTCCACTGAAGTGAACGATACGAATGCTGATTGAAGAAAGACTTACGTCGCTCGATTTGAACTCATAGGAGACAGCACACGTATCATCTTACTAGTGTGAATCACTCTTCAAAACTCTTAATTTTCCAACATCAAAAGTTGCGCCATCAATATTCTCAAAGGCTGTACATAATGTAGTAGGTATATAAATATTAAAAAAAAAACCCTATGCGTTTTCACGTATGAGATTAACTTTCTGATAATTTTCTACACGACCGACCTACATGTCATAAGATAAATAGTGAGTTATCACGATCAATGTTTTATTATATATTTAATTCAATTTAAAAACATTATTTGGAAATTTGATGAGGATCGGATATACGGTACTTGATTTTTCATTGGTGTCAGTAAGGCGGAAAGATTATTTTAATGTGATGAATATTTTCTCGACTTTTGTATTAATCTACCTCCCCAATAATCCAATTTACATTTTTTCTTGGGAAAAACCTACAATTTCATACCATTATATTCAAATAAAACATTATAAATCATGCCTAGAGATATGATTGCATAACAACCACTGTGTCGTCTGCGGAACGGCAATGAGTAGACCTTCTGCCTTATATACATACTCTAATGAAAAAGTAATCTAATTACCCCAGAGCAACATCCCTTTGATGCAATCATTTTGTAACCTCCATGAGTACAAATCATTAAACTCGATTATCAATATTTGTTTCACAGCATTCAATCGTCCCCTTTCCAGCGGTTAAAGAAATTGACAATATTCACAACACCGAGATCAAACAACAGTATTGAGTAGGTCATGCAAATTTTGCTTCGAGACAAAGCTTTTTGTTGTTTCATTCAGGAAGCGTTTTGAGGAGAAATTACCTATAAATCGGCCTTGAAAAAAGTCTCTATTCTCTAGATCAGATAAATATATACACAACTACATACACTTTACAACAGAGAGTGAAGACAGATTAAGTAAACTTTAAAAAAAAATTACTTTTGAAGGTAAATTGAACGAACCATTTTCAGTAATAAAATAATTTTCGCAAACAAACGAATGCAAGCATACTTAAATGTTGTACTACGAGTTTTTTTTATTTAACCACAAAAATCCCTCTTTTCTGTCGGAATTTTTAAATCAAAGAGTGAAGGTCTGTATTGAACTTATGTTCTAAGTTTCTTTGAATAGATCAGTATTACTTGTTCTTACGGCAAGTCTTAAAATCAAGGAGTGTAAAGGTAGTAGAAACTAAATAGAAGTCAAATTGATGAAATTTTGTATTTTATCTCAGATTTGAATAGCCGAATCTTCTTTTCTAGTGTTCTTTTCTGTTTCTCTCTTTGTCACTTTATTTCATCAACAGAGTTCGTTAATACTTACTTAAATGAAAAATAACATATATTTAAATATTATTTAACATCGACTTACATTACGTATACAAACTTGAATTCTAAACGTAGGATCGATCTAATTGGCGAGGTTATAACTGATTTCGTCAATACAGTAGGCCCTACTACAGGCCTACAAAATAAAACTCAATCACCAAAAACGGGTTTTAACCTTACGGTTGGTGATTGCGTTTTACTTGGTACTGCACTGATTTAACGAGATCAGCTTATACACTTACTGGAAAGAATAACTGTGTAAGATATAATAATAAGTTTGAAAATTGCTGAATATATTTATATTTTATTAGTAATCAGATTGAATGTAACTTTTGAATAAGTTCTTGTTAAAAATCTCTCTATTCGGCAAACCAGTTGATTTGTATTATTTTACCAAAAGATTGGCTCCTGAAGTTCCTCATAAACACTTTTTTCACAATTATAGAATTTTACAGTTAGGTTCATTTTTTGTTAAAAATATGAAATTGTTTGCCGCGATTGGGAATGCAAATTTTATAGATTAGATTGGTAATACAGTATTACCGGTTCATCCAAAGTCCTCTAGAATTTCAGAAATTATTAATAATTTAAAAAAATAGTAGAATTTGTTGAGCGATATTGTCTATTGTCTGCGAAGTCTTATATCTTTAATTGTGGTTATATAACAGAAAAATACTAAAATGTTGCAATTAATAATTAATTGTTATATTCAATATCTGGGGTCAAATTAGACTGGGAGAACTATAAGATACTTTATTAAAATACTTATTTTGTCTAAAGATAATTTTAAATATAAAATGTTATGATTTCATGTTTTCTAAAAACTTTTTTTGGAACACTTTTTTTCCAAATTGTATGAACAACTTGAGGAATAGGGCCGAATTTTTCAATCTTTATCTACAACTATAGGCAATTTAAGCATAGTGTTGAATAATGACTTTGGAATTGAAAACGTCCCGCGCCGTAGCCGAGCGGTTAAGGTAGGAAGCCTTGGCGCAGAGCTACGGGACTTGCGCTGGTTCGAGTCTCCATGGGGGAAGAAATTTTCTCATGGTATTTCGGCCAGTATGGAACCGGTGCCCACCCAGCATCGTGAGGCAATTGGGTAGCTACAATAAGTAGCGGCTCCAGGTTGAGGAACCAGCTATAACGGCTGGGGGACTCGACATGCTAACCACATGTCACCCCTACACTGGCTGTTGATCATCTACCTCTGTGATTGACACATGTGGATGCGAAGGGCCAGCAGCCGGCTGGTAAAAGGGCAGCCGCTGAAAAGTGGAAAGACCCTCAATCGGAATCGGAATTGAAAACAAGCAATAAATAATTTATATCAGTTGAACTTAACAAGAAAGCCATGGCATTTGTATGTATGGAAAACTGACACCACCTATCGAAAGGTTAATCTGCAGAATTTTATTATCGCCAATAAACTTGACAAGAAAAGGTATCATAAGCTTCGTTGACACGATAACAACTTTTACCAATTGCTACTATGTAAGATTCCTTTAAAATGAATATAACTTTTTAATCTCAAGTGGTAATCTGTTTGATACAAGTACAAGAAAGCATGGGCATAAAATAACAGACAGTTGAACTATTAACGTAGTTTGTTGTAAGATCAGATTTTATGGATGGCGTTCTCTCTTGATTGAAGTCTTCAATAACAATATCGAAGTAGGATTGTGACGAGTGAGATGGAGAACATAATTATTAGAGACTGCATACCTCATGTATCTCTCAACTTTTTTCTTTCTCTTTGATGCCATGTCTTTGCTGGAACATGTCCAACTTGACGTCTAACCGCCTCAGTTTTCAATGTCTTACGACACCTGAAGGGAAGTTGGGAGAAATCTGAGATTGATTAAATTTCGTGCCTTCGCGATATACATCATATACTTCTGGTAAGAACTTAATGACTTAGATCCCTAGAATTAAATTAAAATTTCTACAACAGAGCGTCTCAACCAAATCTCCTTGAGCAGATTTACTGAGCAAGATCCATAAATTTAACGAAATACTTTTTTTTTTTGGCAGTTTAACTTATTTTTCAGCTATGAATATGGGCAATAAAAGTATTTATAGATGCTATCACCGAAAATAATATTAGGAGGCCATAGAAATATTTAGTTTAATACTTTATTTATATAAACTACAGTCTACAGATATTCCACCCTCCTCTGTATTTGGGTTCATAGATTCGATTCTGGTAACAATCAATGGATTTTTTTTATAAAAGTACAATGAATTGGTTTTCATTGGATATGAAGTTAAAAGCCAGCTGCCATTTACCATAGAAAAGTATAGGCCTAGTAGGCCTATGTTTAAGTATCTCAGACATGAAACCAGATTTCTTGCGAACTTGTAAAAAGATGGCCATTATTTTCATATATATTGTGGAAAGCACGGGAAGCTACCACATCTATAATTCCCTAGTAAAGCTGCAAAGCATAGCATGGAAATGCTATGATTGCAGTGAAAGACCTGCCCTCGGGCAGAATTACTATGGATGGATATATATATATAATATATATATATATATATATGTGTGTGTGTGTGTGTGTGTGTGTGTGTGTGCAATTAAAGCTATAATTTTAACGGAAGATTTTAAACTTACATTCGTATATATAGATTGTCTGCATTACAACTTAATATTTGTAAAGTGTAAAGTGATCCCACAACAGACCCGGAGGCCCATGGGGTAGTAGGAGGTTAAGGCTCCCACTTTTTCTAGACAATCGGCACTTGATGTCAGCTGGGTTGTCAGCCCTGCGTGTCGGCCGCCTTTACCCCCAGAACAAGCGTCTGGTACTCATTTCCGTTAGAGGCTGAGTCGACCCCAGGGCCATAGTGCCGCCAGAGGGTTTGGGTCAATTTAAAAATATAAGCGAATTTAATTAAAAAAAATAAACTTATGTCAAATTGACACAGCATACTAAATGTTTGCATTCTATTTATGTAGACCATACTGAAAATAATGTAAATTACAATTTTTTCTATAGGTTCTTCTAAAATATAAGTAATTTACTTAATTTTCTATTGATACTTTTTAATGTGGACGATATACAATTACTTACAAGTTGATAATAAAATATTTTATTTAGGATCAATTACAGAAATATATTATAACATATGAATAATATAAAATAATATTCACATTGGAAACACACTGCCAAATCAAGGAGAAGAGACGACAGTAAAAAAAAAATATATATATTTATATCATGTCCAGTGCACATTTGTCAATGTAATAACTCGACCTTCCCATTGGAATAATGTAATACAATAACACAGAAAAGGTATAGGAGATATAATTTTTTATTTTCTTCCTTTTTATTTGTATTTATCACCGTGAACAATCAATATGGAAATGAATAGTGCGTGTATTTGATGTGGAGAAAATTTCCAGCATTGGTGCTATATACTCTAATAATAATAAGGGAATATTGTCGTGACCAATGTTATGTATTGGTAACTGTCGTTGACAGGCGACGATTCCAAACTTATATGGGTGAATAATCGTTTGTTTATCCGCAAAGAGAAAAAATCGATCCAACAAAAAGAGAAATGTGACCAACTGTACGTGCATCTTGATAAAATAGAAATTAATCGACATTAACTGACTTAGTAACACATCTACTATATACAAACGAATTTAAAATCAGATTCTGCGCTAAAAAGCCTCGGTTCGATAGTCATTTAGTTACTTTTATTTTATATATTTGACATTATATGCAATTGTATCAACCAACAGAAAATTTAACTGCATGACTGATTGTTCAAATTATGACAGGATCACGTAGAAAATTTACACGATACAAACAAAGGAGGTTTTATATTAGCATCTGAATTTATTATGAATATTTAAATGTATTTTAAAATAACTTACATTCATTTTCGAATAATAATTTGTAACTTTTACATTCAATGTCCTTTTAATTATTTCTAAGCTCTTCAGGCCTGGGCGTATTATAAAGCCCTAGTATAGGCTACATGCAAAATTCATTTTCATTATCAGTTATTCATATTGTATTAACTTGTATGTTGATAATTTAATTAGTGTTCATAAGTTTTAATATCTATAAAATTTAATCATGATGAATTTGAAGGAGAAGAATTAATTAACTTTATCTTGTAAGATAAATTTTATTATTATTATTATTATTATTATTATTTTCATCATCATCATCATCATCATCATTTGTATTAAAACCTCAGGTTCTTAATAATGTATTTCCCAAGTTTTAATTGTGTGTGTGTGTATATATATATCCCGTCCAGGCATTTATTTTTCTTATCATTCCATATATATATATATATATATATATATATATATATATATATATATATATATAGCGGTATATTTTTTTAATAGTTTTTTTATGAAACGGATAGAATATTCAAACATGTGATTATTTTGATTAAGATTATTTTTATTAAGATCATTTTTAATACTTTGTAGACTATATGTATTAAAAAACACATGAGAATGAAACTCCATTTGATCGAGTTTAATTCACTTAAAAAGTGTAATGATGCCTATTATGAAAATGAATTGAGTGTCTCAGTATGGAGATTAAGATTGGTGCAATTCAATGAATTTGCATGTGCAATTGAATTGCAAAGAAGAAGTTCTCCATTATGATACCCACTGGAATGGAAATAGGACGGATCTATGATAGTTAAAAATAAACCGAACTGGAAGACAATATAGTCTCAAGAATGTGACAATTTATTTAAATGATTTTTTAATTATTTTATTATTTGTACATGATAAAAATGCAATTGTAATATAGGCCCATGTAACTAACTAACTCTATGGTAATATCGAACCAGTAGGTTCATGGCCGCGCGGACATAAGCTAATCTGCTATCCTGATCTAATGAATGTAGGCCAATATAAACGAATTAAATGATCTTGATCAGACACATTTCGGTTCCATAAAATCTTTTTTTTTTACTCTAGCATTAAAATAACACATAGGCTGATTTAAATAAATTTAATTCTCCATGGGCACCGGTCCCATACTGGCCGAAATTCCATGAGAAATCTCTTCCCCTATGGAGACTCGAACCTAGCTCTGCGGCAAGGCATCTTGCCTTAACCACTCGGTTACGGCGCAGTACGATTACAATAAATGGAGACTTATTTAGAATGGACTACCCTAAAGCAGTGGTGATAAAACGTATTAAATAATATTTATAATAGGGCCTATCAAATTAATGAAAAGTAAAAAGTCTACTTGTAAAAAAAACTAATATAAAATTTCAATGAATAATTTTTACAAGAAACTGGCATATAATAAAAAGCTTGTAAACAAAAATGGATGGCAGAATATTATCTTCAGGACTTAACGAAATAAAATGATTACTCCCATCTCCATGACAGCTTTCAAACAACACGACTAAATAATTAAGTGGAACACAATTAGAGTGGGCATGTAACTTACTGGCCCCTGGCCCTTGCACATTCCAGCTCTCACATTTCTTGTGCTCCTGGGTTTTAGGCAAAACGTAAAATCGTAAAGTAATGAAGGCAAACACATGAAAGCGGTACGTCAGAACTGCAAAAGCAAATTAACCAGTGCAGTAAATTATGTTGTCTGTTGCTTAGTTCTTCAAACATCAATGTCTCTCCTTTTTTTTTTTTTTAATCTTTGTGAGCAATTCGATTAGATTTCCGTTATACTGAGGGATGGAAAGAGTGGGGGTGGTTGAAATGAATGTATAGCTCATCAATTTTTCAAAACATACATGCACACTTGGCAAACCATCACATACACACATACTATTCGATAATCGTTAATAAAGGAAGAGGAAACACTGTATAAAAGCAATGGAATACCTCGTGTTCCTATTTTAAATTCATTCGTACCAACATTTTAACCACCTTTTCTTCCCGTCCATCAATCAGTTATTTGAAAGAAAAATGTTCATCTACATTGCATAGTCTTTTTTTTTTATCTTCAACTATGAATACATTTAGCCTGTCATTTTAATGTAGTTCTTATTTATCAACAGGTCTAGAATATTAAAAACACGTCTTCACTCTATATAACCAAAAACAAGAGGTCTAATTAAACAATACATGCTCGTTCCTCAATTAAGACATGAGTTAAAATCTTAACCTTCACATATTGAAACATAAAATTGCATTCGATTTTTCATTAACATTTCTTTTTCAACCCTATAACATCATTATGTAAACGTCGCTTCTTAAAAGTGAACCTGAAATAGCCTACCAAATGTATATAATTTGTATATGCAATGCACGTTAATTATCCTTGAATGAACAATAACTTATGTAGCATCTTAAAACACGAGTAAGCTAAAAATATATAATTTATCCAAGAAATATGTAAAAAAACACCTCCATAGCACGACAGGCCTAAAAAGCCCTTGGCCTACAAGCCGACTGCTGGCCTCACATCCACACGTGTTAATCACAGAGGTATACGATCATTCATCCAGTGTAGGAATGGCATGTGGTCAGAATATCGGGTCCCGCGGCCGTTATAGCTGGTTTTCTCAACCTGAAGCCGCTACTTACTGTAGCTACCCAAATTCCTCATGACGCTGGGTGAGCATCGGTCCCACATTGGCCGAAATTCCATCATAAAATTGATTCCCCCATTCTTCCCTCGAACCAATGCAAGTCCCACAGCTCTCTGCGCCAAGGCATCTTGCCTTAACCACTCGGCTACTGCGCGGGACAAAATACTATATAAAGACATTAATTCATTTTCATTAACATACGAATTCTGGGCAAGTCTATTTTTATATTTATGAGTTATAGCAAAATTTTGGAATAACTTAAGACAATATATTAAAATGAATTACAAGCTCAGATCTTAACAGATAAGATAATAAATATAAAAATGAATGATTCTGTAAACTAATATTGCACGGAGTGTTTGTTTATAATATATTATTCTCAGTGTTCTAAATTAATGTTTTAACTGTAAGACATTATAGTGAATTAACGAAAAAAAGTTTTACAGTATTTGATATTGTTGTTTTATAAAGTTAGCAGGACTTGAGGCGACAAACCGTTAGACAATAATGTAATGCACCTACTTTATTTTAGATAGTTTAAAAAAATAGAACGCATGTGAAGCAGAACCTGAAATAATATCACACTCATGATTAAGAAGTTTCAAGGCCTGTCAAAATGATAAGAGTCCAGACTAGAATTTCACGGTTATTTGCATCCTTGAAACCAAGTTCTGAGGTCGAAGCACTCCTATCCTCTGTGTTACGGAATATTACTTCTCTATGTTTTGGTTATTAGGCCTATGCCCTTTTATAAAGTTCAATTTCACTCAATAGAATACTCAAAGCACTTATTGTTTCCTATAAAATCACACAATCAAAATGAATGTATAAATATTCTGAACTATTTATTACATATCTAGTAATTAGAAACTGTTTACTTTATTATTACTACTATTATTATCAAGGGGTGTAACGAAGGTCCCCCTCCGTCTGGTTTGCCAGCAGGTGCATCCTGGATATCACCACAGAAGATGTTCAAGGTGCATCTCAATATAAATTTGTCCGGAGGTAAAAAGCCCTCCATAATTATCAATTTGAACAACATTATAATTTAATCTAATATATAAATATTGTATTGTGACTGCTATTCAGTGTATGAGTGGAAGAGAAAGTAACATTGCCTTAACTCCGCCTGACTAAATATGTAAACAACAAATAAATAATAAATATTGAACCAATACACATTTGATATGTGATCCACAATTAAATATCATCTCCCGACAGCTGGTTTCTCTACAAGGCCCGGGAGCGTGGAGCACGCGAAATTGCTTACAAAGAGAGAAGTTAAAATAAGGAATATATATATATATATATATATATATATATATATATATATATATTACTTTGAATTGGCAGTTGTAATTTAATTTCAGGCGTCGGAAATAGGAAAAAAGATTTTAAGCAGGATTTTGATTCTTTCAGATTACCTTACACAATGCAAGAAACCCCATAGACTGTCGTTTCCCAGGCATGTTTTATTTGTATCCTTTACCTCCAGTCTCGCAACTAAGATTTTATTTTTTTACTGAATGGAATACAAATTATATTATGAAAAATCCGCAATATAGCCACCACATCTTTTTTCATATGAGAGATTATTTATTTTATGATCGTTTCTATATAATTTTTTACTGGGTTTGGAACTATGGTTTATGTTTAACTTTTCGAATACTAACTAAAAGCACATATATTAAACGGGGTACAAACTGTACTATGTAACATTCTAATTGAATAGAAAAGAAACCACATATACCTAAATGTATCCATTATTATGTGAATAAAGTTTATTGCTAATGCAAGTTATTTTTTATACGTATATTTTTATATCAATTACATATCCGGCTATTTTTACACATTATTATTATTATTATTATTATTATTATTATTATTATTATTATTATTATTATTATTATTATGACTTCCTAAACTTTTTCTATAAAAAAAAATTAAAAACACAATATAGAGTAAAGAGAGATAATTTGTATGTCTGAAAACGTAACATTATATTTCAATCGAACTATACCTGTACCCCATTGCATAATTTTTATTATAATTCTTTTCTATAAATAACTTTTTTAACAAAATTTATAAATAATATATGTAATAAAGAAATCTAAACAATATGTGGAAATCTTAAATGTTTAAAGTACATCAGTGCTTGTTAAAATAGTCTAAATAGGGTATAGTCTAAATAGGGTATATGGCTACTCCACTTTATGCGGAAAGCTTTGACAAATGTACAAAGGAGATAGGAAATGTGTTTTAAAAACCTTAGGGGAGATTTGTAACACCTCATGTACATATATGTACCCTCATTACCTTTATTGATACTCCAGCAATGAGGGAATAGTAGATTAACGGCGTACTGACCGTTCAAAATCCGACAAATGAGTTATTACTTAGGGGGTGGAATGAGCCACTCTTTGGAAGTTTCGCACATAACAAAATTGGCCATAGAATTTTAATTTTCATCAGAAATAATTCAGATAGTAAAAGGAAAGGAGACTAATTTATTTAATAGGAAATGTATAAGTTATTTGTTATTTAAAGAACTAGTAATTTTTTTAGGTTGTGTAACAAATTCCCGATGCAAGTGGAATTGGCAGATGATGGGGTGTGGTTGATAATATAATAAATGTCATTAGGCTGTTATAAAAGAAAGTATGATAAAAGGAAAAGGAGAGAATAGATATCTTCCCCTCTGCTGTTGTTTCCACCCCTACTCATTGAGAACCATACGCACAGATGGCGTGAGTATACACACACACACATATCATCGAACTGGAATATTGACTTGTTACAATAAAATGAACAATGTCCAACCTCCAATCCATTCCTATTCATTAGTAGGCGTACACAGGTGTCACCGACACACATCACCCCCAATATTTAGTACACTTCTCCACCAATTATACACCTACTTAAACCAAACCTAACTGCATAATATATATATAAACCGTTGGGAGATATATTAATAATATCTTTAAAACCAATACATAATTTAGTGTACAGAATAAAATATATTGGGTGGGGGGGACAAGCTAAAAGGTCCGTCACGCAGGAAATGCATAAACTACGAGAACTCCTTAGTAGGTCAAATTTATGGTCTAGTTTTACTGGTTTAAGGAATATATATTTATACACATTCATTGCGAGAAAATAAACATGGCGGCCGCTAGAGTGATTTTCAAGTTTTGGCTTAGGTTAATTCTGAGTCCTAAGATTGCGATTTTGCTGGTTAACGAATTCGAAATTACTTTTCTTAATTTATTGGTATATTCCGAGTTTGGTCCCGAGAAAATGCGCCCATTAGAGTATTAATACACATATCCACCCACACACACACACACACACACACATATATATAGCCTATATATATATATATATATATATATATATATATATATAGGCCTATATATACCTTAGCGCGACAGTCCTAGAAGGCCTTTGGCCTACCAGCCGGCTCTGGCCTCACACCCACATGTGCTAATTACAGAGGTAGATGATCATCCAGCCAGAGGTGACATGTGTGAGACTTAACTGTAGGCTTACCTATTACATCTGGTTTCCATAAAGATTATGCAGCTCACTTTTATATAGTACTTTCCATTATCCCTATATTTTAATTATTTGCAATTCAACACTACAATTTCAAACGATATGAAACATTACAATTTCAAACAATAGGCCTAATAAAATACTAATATTTAAATAGGCATATATTATCGTAATATCCCTAAATTGTTTTTCGTCTGATTATAAAGCAACATTTCTCTAAAATAAAACTTTTAAGATAAATATTATAAATATTAGTTTCGGTTTTTCAAAATAAATTCGAGTTTTATTTTTCGAAATAAATGTCTATAAATTTTATGTTTTAACTCTGCTTAATTTATTATGGCTATTATTTTATTATATTATTATTATTATTATTATTATTATTATTAGGTCTATTATTATTTTCCTTGTCTCTGATCTCGAGGGTCACGGTTTCAAAGCCGGTGGGGCAGATAGATTTTTAGGGTGAAAAAATCCCAAGGGACACGTTCTCCGGAAGGAAATTTAATCTGTGAGTCCTGAGCCTAAAGATAGATGGACGCGTGGAAGAACCTCAAGCCTAAAATATATCCACTGAGCAAAATTTAATCAGCATTTCTCATCCAAATAGTACCTCAGTTGCCTACTTGGTGTCTCTCTGAGCTAACCACTCGTTGACATCTATAGTGAAATAAGCTTAACTAAATTACATTGAATAATATCTTCTGCATAGGAGTACCTTTGCGTCACGTGGAGATCTACGAACAAAGATAGATTATTATTATTATTATTATTATTATTACTCCACGGCACGACAGACCTAGAAACCCCTTGGCCCATGTATCGGTTGCTGCTCTCACATCCACTTGTCATTTATAGAGATGGAAGATCATCTAGCAAATATAAGGGTGACATGTGGTCAGTATGTTGAGTCCTCAGCCGTTACAAACAGTTTTCTCAATCTGGAACTGCTATTTATTGTAGCTGCCCAAAATCCTCACTATGTTGGGTGAGCACCTATTCTACGCTGGTCGAAATTCCTAGAGATTTTTTTTTTCTCACTGGGCTCGATCAAGTGTTGTTGTTATTATGATCATCATCATCATTAGGTTACCATTATTGTCAACATTATTATTATTATTATTATTATTATTATTATTATCAATTTCATGTTAGTGACTATTTTAAAATATTATATAGGAATGTATTTTTTGAGCACATATAGGGCCTAAATAAAATTGAAAATATTTTCTTTGCTATGTAAAATTTGTGTATAAACTTAGGATTATGGATTTGCTTTCCGACAGTTAATAACGTCACACAGAATGGAGTAAAAGATCCGTAAATGAGTTACATCGTGGAAACAGGATACATATTGAGAGTTATTGCTACGGTAGTAAATCACAAATTGTTGCCGCTCTCCGAATCGGAAGACTCCCCCGTTGAAGTGTTAATCACCACGGTCACTTCGATCGTCTATTTTACTTTCTATTTTATATTATTAACTATTCTATTTGTAAGTTATTATCTTTCAAAATCAATGTCCCTTCTCATAGACCGCAAAATAGTTACAAACTAAAATGAAGATTTTATTTTTAGAAAACATTGGAATTACAATTTCTTGCTAGCTGTTTGAACCATAACATATAGCTATGTGGTAGGCCTACAGGCAGAAAATTTCATAAATGTTAGCTTAACTTGAGTGATATCTATTTCTTTAAACTTATTACTATAAGACATGATAAACATTTATAAAATTGATTTTTTCTACGTAAGAAATCAACTAGGAATCAGAAGTAATTTAATAATGCATTTTTGGTGGAATTCCTGAAATATTGAGGTCTAAATATAGGTAGGCCTATTACCTATATTTTAATATATTTTAAAATAGTGTCTTTTATATTAATGATAATTTTTCACTAAGCACAAACCACTATACATGCTGAACGCAACTGATAGGAATATTCAGAATAATTTGAAATAATTTCCACTTCAGCATTAACCTCAATAGTTGTGGAGAACCCTAAACATCTTAACAAATAATGTTGGCAAGCACTGGAATTTAAACTCATAACATGGTTACATGTTTTACCACGATCTTTACTAAATAATTTATAAATAGCCATTGATAATTCAAGATAATTCTAGGTATTACCTATGTTTTAATATTTAACTAACTCACTCACTGACTGACACTATAGAAACCGAAGGTTAATGGCCGTGCAGACAAAAACTCTCCATACATCTCTATCCTGATGCAATTTTTCAAATCCGCTGTATAATCCAACTTCTTTGAATCATGGTTATTGTTAAAACTTCCACTTCATTCTTGGCCTACTACTAGGCGCCATCCTTTTGGTTTTCCTACAAGAAATTTCCACGCCCTTCTTACATTCTCCATTAGTGTCAAATGCGTCTACCAGATTTAACTGTTCCAATTACATTTAGTTTCCCATAAAGATCATATAGATCACTGTTGTGTAAGTCTTCTCCATTCATCCATCAGTCTATTCGTCTCTGGTCCAGAATTTTCCTTAAAAACTTTATTTTCAATTACGTATTTTCTTCTCCCTTAAATTAAGAGAGCATGTTTCACATTCACATATAACTGGAAGAATAGCCATTATATATTTTTATTCTAGGTCTAACTTTTTTTGGGAGAAGATAAGAACACAAGAATCCCTGTAATGCATTGCAGCATGCGCTTCCAGAGTTGAGCCTGAGGTTTAATTTCTGTCTGCGCCTCATTCTGATTCCACCAAGGCGGAGCAAAATGAATTACTAAAATCACTAATTCACTGTTAATTTTTAAAATAAGATTATACTTTAGAAGGAAAGAAAATATATAATACAGGATTTCTGTGATGACAGTAGTAAATATGAACTACCTAATGTGTTAATCACTACATATCTACAAAATGAATAATAGTTGGGTATTTGCATTTCCGGGAATTGAGGAACTCGTGCTTGAAAATCATAGTCAGGTGTCAGGTTGTGGAGAACGTTTGTTTAAATTAAAACAAGTTTATTATTTTAAGAAAAAAATCTGAGAAACGATCTCATGTTAAGGATTTGGCGTCATATCAACACTTACCCGTTGTTGTTTCCAGATCATTTACAACAACACTTAAATACCCATTAAATTGCAAAAATTTATAAATAATAAATTATAATTATATAACTCGACTTTCAAGTGGGTAACACTATTAAGTTAATTAATTTTAGTTAAAACTTTCGAATTCACGGAAATTATTTGTAGTGCTTAATATAATACTTCAATATTAAGATTTACACAGTACATGGACTGCTATACACACACACACACACACACACACTACTCCATGACGCAACAATACTAGAAACCCCTTGGTTTACCATGCGGCTGCTGGTCTCACATCCACATTTTTTAATCGTAGATGTGAACGATCAACCAACCAATTTAGAGATGGCATGTTATCAGCTTATCGAGTCTTCTTGGTGTTATGACTGGTATTCGCAAACTGGAGTCACCTGCCTACTTAGCTATCCAATTTCTCACAATGTTGGGTTATCACCGGTAGGCCTACCATACTTTCCGAATTTCCATGAGAAAATTCTTCCACCATGGAGACCCGAACAAGCTCAAGTACCATAGCTCTGCATCAAGCCATGATGCCTTAAACATGTAAGCACAGTAAAATTTGGTGTACAAAGACTATCATAAGATTATAAGGGTAACGTGCTCGATTCAGAATCAGGTAATTTTATCACCACACAATACTCCTAACACATTCACATTTAAAAATATTAATAACATTTATCTTAAAATGTTTTAAATAAACAGCGGTATACAAGATTATAAAATAAGTAAACGTTAATGTATTATTTATTGTGGCTATTTAACTCATGCCCCAAATGGGAGTCAGTGACCAATCACGAATCAATGATTTTTTATTTACAACCAATCACAGTCGTGTTTCGCCTAGAATTTACCAACTAAAGTTTACTGACTCCCCAAGAAATACGGCTACCAGATTGTATATATAGTGCATGAATGTAAACACATAGCGCATGCAGGAGTTAATATAAAAACATTTGTAGCAATTGATTACACCACCAAAGGAAAGAAACCACTGTATGCACTTCCTTAAATGTATTTTTTCCCAGGTAACATTCCAGAAAAATATAATTGTCATATTTACATCATACGACATCAGAAATGAATTAATATACAGTTTGATGTGTTTCATTTTTTCTCCACTAGAGTGCATTCTTACAATATTGCGTTCCTTTCGCAATAAATAGTATGATCTGGTTGCAGTGATAAACAAAAGAAGCAAATGAAGCGTACCAATCATTTCTCATTTGTTTTCAAACATCGCCGTTTACATTAAATATATAAATATTTTAAAATAACTATATTTAAATAATGTTTTGTGAGTAAACAGCTTAATTTTATTCGTTAAATAGTCCTAACAAATGTCACTCTTGATTTCCAAATTCTCTAGATAAATTGGAAATCACTCGTGGCATTACTTATGATTCTTAAACTTTGATAATGTTGCTCTTGGACTCGTTCATCGAGTTCCTACTGATTGAGTTCATTTCAACCTATCGAGTTGTTTGTTCTCGGTAGCGGTCAGTGATTGATATTATCAAAGTTTAGGTCAAGAGAGGTGCATTCATAACTAACAACACCCTGGCACTATTGAATCCGTAGGTTCATGGCCGCGCGGACGTAAAATCTCCTATCCTGATGTTACATTTTCGAATCATCCTCTGTATAACTTAATTTACTTCTCTCAAATCATGGTTAATGTTATTTTTCCACCTCCTTCTTGGCCTACCTACTAGGCGCTTTCCATTTGGTTTACCTACAAGGAGCTTTCATGCCCCTCTTTCATTCCTCATTCGTGCCACATGGCCTGTCCTTCGCAGTCTATGAGACTGTTCTAATTACATCTGGTTTCCCATAAAGATCATGTAATCTCCTCCATTTATCTGTCTCTCGTCATTCCTTGGTCCATAATTTTTCCCAACAACAATTTCTTTTTAATACTTGTAATGTTTTCTTTCTTTAAATAAGAGTCCATGTTTCGCATCCATACGCCTATAATACCACTGGGAGAATAACAGTTATATATATTTCCAGTTTAATGTTTTTTGAGAGAAGTTGGGTTGACAAGAGTCCCTCCCTGTAATGCATAATACCATGTGTTTCCGGAATTGAGCTTATGTGTAATTTTTTGTGTACCTTATTCCTGATGTAATTATTGTTCCTAGGTGTTTGAATTCAGTCACTTCTTCAATCAAACTTTGTCTCATATATAATTAACTGTCATTTGTATTATATATTATATTTCTGTGTGTGTGACCATATAGGCTTATTTAGTTTTCTTGACGTTTATTTTCAGCCCATTTCTGGTGTTATTCAACAGTGTATGCATATTGACCCTTAGTATCACCTCGCTATCGCCTAATAAAACTACATCATTACCATAAAGTACCATTGAGTTGTAGGCTTTCTTTATCCTCTAAAAATTAATGGAATACTCTAGTACAAAACTAAATTGAATAGGAAAATAGTGCATCTATTTCTTTAACCCATTATAAACAAATTCAAAAGTATCTGAAAACTGTTTGCTTATATGAATGCTAATCTATAGTTGCTGTACAGGTCAGGTACATTCATAGGGATGCTAATATATTTATTAGATTTTTGTACGAAGTCATAAGTAAATAAATAAGAACAGTTAAGTCTCGTAGACTGCGATGGGCAGGACATGTGGCACGAATGGGGAATGAAAGACGTGCATGGAAGCTTCTTGTAGAAAAACCAGAGGGAAAACGCCCAGTTGGTAGACCAAGAATGAAGTGGGAGAATAACATTAACTATGATTTGAGGGAAGTAGATTATACAGGGGATGATTGGAAAACATTGGCTCAAGATATGGATATATGGAGAGCTTATGTCCGCGCGGCCATGAACATACGGGTTCGATAGTGCCAGTGAGTTAGTTAGTTATAAGTAATATGACTCTGTACTTGCTGCAGCGAGTTTCATCTCCTTTCGTATAGATTTGTATAATAATCGATTCTTACATTCATTTAGAAATCCTCTTTTTTACCAAATCATACCAAACAGTCGACGTATCTTGTCCATCAATTTTGCTCTCACTGATTTTTATAACTTCCTAGGTTGCGAAATATCATACACAGCAGAAGCAGATATAAATAACAAAATAAATAAGTTTAATTATATAACAGGTACACCAAAAAGAGCTTTGAAAAATAAAGCCAGGAAACACTCTATAATGAAATTATACAAGACAATTGCAGTGCCTATTATTACTTATGGATCCGAAACTTGGACAGTGACAACACAACAATCTGCCAGGATACAAACGGCTGAAATGAGATTCCTCAGACCAATAGCAGGATATTAAAGAACAGACAAAAAACGTAACACAGAAATAAGACAACAACTAAAAATAGAGGAATTAAACTCAACAATAGAGAAATACAGAACAAACTGGAAAGAACACTTAGCAAGGATGACTGAGAATAGAATACCAAAAGCAGCATACAACTATTCACCACGAGGAAGAACAAGTTTGGGAAGACGAAGGAAAAGATGGAAAGAGCAGCAATTTGGAGCCAGAACAGGCTAGTAAATTAGCCTAAACCGTGAAGAAGAAGAAGACTGATTTTTATATCAGTTTTGCTGGAACCCCATCTGAAGCTGATGTTTTATACATCTTTACATTTTCTATCACCATTTCAACCTCTAAAGCGCTTGGTTCGCTAATATGCCGGCTGTCATATTAGATAACGAACAAATTCCTTATACCGACGTCGTTAAAAACTTGGGACTTTACTTAGATTCAAATTTAAATTGGCATGTCCAAGTAAAACAAACATCTAAAAATATCTTCTCCATAATGCATTCCCTAAAGCGTCTCAAAAATTTTCTTCCTACAGCTCTTAAAATAATTTTAATTCATACCTTAGTGATACAGCATTTTGACTATTGTGTCGTTCTACTAATTGAAATAAGTGACGGATTGTCGGACAAACTGCAGCATCTCCATAATATGTGTATGAGATTCATATTTAATGTTCGAAAATACGATCGCATTTCTCCATTTTTCCACGAATTGTCTTGGCTACATCTAACAGAGAGAAGAAAATCGCATTGTCTAATTCTTTTATTTAAGATCCTACATACCTCGATTCCCAATTATTTATCATCTCGTTTCTAGTATCTATCCTCAAACCATAACTTAAACACAAGATCATAACATAGTCTCTTGCTTAATATACCGCAACATAGGACATCACATCACCCCATGTCATATACTATCTTCACTTCTCGCAACTGGAATTCCCTACCACAAGAAATAAGGGGCTGCCGGACATTGTCAACTTTTAAAAGAAATCTAAATTTATATTTGCTCTAACCTCGACTTCATCATTACCCAGTGTAAGGTATATATATTAATTGGCGTTTCTCGTATAATTTATCATATTCATACTATTATTATTATTATTATTATTATCATCATTATTATATTATTATTATCATTATTATATTATCATCATTATTATATTATTATTATTATTATCGTATTATAATTGTTATTATCGTATAAAATGTTGTTTGTACATGAAATTTACATTGCTACATTTAATGTATCTTTAACTGTATATAATTAGTATAGTGTATATCTATAATTGTCAAATATTTATTTGTATTTGTGCTGGTTGAGTGGAAGAGAAGGCCTTATGGCCTTAACTCTGCCAGAATAAATAAAACATTATTATTGTTATTATTATTATTATTATTATATTTCTGCTCTCTGTAAATCATCTTCTTCAATATCCTGTTCTGCATTTACATTTAATATCGATCCACAATGGCGGTAACAGCCCAATGTTGAGTCTTAGCCTCTCCTTTGTTAGGAGTTACTAGATAAAGTTAATTTAGTTACGCTTGTTTCTCAAATACCTGTGTTATGAATGGTATGCGGCTAAACCAATGCGACATATAGTAGGCAACTAAGGATTAATAGGAAGAAAAAGATCGGTAAATTTTGCTTAGAGGTATATTTATCAGGCTTAAGGATCTTTACGAGTCTGAAAATCTACAGACTCGGGATTCACGGCTTGCTCTTTGGATTTTTTCATCCTAAAAAAACCATTGACCCCGGCCGAGTTGAACTCACAATCCTCATTACCAGATGAAAGGTACATAACCACTGTTCCACAGCAGCCTACATGTACATTTAATAGCTGATTAAAATATTTTTTCCATGCAGTCCTGAAATCCGCAATCACATCCCATTATTCATTTCTAATTAGCCTATATTTGTTCTATCCTGATACCCTTTCCTCTCTATCCTAATTCTCTAGTATAATTTTCTGATGTTCCTATTTTTTTAAACTCATTTCGAGATCATTAATCCTCTCTCAAATATTCCATCTTTTTACTCTTTAATAACCTAATGAGATTTCGCTCTGGTGTTTACCTTTAATTGTTTCCTAGAAAAAAAATTACTTTCATTTTGGCGGGTATATTTCATTTTTTGTTAGCTCTCTTGACGTGCATTCATAGTCTTCATGAATATACTATGATTCAAGTTATCTTTTTTTTTCTCTAATAATATGAGGACATAGGGCTAATATTAGAATTATTATTGCAGGGTTTTTTAAGATTTAATAAAATCAGTTCACTTGCGTATAAAAAAATGTGCAATAGGTCTATCTGACATATACATACTATAACAACTAGTAAAAATGCATAATGAGTTGAAAGGGACGATTTGTATAATTTCTTTTGAATTAAAATAAATACGCAATAAATGTAGGAGAACAAGAGAAGTAACCTGTTATGTGCGAACTGTTGAAGCATATTTAAGAATGCGGTTGCTTGACGACGGATAAGAAGTCGTTACCTTCCATTCATCGTGTTTTATTATTTATTAACAAGTTTCTTATTAACATCTTCTCTACCTGGCTTTATTTCATATTTAGTCTAAGCATTATGTTATATAGTGGTCTAAATATTAATTTGTCAAACTGAGATTACTTAACATATGAACCACATACTAATATAAATTAACCAGAGTTGTACTAATTATTTATCATTTTTCCATTATGAAGATCCA
The DNA here is from genome assembly GCA_030220185.1 of Diploptera punctata. Lineage (NCBI taxonomy): Eukaryota > Metazoa > Arthropoda > Insecta > Blattodea > Blaberidae > Diploptera > Diploptera punctata. The sequence continues at coordinate 1,904,451 of JASPKZ010000004.1, forward strand.
AATAAATGCGCTCTCTAATGTTTTACTGAATTTTGTCATGGAGCGCATTAGAATAAACCTATTTCGTTTCATTTCTTTTTTCGGAATATGATGACATAGCATACGTTTAAAACATGATAGTTTGGAAATGAATCCGAATAATATAACCATAAAATTAGCATGTGCTGTCTAACAAGAATAATGGAGGAACACATGAAAAATTCACAATGATACCTTGGTCTAATTACACAATTTCGCATTACTATATCGAAAACAAAAATGCTCGAATAACATAGCTTTGACAATTTACATAAAACCCATGGAAGGAAAAACATAAATTCGTAGATCTTGCTATGAAATTGGTTACTTAGTGATTACTGTGGATAAAGTGATAACTTTGTCTGCAGTTTTCAAATTCCACAGATTTTATACCAAATACAAAATTACTTAAATATGGAATAATATTACTTATTTTTACTATTTCTGAAATATTTTTTACATTCAGTGTATTCTGAATAATTCCTTACTACATGATTTTTTTTTAAATGTTAAACTACATTTTCAGTTCACATGAATAATTCGGTTTTATATAATTTATTTTTATAAGCAATGGAGTATTTGTAATTCTTTGAATATTTTAGTTTTATTAATGTTATTAGACCCCTATTATTATTATTATTATTATTATTATTATTATTATTATTATTATTATTATTATTATTATTATTAGATATGTGCTCTTAAAGAGTGGCAGTAGTATTGGGTATTCCGATATTAGATGAATATAGCTTAAATTAATTACAACAGCGTTTTCCCAGTATCTTTGTTGCAGCCTGAGAAACACTTTACATCTATGTCAGCGAATTTGCGTAACCATGGAAACGGGAGTTTGAGCTCAATTGTTACTTATTATCATTCGCAACATCATACCTACGGCAGTTGTGTTTATTATGGAAGTGTTATGTCCTCGACACAAAAAAAAAATTGATTTCAACTATACGTTAAAATGTATGTAATTTTTATCCCACATAATAAATAATATAAGCTATTATTGCACATTTAAAATTTAATCTCATTTTAGATGTAAAAAATTCGGTTACGTAAAACCTACTTTACAATATAATGGTGGTTCAGTTCCATTATGAACCACTTTATACATTATTTCCGTCTATATATCAGTCATGTTTCGTAAAAAATGGTTTATAGCAGCCAGCAATACCCAGAATAATTTCCAGGATTGTGAAATAACAATTATCTTTGCTTGCGTAAACGCTAACAGTTCACCTTTTGATTTCGAGCAAAATTAATTTGAACTAGAGTACTAGCACAGAAAACAAATATAATATTGAAGCTTTCTTACTGTGAATTCAGTATTTTATTTGTCACGTATTTGTATTTTCTTTTATGTAATTGGGCTAATTCGACAATTGATATTTCAGATTATGACTACTTGTGATTTGAAAAATTATTTCAGAAACTGGTTTCATTTTTATTCGAATAACATGAAGACAAGAGAAGAATTATTAATTATTTTGGGGTTGGAGGCCGTTGTATTAATGCACCGGTATATAAACCTGAAACAGTCTCTAATTCTCAGATTTAGTTCCTCAACATTTTGCTTTCTTCTATACGTAACTAAGTGTCATCGAGAAACACAAAATTCAAAGAAGGAGAAAATCCTACGTTCGTAAAAAGGTGCCATTCGAATAAAATGGATTGAATCACGATTATTCCCAAAAATATTTTATGGTAATAACGTTAACCATAAAGTCTTAGTAAATTATCCGTAACTCCTCTGTGGTTTCAATTCTTAGAAATCTTCACAAATATTATGTTTACACTATCGGCCTTGGTGGTCTAGTGATTAGGCTTAATGTTCTTTGGCTCTAGTCACGAGAGTCGCGGATTGAAATCCGGCCGGGGTCCATGAATTTTTAGGATGGAAAAATCCAAGGGCAATATTCCGGTAGGGACTTTAACCCGTGGATTCCAAGTGTGAGTTCGTAGCCTTAATTAGTGCATCTGAACAAAATTTAACCGGCCTTCCTCGTACATGTAATACCTTAGATATCTCATTGAGGCGATGTGCTGACCACATGCCCCTCACTGAGGTACATATATATAAATAAGCGTAACTAAATTAGCCTGATCAAGAAATTTCCATTAAAGGAGCATGCACGTTCCACGAGTGACATACGGGGTATATACATTTATACATACGAGTATTTATACCTTTTTTTTTTCTTCAATAGGCCCTGTGCAGTTTTTTTCCAGTGTTTTCTTCTCTCTCAAAAATATGTTTCTAATATCAAATAGTGTAGGCCCTAATATCAGTCTAATGTAATTATTTGTAAAATGGTCTATTACAAGTAATTTGTGAGCTTACTTTTTTCAATAAAATTATTTTTTCATGAAATTAATTACGTTAGGCGAATTAAATATAGCACTTCAATATATCGAATCCAGATGATCAAATTAATATTGGCATGCCACTATAAAAGAAAGGCAGATAATTACAGAATATAATTTCGATTAATTTTGCAGTCCTTATTTAAAAAATAGCCTGAGATAATATTATATATATTTTCAGGAAAAACATTTGTTAGCTTAGATCATAGCCAACTATTACAAAAATTCTACTGTATTGTATTCATGTGCTCCAAATCTGAAAAGTACGGTAACCTACTCTTAAAAAACAAAATTCAAATATAGGCGAATTATATAAAATATTGGGCCGATTTTATCTATATTTTTAATTTCGCCATAAAACTTTTTTTTTCCTTATGATGTAAATTGTTCATATTTATCCAATAATATCTAAACAATCAAATAATCTGTTTGTAAAATAATGTATGTTTATTACATAGCCTTATGTAAAACTATTTAATTTATAAAAGGGTATCTAACAAAAACTCTACATCCCAAATATTTCAGAATTTTTCTCATTTTCATTTTGTTCTATTTACGTCGAAAATTAAAGCAAGAAGGACAAGACAATAACTAACTCATTGACACTATCGAACCCGGATGTTCATGGCCTTGCGAACATAAGCTCTTTACATATCCTATCCTGAGCTGATGTTTTCCAATCATCCTCTGTATGATTTACCTCCTTTAAATCATGATTAATGTTATTCTTCCACCCGATTCTTGACATACCTACTGGGCGCTTTCCTTGAAATATTCCTACAATGGGTTTCCATGCCACTCTTTCACTCCCAATTCGTGCCATATGTCCTGTAAGTCGCGCCAACAAGATTTAAACTGTAAAATCTTACTACACTTGGCTTATCATAATTATTATATAGCTCACTATTGTGTAGTCTTTTCCGTTCACTTGTCTGCTAGTCTCTCTTTGGTCTAAAAATGTTTCCTAAGAACTTTATGCTCAAATATTCGTAATCAGGACAAGACAATAACCTTCTTTGTTCATTAGAATATTCAATCATCTTAGTTCCCAGTTATCGTCAGAAACATCTTGCACGAAGTGGTGTAGTTACGTGATATGTACGCTATCTGGGAACTAGCAGATTTAGTGTATAAATACGAAAAAGAAAAAAGAGTTACACAATTTAATACAATTGAAGGAAATTTACTAATAATTCATTAAAAAAGTAAAATAAAATACTATTTACAAAAACTATATACCCAAGCTGTATTTGAAGAACGAAGACAAGTTGGGCTCAATACAGGTAGTGTTAAATAATGAGACCTTATGAGGCTTAAAACATGAAACGGCATGGTAATGATGATCAACAGTTCTAGAGAAACAAAGATTTATCAATAACTGAAACTAACTTTTTCTTATGAACTTGGAAATTAGGGCATATTACTTATATTCTCTTTCTTTAGCATGCCAATTGTATCTATAGGCCTACCTGCAACACAAACCTAGATGTCATGTAGGTTTCATTACGTTTGCGTGTTTCAAGTTAATAAGTAGTGTAGCGGCAATCATTCTTAGAAAAAAAACAGCAATTTACGATTTTTACAACATTTCTTGAAAATAGTATTTTTTTAAATACAAATATTTTTATTTTCAAATGAATACACGATTATTGTATGTGAGAAATGTTGCTGCATTTTTCTGGTTAAAGTATCGTTAAGGTGATATTTGTTTTTAACTCATACGAATTGAATAGATTTGCAAAACAAGTTACATTTTAAGAAGACATTGACTTAAGATTTATATTTCCAGAAATTCTTCCTCGACCTTATAACTTACACAACCATCCACAGTATTGCAACATAAAAGTTGTATAGAATATGTAATACAGATAAAAGACAACTTTTACCGATTCTGTCTTCGTTTTCGAATTAGATATTCAAACAATACTGTAGAATTATAGCTAACCTTAACATAAATACTTTTGACCAAGCTTTAATATTTATTAGGCCTATACCATTTTTTGAAGGCAATTAAAATTGCAGCTCAACAAGGTGAAGAATTCATTTGTGAATTAAAAATAATATTTCAGCTCAATAATTTGCACTTAAATCTCAGATTTTTTATTAGTAAACGTGAGATGCACATACCGTTCTTAATGAACAGACAACACATCTCTTGCAGCACTCTTTCTGTGCTAGTTGCATAATGATAATAAGCCTATAATTGTTTGTGGATGCTGTATATTAAACCATTAATATGCCCTTTAGGATAAGGCTTCAAACTTTACAATGAATTGACACAAGTTTTTAGTCCTGAGTGATGGGCGTCTTTACGCCCAGAGCATATGTCTGGTATTCACTTATATTAGAGGCTGAGTCGATCCTGGAGTCATGGTGCCGCCAGAACATTCAGGACGTTTTAAAAATCCTAAACCCACTGGGACTCAAACCCTCGACCTTGCGGCTAGTACTGTTAGCGCTGTGCCTTAAACAACTACGCAGCATGAGGTTTCATATTACCAAATAAATTTTTTTCTAGTTAATTTAGTAGAATCGGAGATACACGGCATTTATTATATAATAGTCTACTATTAGCCTATTTGTGTTTTGTAATATAGACTACATTAAACGTTTCAAGAAAAATTAAATAATTTATTAACCGTGTTGGAAAATCTGGGACCAAGCAAATCAATGAGTGGGAATACTTAATTATTTTCATAGCAAGAAATGTAAGAGAACCCTTATATTTCCTGCAAAAACGAATCTTGAATCCTATCTTGAGAGGACAATTTCTATAACAGATTTTTCTCCTTAAAAATATGGGTTTAATCAATTATAACCTGTTTTCTTCATAATAATGCATCTGTAATAATATAAATTTAAATTATTTGTTGTTAACCTATCTAGCTGATTGAACACAAAAAATAATTAAATATTTTTTAAGTTTGTTTTTAATAATCAGAAATTGATATTCTGAAATCTCTGGTTGGAATACGACAGTTTTGACACCTAGATCCTATATGAATTTCTGTTATACTTACGTTTTAACAGTTCAATGAATTATTATTTTAAACTTAGACCTCTACTACTAAATTACACACATGGTTAGGACATTTACAATATTATTTTTTCTTGCACTTGTGAGCTACGAAAAATAAACTCATTTAAAACATTTTTCTCTGCATTTAATAATGTTTGCGAAAATATTTTGTTGCCAATAAAATTGCTATGCAGTGAAATTCGAATAAAGAATAATTTACATATATTTTCCATGAGGAACTGCAATTTTATTTATTTTTGTGAACATGGAGTAATCGATTCTTGCCTTAAAATAATTTAGGTATAGAGAGTAGTAAGTCCAAGAATAATATATAAATGTAATATTACTATTTTAATGGAAGAATAAATAATTAACAAGAAAGGTCAAATATTAGTAGAGTAAAAATAAACATAACTGTACAGCATGTGGTCTGAAAAGTGACTAAAATTTATTTATTTAAATTAATTATTTTACTCTAGGCCTATGTAAATGATAATAATAAAATTTGAATGTAAGCATGATAACAAATTCTGTTGATCGGATATAATTCAGTTCTTCCGCACCCTATTCAATCCAATGTATTTTTAGAAATAATGTACTGTTAAAACATTTCAATGACATTAATACATAAATTGTTAACTGTAAATTTAATATAAATGACCTTTATGTTTAATAGTAGATCAGATACATAGTTGAAATAGTATTCTGTGATAGTAATATTGAGGAGGCAGCCTTAAAGTTTTTATTGAAAGTTCATATGTTTATTTGCAAATGTTTAGCACCTTGGTCACGAAACACTAATTCTGTACGTGTGTAAACAGCGGTGGCTGCCCTAAAAACTCAACGTGATAGAAGTGGTCGGTGAGGGGGAGGGGGACGAGGGAAACCGAAAGTCTTTGTATTGAGCATCACCAATCAATAACGGAAATTACTAACGTTCACATGAGTCATCAGTTAAAAAACCTGCTAATCGCTGATGGAAATCTGCATGTAATAAAAGACTCTCTCTCCATTTCAATTTAAGCCGATTGCCAATGTCATCAATTTCTGAAACCTTCCAAAAATTCATTGAGATTTAAGCTTTTTCTATTCCTTTCATTAAATATTTTATCTTTGCTTATAAAATAAATATATTAAAAATTTTGTGGATGTAAGTAAGATTTCTGTTGGCCTAATTTTACATATTATAATAATTAATCAGCAGAATGGGATAAAAAAATTCTGAACCTACTGTTACACATTGTGTTTAAATAAAAACTTGGAAAGGATGACTCTAAACAGTGCTAATAATCAATGTAAAAGAAACGATCCAGATTAATTTTTCGCAACTTCGTGTCTTATTAGGTCTACTCAGATATTACCTAAAACACCAATGTTGTCTTCACCAGCTTCAGTTATAATGTATATTTAAATACTTTTATACTAAATAATGATGTTTCTGCCCTAGGATCTTAATAATTAACTAAATGCATTCCTTCTGCACCTTAATAATTATATATATATATATATATATATATATATATAGGCCTACATATTTATGATACCTATGGCCTGTGAAAGGAGTTTTGTGAACTGAAGAAAATTATTGAATACTATTCGCTTTTATTATTTGTGTTATTTTACACTTTTTCCAAGACAGCTTAACATTTTAAGGACTTTTATAAATCAATAAATAAATTATAATTGTTTAAAATTGATGTGTAAATGATTCAGATTATCAGTTAAGCCTCTGCAAAATTTAGAAGGTATGCCCAGTTTCACAGAAAACTCCTACTTATTGCACAAATCTATAGGCTATAGACCCTACTATTATTCATAACATTATCATTCTTTGCCATGGCATTAGGCCACCTGAGACAAAACAGTAAATGGGATTTCTTTTTGGAGATTGACGAATTATATTTTTCGAACTTTATACGTTTTATGATTCGCAAAAAAATAATAGTAATAAAAATACACATTCCTAGGATCTATAGAACAATATTTCCAACTGAAATAGGCCTATGTATTCGGCTATAGACCCACAATTATTTATTATTTTAAAAGTTCATTTGAAACTGGGCCAGTGTAACATCACGTTTTCCCATCTAATCATTTTGCCATCTAAATAATATTATTAGAATAAATAGAAACTAAAATAATAGTGTAAGCATATCTCAGTTGTCTTTCGTGACGCTTTGGGCTTCCAGTCAAAAGGGAATTTCCTAACATGAAACACGATTGTCTCTATCATCTCACAACATTTTAAGGGCCTCTTAATATATTTATTGCATTTAATGAATAAGTTGACCACAATCATATAATTTATTGGCGTTTCAAGGGTAGATTAGCCCTATAAAACTAACTAAAACCGGAAAAAAGTCTTGAAGAATAAAAAATTAGATTATTCACGATATGTTATAGCAAACTACAGCGATAACGATGATGATGATAATAATAATAATAATAATAATAGTAATAATAATAATAATAATAATAATAATCTTAGATTCCACCTTATGAACTGTTCTGAACGAACAGATCTCTCCTATCCAGTTTTCCTTTTATTTTGGTTTATTACAACTGCGGTCAAAGTGAAGGAGTTAATCCTTAAACTTCTCGTGCTGTTTAATTAAATCTATCAGATCGTTGTGAAAACAAAACAATCTGTATGTTATTTCTGAACGCCTATATTGTAGGCTATAATTTAAATAGTTTCTACTAGTTCAATTTTCATTATTTTATTAAAAATATTAAATAAACTAAACCAATATATCTTATAGGACACATCCCCAATTTAAGGGTCAAATATGAAGGTGCAACTATTAACGGAATGGCATTTTTAAATCGAGAATATGCACTATTTTAAGAGATTACAAGAAACCCACATCTATAGCCTATAACTAGAATCCTGTATTGCCAACTTCTTCACAATTTGCAGCAATCTCGTGAGATCATGAAATTTAACTCATTTTGACCATTTTTCGACTTTACAAAAGTTATTCACTGAGACCGCAGTAACAATTTGTGTGATATAGGCCTATATATATATATATATATATAAACGAAAAAAAATGTGTAGGGCCTATATATGTATATACTTTTTTCTTCATTTATAAAAGCCTTTAGAACCATATTATAATTTTACTGCAGAGTTTGCTTTTGAAAATCACTATTAAATTATCTTACTTCTTTTATGTAATAGGGGCCTATGTAGTCTGCAATTGGTCTCATTTCAGATGTTTCAATATTTTAAATTTCTCTTGTATTTACAGCCCACAATTAAAGGCATTGCCATTAATTTTTAATTAGAGTATCTTTCCTTCTGATATCACAAAATAGGGTCTATTTTTAATCGCGAATACAAAATTGTGACTTATAATTAAGAAAGGTTCAAAGAATGTATATCGTCCGCACTAATAGGACAAAACAACCAAGATAAATAGACCTCCTGATCAACTCAAATACAATTCAAATGAAATTGATCTGTAACTTATAGGGTAATTTGAGAACTTATATCAACATTGTTATAGAATACTCTAGTAAAGACTTCAAAAATATATGACCAACAAAAGACAAAAGAAACAATCCTCTACATATTTATTCCAGTAATTTTATTACACCTATTTAAAATGCTTCACATTTCACTAGGCCTATCTTAAAAGCACCAAATTAAATTTAAAATTTAAGAATTCTCCTATGTTAGATTAGATTGAAATGCGACTTTCTTTTTATGTATACTTGAACTCTAATACTTCATTTTTAATTTAGATTGAGCAACTTCCGTAAACAATGCTGATTGCAGATCAGTTTCATTTTGAATAAATTAGTTAGGCCTAATATTAAATTTCAATTCCAGATTAGAGCCTAATCACAATTTTTAACCTTGCAATTAGATTTAAGCGCTTTTTTACTATCTGCATACAACTCTTTCCAGAATATACAGTTTTGCGTGTTAACCATAACAAACTGATTTCTGTATTATTTTTATATAGTTCATTTTGTATGTTACCTTCTAAAAACATTTATATAACATTTAAAATATTTATTAATAGGCCTAGATACAATCATGTATGAAACAATATAAAGCTTATTTTACCATAGTAAAAAAAACTACATTTCCAAGTAATTTTGTAACCGTCAAAGTCAATTTCAAAATGTCAACATTTATAATTTTGTCTGATATAGAAACTATCATAATTCTAAAAAAAAAAAATACAATTCTAGGCTGTGGTCCTAATTGAAATGTAACAGTCTGATAGTAACGTGAAAAGCCTGCAAACAAGTTACTTATTTCGTAGAACATCGCATTGTATGGACAATAGTTAGAATTTATGTTTATAACATAAAGTAACGTGCATTTGCGACGGAGGAGCGTTAAAGTAACAAAGTTAACAGTACTATTTTTTTCCTAGAAATATTCTACCGTAATAACGTATTGTCAATTAATCCCAACACAGTGAACGATTGTAGGCCTACACCGTTCATATAAATAGTTGAACTTACACCAATTAAAGGAGGAGGATATATTAGGGCCTATATAAGCCTATATGACAAACTATCAAGTCGAGTGTGAATTTTGAACGTATTTCTTGTTCAGAAAACAACTCGAGCAAGACAAGAAAACGTAAACAAACACGTAGAAAAAAAACCTAAAATAGTTTCACTTAACACGTATTCTATGTTACTATAGTAACAATATGTAATGTTCGTAGTTAGGCCTATAATAAATGATTGGTTTGAATCAACTAGATTTGACCAAAATACAAGTTTAAATAAAATTTTGTATTATTTAAAAAATACATTTTGGAATAATAAACAATTAAAACATTGTAAATTAAAATAAGTTATATTTAATTGATATATTATTATATTTATTTATCACTGGTGGGGATCCTAATCCTGTGCCATATCTCCAGGGATCGACAGAAATTAGCATATTATAAGAATGAATTCTTCCAGATTACCTAAGAGAAAAATGGGATAGGCTATAACACTGCCCAAAAGGAAAATGTTTGTTGAAGTATCGTAAATAAAAAGGCCTTAGGCTTATATCTGTTTTTACGATTAAACCGAAAGGGTAAATATATTTGTTTTACACATACTGTCAAATATGGGAAGTTACTAAATTAAGAATTACAATTAAGTTATAAGCCTATGGGTACGCTTAATTTTATGCACAGGACTACTTGGAAAATTGTGAAGTAGTTTTCTGTTTAGGCCAATAAATTATTTTCCACTTTGACAGATTTTACCAGAAAAATTTTGTAGATAAAATTGAAAATATAATAGCCTATATTAATTGCAGAAAATGTAACCTACGAACTTATTTATTAGGTACGAACATTACGGCAGATTATACGAAAGAATAAAATTAGTTTATTTTAGTTAATTTGATAAAATATGAAATAACACTTGAACATTAACCAAAATAAACGGCCTTCTATACCAGAGGTCTATACGTCCGAAATGAATAACTTAATGAGATGATAGTTATAATAACTAGCTCAATTCAAATTAAACGTTAAAATTAACTTTCTGCACTATAGTCTAAGGCAGAATAAATTTGTGAACGATGTCAAGTTTAATTAAATTGTATAAGAAGTCACTACTGATAAAATACACTGTTCACTTATTTAATAGTTTGCATTAAAAAAGCAGAGAACTTACCTGCTGCCAGAACTGAGCTAACAGGTAGATCCTTTCTTTCTTGAAAAGCCAGTCCATGGATTGCATAGCTTGGATGTCCATGATCACCGCCTCCTCCTCCCTTCCTCCGAGAGGAAGACGATGGGTCCACCGGGAGACACGGACTTTCGACACTTCTATAATTCCATACGCCACCACGGGAACATCTGGAATGGTGAAGATTTGAAGTTCACCACAGGCGTATTGTGAATGTATAACAAAGTAAAATAATCTAACAGGTTACGTATGAACTTGGTTTAGAAACTAGAGTTCCTTCTACAATAAACAGGTAGTACTGTTAACACAACACTTCAAATTCACACCTAAAACATCGCCTAAAAATTGTATGGTGCTTGTGCGTAACAATGGTACTGTCATTACTACTATTTCATTTACAATAAGTATAAATGACAATAGCCTATAGCATTTTCGCAAGTTACAATTTCATGCATTGAACTTCTTGATCAACTTCACTGGAATGTTATCCTTCTCTTTTTTCACTTCTCAGAAATACACTTACAGAAGTATTTTCCCCGCTCTTTCTTTACATGCAAGATAATAAAAAAAGAAGAGGGCAAACAAGATAAGTTGTGACGGATGATGGGAAAGATTCCAGAAGTGATTTCATTGCCAGATCATCCCTGAAAGAAGTCACTGTGTCTGCATCCATGCTCGAACCCGCAATACACGACAGAAATAGATTAAATCACCGACTGTCTCTTCATTATTTTTTCTTACAATAAACTTGATTGCACTTCTTTTCTTCTTTATATTATTCTTTAACCGATTTTTTTTGTTATCGAATCTATGAATTGCGTGAGCGGATCAGAATCGGAATTCTATGTAACTGAAAACGGGTTACAATCACGCAACTGCTTCCTATGTTATTTCGACTCTACTTTTTTCTCCTCATATTTTAGATTTGGTATTGAAAAAAAAAAATCCTATCTTTTGTGTGACTAGAGACTAACAAGTATTAATATATATTCCGCTAATTCAATAAATTCTCTGACTCACGGCCGGGTGACGGTATTTCCATGTGATCACACAGTTATTTTCTTTGTTCTAAAAATAAAAGAGAAATAAACATTACCTTACCAAATGAAAACAGTTATTTTTTTTATTTTATCAACATAATTGATTATATTCTGAAAATTAATGATTATGTCTATAGCCTACCGCAAAGGGTTATTTTATCTTTCTTAATTTGAGACTCGAGAGAATCTATTTAAAACACAAACTCTTGTATAACTTAAGGAAATTTTTCGTTAATAAACCTCTATGGAGCATCTTTTAAGATTACATGTTTGCCCCTAGAAATACGCAATAACATGTGTATTTTACGAACTATCCGATTTATGGAATTTTTGGATTGCCTAACCTACGATTCTTACTTTTTCGTTTTTTTTAACATAAGGGTATATGTATATATGGCTTTATAGACTACCTAAAATAGGACGAAATGTTCTTTCACAATTTCTTCAACTGTCAGTCACTGGGAAATGTATATAACGATATATTGAAAATTATAACGTTTCAACAAAATATAAATCACAAAATAATCGAAATAATCTTGGAGATGAAACAAAAGAGCAAACTGATAGGTCTATTTAAAATAATAACAATAGCACGTATTGTCCATGGATATCGTATTGTGCTATTATTGCTTGGAATGGTAAGTCTCATATAGCCATATTTACAAGTGTCTGCACAGTCAGCAAAACTTAACACCGTTTGCAGACAATACAAGTTGAAGATGATAAAATTCGAATGCTACACTTGTTTCTCACTGTCATTAGTTTTCGCAACGTTGTCATCTTGCCACTGTCACATTCACTTTATTTCTCTCTCTCTCTAAAAGTCCTTATACATTTTCTCACACAATTTTCTGTCGAATGTTGTCACTTATTACAACATATGATAACACAAAAAAAATAAATAAATAAAACAAATAATTGAAAAAGTCCAATATTTATGAGAGCGAAATTTGGGAAACACAATCTTCACAGCACTTTGACACTTGATAAAATAAGGGGTGGGGGTGACGAATGGACGAAGTACGATGACATCTAGACGCCGACACTTTGAGAGGGGCTTTACGTACCTCCCGACGACCGCCTCCTTCTTCTTCTCCTTCGTCGACGAATCTTCCAGCAGACGATGTTGAAGACGAAGGAAATAAAAGTCCAGAGAGAATAATTAGAGGTTCCATTATCATGACATTTCACTTTGTTTTGAGTCTTGTTAGCATGGAGTATACAAAATATCACTACAATGTGTTCACGTGACGTCAAAAGCTATCCTCGCCCACGTGTGGATGCGTGCGTATAGTTCCTCCACAACCGCTCTACACAAATCCCTCCCTCAGACTGACTGACATGTAGTATCACAGCTACATCGCGCATCGGAGCCCTGCCTGCCAGGGGTGGGGGGTGCGCTGGCGGGGAAGCACACAAACACAAGAAGAAGAAGACAGAGACAACAACCACCCCCTCCCTTCACTCTACAGTCTACAGAATATATTCAAGGGACAAATCCTTCAGCAACAGCGGCAAGCTTTACACTCTGTCTTACTCGCACCCGAAAGAAAAGCATATAGCTACCGCTCCGCCTTTTCCAAGAGGGGCTTGCTGTACAGAGCTGGCACCTTGCGGCCGAGAAAGGAAGCTCACTACCACAATCGTAGACCCCAAAGCCATGCCGCACGCGGGACTCAACCAATAACCTACCAAAAAGGACAGGGAGGGAGGGAGGAAAGAAGAGAGGAAAGGATGGAGCCCGGAGGGAAAGTGAGGAGGCGGGGGTAGGGATCAAAGAGGTAGAGAGGGGAAAACACAAAACGGGCAGTAGGAAGAAAATCGAACGATAGCGCAGGGGCACTTCAGTATTGTATGTTTCGCGCACAGTTTTTCCTCTTTCCGAATACCCTGCGCCCGTCGCCTTCCTCTTGTATGTCTTTACCCCCTTATTTTTTTTATTCCCGACTCACTCTCTCTTTCCGATACACGGCAGTTTTCTCCTCCCTTACACGACGGGGCAAGCGCGCATCCCTTGTACGTGCGAGGGAGGGGGGAAAAGTGTTGACCACCTCATGTGTGTGTATGTATGTGTGTGCGTGGGTCCTCGGCGGCATGGTATGGCAACGCGTGGACCCCGCCACCCTGAAAACAAGGCACGGGCCAGCCGTCGCCGAGTTTCGCGGGAGGCGACAGTGCCAAAGCCGGCAAAATATTACTCCTCGGTGAAAATTTTCGCTTCCCCGGGTCGCAAGTCAGCGCTCGCGGGAAGTACAGTCACGGCCAGCCGAGGGTTATTTTAGCGACTCCCCGGCTTTATGAATCTACGCAAATTTAATATAAAAATTGCATATCTCACACTACAATCTTTACGAAGTGGAGGTGGCGTCCACGACGGCATCATCTGGAGTTAACAGCAGGAGGAGACGGCGGTGATGGCAAGGGAGTGGCGATACTACCCGCAACACAAACTGACGTGAGTTACAAATTCGTCACCTCCGTTAGTCCACTAATATCTCCACCACCAGTCACGCATAACAAATAAAAATAACCCTCAAACATTACTAACATATTTTCATTATTACCAAACTGACTAGAACTACAAAGGGGGTGTAAGTGGAGGGAGTCGTTCTAATATTTTTATAGTTAATTTTATTGAAAAAAACTCCTCACTGAATTTTCTATCTTCTATAAGACAAATGATTTTAAATTTCAATCTTTACTTACGTAATATAAATTGAAGATAAGTAGGCCGCTACTTAAGTGTAACAAGTCAAATTTCTCTCATTTCCTGGCACATCTTTTCGTTTCAAGTTAATAACATATCCAAATCTTGTTTTAATTAGCAAAATTGAAACATTCTAATGTTTTTATAGAAGTAGATAATCATTGAACTGCAAAAGAAAAGTCTGAATCAAAACGACATTTAAGCCTATATTGTTTTATCGTTTCCATATATATATACTTATATTTATATTGAATTCATACTTTTTTTTAACTTACTGAACATGGGCCTATTTTTAAAATATCCACAAATATTTTCTACAGTCTAGTTAAAAAAATATATGGTCTACATTTAATGACGCTATATGTTTTGTTGTGAAGTTTCCACGTATCTATGAAGTTAGTATTTTTGCCAGTTAATGACAAATGACAGTAGCCTGATTTTACTTATAGCCTATATTTAGAAGCAGTAAATAAACTTATATCAATTTATTCTCAAAACGGTGCTAAAATACTCATGATTGCTAAAGTGAATAGACAGTTTTTTATAGTGACCTTGGTTTGAGCTAAAGCACTTTGCATATGACTGGTTCTGAACAAGTTGAGGCATTTCTTTCCCTATGAAGGTTTAAGTTGGATTTTATAAAAAAAACTAGATAGGCCTATGTCTACGGAGCGAGATAATCTAGTAGGCCTAAATAGTCATGAAAAAATATGTTTTCACTAACACAGGAGTTTCTCACTGATCTTTTTTTCTGTTTTATGATAACCCCGAACCAATAATGTTATTATATTTAGCCTATTCAGACAAATCTTACTAAATCTATCGAATTTATGAAGCGTAGGCCTAATATAATTATTTTATAGTTTGATTATAGATAGGCCTATTTATAAATTGATAATTCTCGCACATAGGGAATATTGGAAGCCTATATTAGATCTAACTACAAATGCCTTAGACATTATCATTGTACATTGTAAGAAGTATTAAGATAACAGATGCACATAAGGATTAGAGAGAACATAGGCCTATCAATTCAAAGTATCATATTAAACAGTTTATTTACCCTTAAATTTGCAAAAAAATAATTTATCGTAACAATTATTTGAATGTGTCGGATCATAGTTAAAACTAAATAGGCCTAATTTGTAACTATAGCCTAAGTTATTACAACTATATTTTGTGTAATTCCACACAAATTTAAGTAATTTATACTAATTTGTTTTTCTTGTGTTTTATTAAATAGGCCTAATATTAAATAAATTAAACCAATGCATGTAATGGCTATTCTATAGGCCTACTTAGGCCTATCTAAATTAATACCATAGTACAAACTAACTCACTGGCACTATCGAAACCATAGGTTCATGGCCCCGCGGACATAAGCTGTTCACACTACTCTGATCTATTGCTTTCCAATCATCCCTTGTATTAATATATTTCCCTCAAACCATGGCTAATGTTATTCTCCCAATTCATTACTGGTCTATCAACTGGGCGTTTTCCTTCTGGCTTTGCTGCAAGAATATTTCAAGCCTCGCTTTCATTCCCAATTCGTGTCACATGTCCTGTCCATCGCAGTCTACGAGACCTAACTGTTCTTATAATATCTGATTTCCTATTTAGATCATGTAGTTCACTGTTATGTAGTCTTCTCCATTCGCCTGTCTGTTCATCTCTCTTTGGTCCAAAATTTTTTCTAATAATTTTATTCTCAAATATTCGTAATCTTTTCTCCTCCCTTAAAGTAAGAGTCCATGTTCTGCATTCATATAGGCCCTAATATAACTGGGAGAATAACAGTTTTGGTCTATTACATTTTCAGAACATAATAGGTATACAAATCTAATTTTAATTAACATTATTCTTATAACATATATTTATTAAAACAGTAGGCACATTAATTTTTTTTAATTTAAAAAAATCGTTTCACTATGTCCCTTCTCGAGTGGTAATTGTTAAAAATCCTAAATGTTTATAACAATTTTAGCCTAATTTTCGTTAATTATTTATATCGTTGACATAATAATTAATGAGAATTTAATAAAATAATTGGATTAATCAAGTGTAATGAGACTTCAATAAATAAAGCTTCACATATTAGGCCCTACTTTTAAAGATGTATCGTAAACCCTTATTCGGACATAACTAAAATAGGCCTATAGCAAAGTGGTAACTTTATATCCTTACAAAATAACATGCAAACTAAAACTTACACGACTTCTTGAAGCTACCTTCAGTAACATACAATAATAAAACATGTCGTTTTTATGACCTTGCAAATTTAAGCCTATTAATCCACCGTTGTGATCTCGAGATAGCATGCTGCCTTGTCACGCAGCGGGCCCGGGTTCGATTCCCGGTCTGGACAGGTTCCTGGGTGAGGTTTTTTCGGGGTTTTTCCTGGCCTTTAAGACAAATGTCAGAATGCTTAGGGCCCTATGATCCCCGAAAATCATCCGGCCATCATAATATTTATTATCATCATCATCCTTCACCGGTGTGGAAAGCAACGGAAAGCTACCATAGGCCCCTACCTATAATTCGCTAGTAAAGCTGCAAAGCATAGCATGAAAATGCTATGATTGCAGTGAAAGACTTGCCCTCTGGCAGAATTACTGAAGAATAGAATCCTATGTTGTTTTATTATGACTATTTAGGCCTACTTATATTAAGGGTTTTTGTATATCGGTAGATTAATTAGTTGGCCTACATGTAGGCCTACCACAAGGAACTTAATCATGTTATTCTTACTCTATTCTTTGATTGTAGGAATAGCCTATAATATTTATGAGAAAGGACAATTTTCAACTTACGGTTTATACAGGCCTAGCGAACATAGGTGACAGGTTTTCAACAATTCCTATTTATAAAATATAAACAAGCTTAGCCCTATCTATTTTAAACTAAACTAAAAAATCAATTGATAATTAAAAAATTAAAGAAAAGTTTTAAATTGAATTTTTTTTCCATAAAACTAAATACAAAAAATTGCAAGGATTTGTAATCAAACTTTTACATTCAGAAGAATCTGTTAATATATTCGCAATTAGGCCTATTCCATGAAAGGTATTAAATACTACTACTACTACTACTACTACTACTACTACTACTACTACTACTACTACTAATAATAATAATAATAATAATAATAAGGGATAATAACCAAAGTATGTAAAACGGTCTATAGGTGGATGCCTAATATGGATTCTTACTTTGAGAGAGAAAAAAGGAAACAATAGGCCTATTTGAGAATTAAATTGCTAAAGAACATTTTTCGACAAAGAGAGACAAAAAGACAGGTGAATCAAATAAACTATGCAACAGTGAACTGCATATTCTTTAGGCCTAGGCCCTATGGGAAACCAGAAGTATTAGCCTATGAACAATTTACATAGCCTATCTGGCACGAATGGGGAATAGAAGAGGAAATGGAAAAATATTTTAGAAAAATCATAGAGAGAGCGGCAGTAGGCTAGGTAGTTAAGAATGAGGTGGGAGAATGACATTAACCATAGCCTAATTTGAAGGAGATGAAATATGCAGGGAATTATTTGAAAATGATAGCTCAGGATAGGGATGTATGAATAGCTTATGTAAGCGCGCCTATGAAACTCCGAGTTCGATAGTAGGCCTATCAGTGAGTGAGTGACTTAGTTAATAATAATTTATCATATAAATTTAATAATTAAAGAAGGCCATATTAGTTATAAAAACATGATTGAAAATGTTTAGACCTATAATGAGCAGCATGAGTATCTGTTTTCAAATATTTAGACCTCATATCATTACAATAAGAGGCAATAAATAAATTATGAATAACCGGTAACAATTTCAGTCATAGGATAGGCTATAGATATAAAATTCTGTGATCATTTTTATGTAGCTATATCACTAACTAAATTTTGGAGATGGAATATACGTAAGTTATAGGCCTAGAGGAAGTTTGGGTAATGTGGACCCTTCAGTTTGAGTGGACCCTGTTAATATATAGGCCTATTTTTTTAATTGGTGCTGCCCTTGAACAGAAAATATTTTAATTTGTTCCCCTCATCAACTTTGAGGTGTTCAAGGCCAGTTTCTTTTATTCTTTGTGCGAAGAGGGGTGTATTTGTGTTATTTATGAAAATGACAATTTAAAAGTTTTCCAAACTAAGAATTAATTAGTAATTTCTGCTATTGAATAGGCCTATTACAAATGTTGAAAAACCTATTCTATTATAAAATAAAATAAGTTAAAATACCTTCTTAGGTAAAATCCGTCGTCCTCAACTTTTAAAATATGTAATCTTTATGCCCGTAGGCCTTTCAGGACATCCGTCCCATCTTCAGCAGTTCATTCTTCGCTACAGCACCCAGTATGATGTTTGATGCTTCTGGTCCTCAAATATCATACAGGATGCTGCAACGAAGAATGAACTGCTGAAGATGGGACGGATGTCCTGAAAGGCCTACAGGCATAAAGATTACATATTTTAAAAGTTGAGGACGACGGATTTTACCTAAGAAGGTATTTTAACTTATTTTATTTTATGACTCTCCACCTCAACGGTTTTAACAATGTATTTTATTAGTATTGACTATTCCATTATGTAGATGCTGTTTTAATATAGGCCTACTGACGGGTGTAGTTTGCTATTATGTGACATGGTTACTGTATAAAATAATTAAAGATAACAAAGGAATTCGGTTAATGTAGACCCTCCACGAGGGTGGGTTCACTTTAAACGAATACATATATTTTATCAATAAACCTAAGGGTGCTATATGTAAAATCCATACACTTAATTCATTTTATTTATTATCCTTGTAATTTTACCTAAACCCAAAGACCATCGTTGTCTGCAGATTATGACATGTGAATGTTATAATCTATGATAATTTTTCAAAACACTAAATAAATATCAACGCTTTTTAATTACGATCAGCCATAATCAGCCTTCAGGTTAATTTCTTCCTGTCTGTATAAATTAATAGAGTAAATATACTTAAAATAGTTTAAAGGCTAGAAAGGACTCTGGGGTCCACTTTCCCGGAATATGGAGGTTAAAGTGGATCTTTCTTGTAATGTTTTTTTTTTGTCTAATGCCACCAGGTTGTCTTTTATGACATTTCTGGCTTTCTCCCCGGCATTGGCGGAATTGTAATCCATTTCTTAGGTTGGGGCACATGGAAGGCGGAGTTACGTTACCCCGATGATATGATGGGCGATAAATGATAATGAAGCGCCAGGAAAGTTCTTAACATAAACTCAACCTAAATTCCAGACCATGGGCAACCACACGAATAATTCTCTTTAAGAAAAAATCCTATGGTTTGACCGGGAACAGTAGTCAATAACGCTGACCACTAGCCCATGAGGCTGGTAAAAAAGTTTATAAATTATGAAGATGTTTCCATATTTGAGTAAAATAACAATGCCATTTCATAGTTATAACATTAATGATAATCACTGTAATTAAACAAAATTCAAATCCCTTAATTAGAAGAAGAAAAAACAACAAATTAAAAATAGGGGTCCAATTACCCGAAGTTCCTCTATTTAAATAAGGATAACGTCTATTTGTGAGTAAGAAAATGTATGGTAATCCGGAAGAATCTTAAACTAGAATGGTTCATAAGTTCAGTACTGGGAGTGATTTTTTCCAGGTAGGCCTATTATTAGAAAGATAACTAGGCGTATAGGTAATTAAATTTTATAGAATTAAATGTTTGAAAACGTAACTTATATACTTATTTAGTGGGATTGGAAGGAAAATCAATAAAACTAATATAGGCTATTAAAATGGAATTAAAAATGGGGAATATTTTGAAGAAGTGGCTGAATTCAAATATATAGCCTACTTAGGAACAATAGACCTAATTACAAACAGGAATGAGATGCATGAAGCTATTAATTAGCCTATAGGCTCAATTCTGGAAAAGCACGCTGTTATGCATTACAAGGACTCTTGTCTTCCCAAATTCTCTAAAAAAACCATTAAACTGAAAATAGCTATATAATAGGTCCTACTGCTATTATCCCAGTTACGATACGTTAGCTATAGGCCTATAGATGCGAAACATGGAATCTTACTTTAATGGAGAAAAAATATATTAGGTCTACGAGTATTTGAGAATAAAGTTCTTAGGACATTTTTTAGACCAAAGGAAGATGAACAGACAGGCGAATGGAGAAGACTGATTAAGAGTGAGCTATAGGCCCCTATGATTTTTATGGAAAACCGGATACGATAAGAACAATTAGTCTAAGTCTCGCAGACTGGATCTAGGCCGTTGATCTGTTAGCATATCAAAAAATTGAGTCATTCCATCTCGTTATGGAACGAATAAATTTCTGTTTCCTTTGAGTTTATAGTTGAATAAAATATGAGAAATTTTAATTGGGTGCATTATTTTTAGGTAGGCCTATTTGAACGAATTAATTCTCGATATTTCAATTTGAACATTCATAATTAATTATCTTCGTTGTATTCTTTAGGCCTATTCATGATTGGGTAACCTGCTAAGGTCGAAGAAAACTTCAGTTTTGCTGTTTCTATTTTCCATCAGTCTGATTTAGTACATAACTGTCCATTTTTCGTATTCATATGTTAACATAAATCGTTGTATAAAATTTGTAATTTCTAGACTGTATATGCCTATCTGATGCCGGTCTGCAGTAAGTGTGTTGGGAAGACACATGGTAACGATTCGTCGGTCGAATGGAAAGCTTGGGCGGTCTCCTTGGAACTTTTTGACAGGTTTCACACTGTCCCTTATTTTCATCATCAGTCACTCAAAACACTTAGGCCTACACTATACTAACACTTAAACTTACGCCTGCACTCATCCTACAGTTATGTCTGTGCACAAGTAGGGCTACATAATATCGTCTACATAATGTGATATGCTGAAATGGTGCGTAACCACTTTAACATACAATGCGGAATCGATGCCCGAATAGAGCAGTGTTGCCAAGGGAAAACAGACAGACATTATTCTCTTGCAATAGGCCTAACTATTAATGCCTTAAACTCTGTTTTAAAAAACAGCGGTTTGCCAAAACATTCGTAGTCAAAGGGGTGGAAACATATGTGTCTAAACCTGATCCAAAGTTAAATCAATTTATAAGAAAATAAATTGTGAAATATTATTTTGTTACTAAACCATTAGGGCCTACTAAACATAGGCTTTAATTGTAAGAAGGCTTGTTAACAATCAGCATTTAGTGAATTTTACAGTAGGGCTATAATCAATATCATAAAGTAAATGTAATTTAGGGCGGGAGTCTAGGTCCATAGTAGGATTAAGCACTATACGATTACTAACTTTGTTAGCAACCGTTGTAAGAAAGTAAGCTTAATTTTGTGGATATAGACCTTATTTAATCCTGTATTTTACGCACTTTTCCACCATATTTTTGTCATATAAAAGGTGGATGTGGGATTTATAAGAAGAAAGTTTTAGGGACATCGTATCCAAGGGCAGGATTGTCTTTCTACCTTCACTCATAGTAGGCCTACATTATTTTTAAAATTATTTATCTCTTGGGCCAGGGGGAAAATATTCCGCGAGAATGCCGGTATTAGTAGCACAAAATATACTTGACAATTTCCTCAGGTTTGCCAGGTTAAAGAACCCCCATCGTCAACATTCTAGCACGCGGTACTGCTTGATAAAAGATGTTAAAACTTAATAAAGAGGATTCCACACTGCTTCAACTCAATCTAATAGTAATGTAGGCCTATGTTCAGTTTAAAAATTTAAAAAATAACGCTTTGTCGTATATTCTTGAAATCCTTCCATCCATAGTAATTCTGCCCGAGGGCAGGTCTTTCACTGCAATCATAGCATTTTCATGCTATGCTTGCAGCTTTACTAGGGAATTGTATGTGTGGTAGCTTCCCATTGTTTTCCACACCGGTGAAGGATGATGATGGTGATGAAGATAATGATAAGGATAATGATGATGATGATGATGACCATATGATTTCGGGAACAGTTTGGGCCTTAAAGTTATCCTGACATTTATCTTACAGGCGAGGAAAACCCCGATAAAAACCTCACCCAGAAAAACTGCCCCGACCGGGGATCGAACCCGGGCCCGCTGCGTGAGAAGGCAGCACGCTACCTCGATACCACAGCGGTGGACATTCTTGAAATATACGATAAGATTTATTTTTTAATTTCATACAAAAATTCTGTTGCGTGAATTATGCGCGTTAATACTGTAATTGCTGACTTATTTAATTATATAAGATATACAGCATTATGTTCTAAATAATAGGCCCTACGACTACCGAAACATTTATAACAATATCAATTTTGTACGAGAAATTATAAAAAAAAATAAGTTACGTTTGTGCTGGAAAATAAATCTAGTTGCTATAACAACCTAACCGGCCAAGTATGATAAACATGAATCTGTTAAAATATAAAATTTGAAACAAAATTCTCTTTGTTTACGCACTGGCATTTTATCATTTTGCTATCGAGGCACATCTTTTGGTTCATTTCTTAAATCCCTGAATACTTGTAAAACTTGAAACTTCGTTTAAATGTGTTGGTGAGGGATTTTGTGTTATACATTATATCATTCGAGTTTTATCATATAGTAATGGAGATTATAGTAGCCTATCAAAAAATACCTTTTTTTAATTTCCGTACATTTTGACATATTTTAACCACTGATATGACTCTCTTAATGCACCCAAATGCCCCGTCATCTAACTACTGACGCTCATGAATGGATTAACGAGATTCCCTCTGTTCCGATATACTATCTAGGGACACAAAACCTTGAATTTATTCTATACTGCTGACTTAGAGATTGAATAAATTAAAAATATATAATATTAGATGAATTTTCATAAAATTCTATATTCAGTAAGATTATTATTAAAATATTTTATTAAAAAATCCAGGTGTCGGTCAAACTGATTGGAATATTTTTTCGTGCTTTTCCTAGGTATTTTAAATCAATTATGGGTTATATTTTTCATAAAATTTGTAATAGACTAAATAATAATTTTAAAATTAATCAGTTGCATTTGCACAAGACATATGAATAGGCCTACGTATTGTTTACAACAATATAAAACACGTACTACTGGTACAACCTAAAGATACTAGACGCGATATAACTGAAGCTGTATTCTAATAAGATTGTTTTTATTTCACTTATTGTCATTAATATTTATAAAGTTTTTATGTGTCTCAAAATATAAGTGGAATTCCCACCGATTAATATTGACGAAGTAAAAGAAAAAAAAATTATAGAACTTACACAACCTTGAAATCAGATTGAATATTCTAGAAGTTTGAATCCAGAAAGGGTGCGAATTCTTACAATTGGCTATAAGAAGATAGAGGGAAGTTAAAAATTGCCAATTGAACCTTTCCTTCAATTCTGCGTTAAACATTGTATCACTACTTTTAGGAAACCTATTCACGATGTAGGCCTAACGTAAATACTATGTGCGGTAAGTTATATTATTATTACTACTTAATGTTGTTATTTATACAACATTTCGTCATGTAATCTACGCAATATTCGTTTTCATGAACTAGATTTCTAAATAAGTTATTTCTCCATGTTTTAACGAAACAGACCTTTGTTAGAATACAAATTATGTACTATTGCGTTGAATTAAATCAATAAACTGAAAATCGCACCCAGACGGGCATTTTAAATTTATAATTTTCAGTGGCGTAGTCTTCTAATGATCTCACTCTCTATCTATAGGGCCTACTTTGAATTAAAGTCACATTGCCGAGTTTGTTGGCAGAGACGGTAAACATTGAGACTCCAATTCGAGAGATCCAGGGTTCAAGTCCCGGGAAAGAACATGAGTAAGTTACCTTTCTCCCGATTTTTCTGTCTTCAAGGAAAATGCTGGGTTGGAATTTCATCTAATTCAACATTTCATAATATTTTAAAACTAAGTAAACTTCTGCAGAAAACATGTGGTGACAACACAAAAATAGAAATACACAGCCTACTGTTTACAACTACAAATAGGTTATCTTAGGCGTGATATAACCTTAGATGTTGAATCATCCTTAGATAATATTAAAATAAAAGTATATTATTATTATTATTATTATTATTATTATTATTATTATTATTATTATTATTGTATGGGGATCCCAATAGACAACAGATTTTTGCTGACATTACAATTTGCCGATGATCAACTGGTTTTAGCGCAAGACACATTTGATATGGAATTCATGACAAAAAGGTTGAAAAACACATATGAATCATGGGGTCTCACAGTAAATTTACAAAAAAAAACAGAATATCTGGCAATAAATAGGCCTAGCAATGAAAGAGAAAATTTAATATTGGAAGAAGGAATCCAAATATAGCAAGTGAAACAAACTAAATATTTGGGAATTATTATGGATAACATCGAAGGTATGGGCAAAGAGAACATAAAACATAGAATTGAATTGAGTAGCAAAATAATATCATTGTTAAATTCCATATGGTGGGATAAGCATATTTGGAAAGACACAAAAAATATATATTGGTAAAACATTGGTGGAATCTGTTGCAATGTACGGAAGTGAGGTATGGACAATCAATAAGTACTACAAGTATAGACTAATAGCTCTAGAAATGGATTATTTACGAAGAAGTGCCAGAAAGTCTAAATTAGAACATGTCACAAATAAGGAAATTAGAAACATAATGGAAGCAGAAGAAAGCATAATTGAAAGAATTGAGGAGAAGGAATTAAAGTGGTTAGGACATGTTTTAAGAATGGAAGATGAGCGATGGCCGAAGCAACTATATGAATGGCATCCGAACAGAAAGAATAAAAGTGGAAGACCAAGGTTAACATGGAAGGAAAACATGAAGACAGTAATGCAAGCTAGAGGGCTAAGCATCGAAGATGCCCAAAACCGTAGGCTTTGGAGGTTTGGCACGGGAAGACGGCAGCAGCTGTAAAAACCCGAAGATAGATAGATAGATTATTATTATTATTATTATTATTATTATTATTATTATTATTATTATTATTATTATACTGCCATCATGATTATCACCAACATTATCGTGATCATTATTTCATCGCTGAAAAAAATATTGTTCATTGTTAGTCATTTCGAAATCTTCACTAATTTATTCATCTCGGGATTTATACTGTGCTACTGGATTATAATATAGTCTAGCGCTTCTAATTGATAAAGAATTAAAAATAACATATTCCTCAATTAATGGTTGTGGTATTAATAAAATATAGCATTGAAATTATACTCGAAAAAAGCAACAAAACCAGCTCCCCATGCCTAATGAACATAATTTTAGTATTGCAAAGGAAACTTCTTGATTCTACTAAAATAATTATGTTTCATGTGTTCAGATTGTATTTCTAATTGCTCATTCCTCAATATTGAAACAATTTCAAATAGGCCCTATGCATTTTTTATTTATTGATTATTTTACTTAGGCTACTATTTAGGCCTATGTAAGGAAACTCCATTTCTCTCATAATTAAACAATAAAAATAGCGTTTTAATAAATTTATCACCCGAAAGGCACATTACCTATATCTATTGTAATTTATTAGTCTTACATAATTGAGTGAAGTTCTACAGTGATGTAGCCTTGATTCTTTAGTAGGCCTAAATGTCATCTTTACTATTTTCTGAAAATGTTTCATTTCTTATAGCCTAGGCCTACAGCCTATTTATAATATAAAAATTGATAATTATATTATTAATTAAATTGTGTCGGTGAGAGGATAATATTAGACATTTTGAAATATGAGATGGATTAATTTGGCTGATAACCGTGGATGACTTTAGTTAAACCAGAATTGAGGGTTCCATAAGCCATAAAATTACTTTAATTCGTTAAAATTAAAACAATTTAAAGTCCAATTTTACAGATTGTTGATTCACCGCTTAGAACCAGGTTTTTCTAACTCGACGTTTAAAAATAGGCCTACTCCTTTTATATCCATGATGTTCTAACCCGTTTTCAGTAGCCTATCAGTTCCACACGTAATATTACAAATTTTGTGGTCTGAAAGTATATTATTTCCTCAAAACAGTTCTATTATTGTATCCAAAAGTTAATTGAGCTCTCCTGAAATATTTTAAAAAATGGGGTTAGAACAGCCTTGTTTTAAGCAGGCTAACTGTATTCATCATCATCTTCATCATTATAATCATCATCAAATGCTACTCGTTTTTATAGGGGCCTAATACGAATGGTGGCTTCTGTCATTGCCGGAACAATCTAGAGAAAAAGCAGTCGCCAGCTTCCGTATACTAAGCGGACACGACTCCTAGCTAATTATCTCCACCATCTTGGGATTTTCCACAATCTAATATGTCCACTGTGCAATAACAAATACAACCTGGTGAATGACAGAAACCTTATCATCATCCCTACCCTAACACCAACTTCATTACATGATAAATACCAGGAGGCAAGGAAGAAGATGAATGAAATATTTGTGAGATGAACTCTTTAAATCTATTAATGGTGTTACTAAGTGATTGATTAATTATTCAAGTGTTAATTATTGTCATGGCTAATCATTCATATCAAAGCCACTATTAAATAATACACTTTAAATACACTAAAAAATTAATTTATCCTTCCTTCTTCTATACATAGCCTATCTCCAGTTTATCTTGATCGATTCCACTGATGAAATTTGTGATAATCTCCAACCTTCTGACATTGTTGAAACGTTAGGATTAGTAGACATTCCAGTTTACTCAGACATTTATCATGCTAATAATGTAAATTCTTGAATTCAAACAAACAATTATGGTGGCTATGAGATGATTTCGAAGACGATATTATCGCCGCATGTGCGTCTGCAAACGAGCAGTGGACATGAAATTGAGGCTCGTTAAAAAAATAATGTCTCACATTGAGACAATGACGGAGCTTGATTAACGGGTGACTTGTAACGCCAAACGGAAACAAGTTCTGCGGAACTGATGCTTTGTGAATGGATTACTTGTTACTACCAATCGTAAACGGTCGCACTATTGCCAGATTTCTCGCGCTTTCTATATTTATTGTTTAATCTCAAGTTAACCATAATAATATGTTGATTTATAAGTTTTGAAATGAATTTTAATTCTATAAAAATTAAAAATTTGGCCTATTTTCGTCTTCTAATATCTCTCTTACTGTATATTCGTAGAAAGGTGCAGAGTCCCGAAATCATTAAAAATAAAATTATTACGCTGAGTGGTATGCCTACAATATGCCTAGAATAACGATATAAGAAAAAAGACATCCACTTTCTTTTCATATGCGTGATATTTGGCAACACCATGCTGTTTTAGTATTCTTACACAAATATTTCATTTTTGACTTTGCATATTTATACTTTAAGGTAAACAATTATTTAATTCGTATCAGTAATCTCATTTTTATTTAAAAAATAAAGTTATATCTTGGGAACTATAGCACTTAATAAATTAAACTTTTATGAGAGTAAAAATACGAAATTTTTCTGGAACACATCCCAGACAATCAACATTACTATAGGCCTACATATCCGAGGCAAGGAAAGAAATATGCAGTGATATGTTGCTAGGTTTCATCTAAGCAACAACGCGGGGGGAGAAGTAATGCCATTGTTAAATGCTTCTTCAACAGTCCCGCCTTGGAATAATCCACTCACTTTAGTAAATGCCTCCGCGATCGTGATGCACGTCAACGACATAGTATTATCAGGTGACAAAAGATAAACTCACACATTATTTTAGTGGACAGTAGAGATGGCAAAAAATAACACTGTTTAAATGATCATACCGTACGTTTTGTGAAAATATAAGGTACTAATTGCAATTAATTTTTTTTCATAGATAATGTCACGAGCGATTTCCAAATCATCGATCAATTCACGAGTCACGAAGTGATTAGTGAATTTATCTAGAGGATTTGGAAATCAAGAGTGGCATTTGTTACGACTATTTACCAAATAAAATTAAGCTGTTTACTCAAAAATCATTATTTAAATATAGTTACCGGTGTTTAAAACATTTATATATTTAATGTAAACGGCGATGTTTCAAAACAAATCAGAACTGTTTTGTTATGTTTCATTTGTTCATTCACTGCAACTTGATCATATTATTTATTGGAAATAGGATCACAATATTGTAAGAATGAACCCAATTGAGAAAAAAATTAAACACATCAAACTGTATATTATAACCAACATTATGGGTTATTAATTTATTTTTTAGTAAACAACTCAGTAAAATCATTATTTAAAAACACAATTATTTAATACGCAATTATCAAATGTGTAGATCGAAGGAATCTGTTCATTATTTGCTACATTCAATGTATTTGTTGGAGAGTATTGCAATTGTAATGGTTAATTTGTTTACTATTCTTCCTGGCTGTAGGAACAGGTACAGGACATTCGCTTGTTCGAGTCCTCATGGGAGAAAACAATTTTTCGTGGAATTTCGGTCAGTATGTAACCGGTGCTCACGCAGCATCCAGATAATTTTAAAGCTATATAAGTAGAGGTTCCAGGTTAAAAAAAATAATAAAGGCTGGGCGATCAGTCACACTGAGCACATGTCACCTCTATACTCACTGAATGATCGCTCATCTCTATGTGGATGTGAGGGCAGCAGCTGGTTGGTAGGCCTGTCGCACCATGGAGTTTTGATTTTACTACTATTACCATTAGGTTACTACAATCACTATTATTACAATTCTGGAATTGTTAAAATTGTTAAAGTTTCAAGTCGAAACGTACAATCTTTATTACAATGAATATATTGTCTCAACTTCTCATTTTACAGAACTTGCTGGATGTAAATAAACCGCTAGTAACTCGCTCATTTATCTAAATGGTGATAATTAAGACTTTACTGTCTACCTGTCAGTCAAGTGTTCAATTTACGTTGGTTAAAATGGGTACCGCTAGTTTATTGTTAAATAATGAATAAGTTAAATAAATATAACAAAGTTGAAGTAGACTGCATAATACGTAGTAACTAATACAATTTTTCAAAATTAAACTTTTGTTTATCGTAGTCTTCTGAGAGTAATCTTATCGTCAAATTACAAGATGGTATAGCATTTTATCTAGAATTATTAAATAGGTCTATACCTATTAAAATACACAATTTGAAAATATCTTCTTCTTCTTCTTCTTCTTACAAGGATTAAACCTTATTGGTTCGTTCCGGCTCCAAGTATCATAGTTTTGTATCAATCTCTTTCGTGGGCATTCCCGATCTCTTTTCCTCTTCTCGATAGATAGTTCAGACTTTTCATAAGTAATGCCACGAGTGATTTCCAAATTATCGATAAATTCACGACTCACGAAGTGAGGAGTGAATTTATCTAGAGAATTTGGAAATCAAGAGTGGCATTTGTTAGGACTATTTAACGAATAAAATTAAGCTGTTTACTCACAAATCATTATTTAACTATAGTTATTTTAAAATATTTATATATTTAATGTAAACGGCGATGTTTGAAAACAAATGAGAAACGATAGGTACGCTTCTACTGCTTCATTTGTTTATCACTGCAACCAGATCATACTATTTATTGCCAAAGGAACGCAATATTGTAAGGAGGAGCTTTCTTTAATATGGTAATTATAACACTGATAAATATTTGGTGAAACACGACTCTGATTGGTTGGAAAACAGAAATCATTGAAACGTGATTGGTCATTGACTCCCATTTGGGGCATGAGTTAAATAGTCCAAGGTAATCTGTTGGTATGCATTCTGCAAACATGGTCATATCATCTTCTTCTATACTCTTCTATTTTATCTTTCAGATTGAATATTAATTTTAAAATATATAAGCCTAATTATAAAAATACATGTATAAGGTACAGCCTTATTCAAATTGTTCATTATCATCATTATCTTGTTTGTTGTGCTTCTACGGTCAAATACCATATTTTAAGCGGTCTTCATTGAGATCCCATTTCTCTTGATTGTAATTTATGCAACGGTGGTCTAAGGGTTGAATGTCTTCCCTCTGGACCCGAGGGTTAAAATCTGACAATGGACTCGGATACGATCAAGACGTTGAGGATTTGGCTGCCAGTTATTCTTATAAGCTATTTAGATATAAATGAATATCAGAAGTGAATCGAACTTTTTATATAATCTTCCATATTTCATTTTTTAACTAATTTTGAGTACCCAGCTGTTCTTTTCATGAAATTCATTTCACCAGCCGTGAATCTACTTGTACTGTAAAACTTGTTCAAAGCGGAATCGCATGGGACCATTTTTTCCACATTAGACAACATTCCGCATTACAAAAAAACAAAAATTATTAACTAATCTTAGATTGTAGAGCATCGTATATGTATTTGATGTACTTTTGGATTAATATTGTAGTTTCGCCGCCGTTGGAAAGTGAAGTATAGCATATATGATTGACTTTGACGGTAACGCGCGAAAAAACAGTCCCGTTTCGTCAGCGTTAAAATGTCTCCCAGGCGCGTATTCTGAAATTAAAGTATGCAGTTTCGGTTTCCACTCACTAACTATACATTTGTCCACATGCTTTGATTCCCCACAAATTTCATTCCACACTACATTGTGTCGTCTAT
The DNA here is from genome assembly GCA_030220185.1 of Diploptera punctata. Classification (NCBI taxonomy): domain Eukaryota; kingdom Metazoa; phylum Arthropoda; class Insecta; order Blattodea; family Blaberidae; genus Diploptera; species Diploptera punctata. Next base: position 1,935,837 of record JASPKZ010000004.1, read on the forward strand.
TAAAACTGTCCACAACCAACCTGAATATGCCTTGAAATCGTTATTCTTTAGGGCTACAGCAATAGCTAGAACTTGACTTTGGAGCATCGGCCCGGATATTTGGAGATTTTTTGATCGTGGAGTTGTAAAGCATTCCCACACCTCGTAGATGTCTTCTTTTCCTTTTTTTCTCTTCATTTGACCATTTCCTTGCGTCCATTCATTAATTATTTTTTCTTTGTGTTTTAAAATCTCATAAACGTGGGTTTTTCCACAATTAAATTTAGTCGCTATTTCGCGTACTGAGAGCATTTCTTTATCTTCAATCACTTTAACTTTTTCATTAAATGATAATGATACATACGATGTAGCAATCTTTATTCCGTAAATTCAGAACGCTACCTGCGAAAGATAGGTACACAATCGGTCTCAGGTCTTAAACTAATTTAAGATTTTACAGTGCACTGGTTATTTGTAAGACAGATGTCACACGCCAAATATTTGTTAAACGAACCTGTATTATGCAAAACGGGTGTGCAGTGAGGCCGAAAGAAAATACCAGTTCTACTTCACGCGGTGCGGCGGCAGGAATTATTGTTATTCGCCTAACGGAAATTCAATGAAATGGAAACTAATGTATTTTTCTCTCTATCTTTCCAGCTTTATAAATATTTTCTTTCATGAATCGTGTAGAAATGTCCTTCCGTTTCCGCGTTGGACAGATTCCGTTTTATACAACATAAATACACGTAAAATTGCTATTATTTTGCCGGGACCAATACATTTGTTCACATTGGACATATTTCCGCATTATTCACGTTCCGGATCAAACACATTTTATTGTATTTCTTTTCTGTATAGTACAAGTTTCGCTTCCTTAGGTAGCATTGGTCTCGCCAATGTTATATAAGCTAATGCTGCTGCATGTCTCTACACTAAAGACGATTTGAAAACTCTGTCAACGATTCTCATTGCCGTGTTAAAATATTGTAATTCAAATAATATATCGATTTAATTATCATAACACTGCTGGTATCCTAAACATCTTAACGAAGGAAATTATAATTTCATTGCAGATAGCTTTTGTAACTAATTTCCATTTATTTAAACATAGTCACCATCAGTAGAAGGCTGTTATTGTTTTCATCTGGTGATGATGGAATGTGTTCCAAGGACCTACGGTTATAAATAGGCCTACCTATTTGATGAAAACGATACGTTGCAGATATTAATTTTATATTTTTAAATTATACATTTTGACTGATTCCTCAACGGAATTTCATCATTTAGGCCTATAAAACTGATCTAATATTTATAAATCATTACAGTACTATAGGCCTCGTTGATTTTAAAATAATATAGGCCTAATGACAATATTTATTAAATAAAAATAAAATAATTATATAAACAATGAAATAAAGTTCAGGCTTAACATTTAATCTTAGCCATAGGCCTAATATTTTTGCAGGTTATTCTATTTTAGTTAACTCATAAAACACTTACTCCATCTAAAAACTTTCTTACTGTATAGGCCTAATATACAAAATATCTACTTCAATAGCCTGTTTTTAATTAGGAAATCAATTTACAATATCTCAGGAACCATAGCACTTGAAATGGGACTTACACTGTTATCAAAGCAAAAATTAATTTAGTCTTTAGAATGGACCTAAATCCTCGACACCCCAACTTTACATAGGGTTTTCGAGCGTAAGGAAAGACATTTAGAATGTTGCTGGCTCTGATCGAGGCAAAGCCGCATGGGCGATAAGCCAAGTTATTGGTAGGCCTATGTGCTTATTCAACTGTCCCGCTTTATCATCATCAACAACAACAACAACATAGTTTAGGACTATTAGACTGTTCTGACTTCAAGGTATGTCGAATTGATCTACCCATCTCTTTGATAGGCGTTCTCTTAATCTTTTAGATCTATTCTCGTTTTCAATCTATAGCTTTTGGGCAAGTTCGTAATATTAGTATTGGTGTGGTGATTTCTCGCAAAGGCTGAACATGTTAAAATTTTTTATGAGCCTTTATTTCCTTTCTATCCGTTCTTTGATATCCTACGACCGGTCGCAACAATCTCATCTCTGCAAACTCTTATTTGTCTGGAGTCATCCTTTGCCAAAGCCCAACATTATCATCCGTGATGGTGAGATGGGATAGCTAGTTCTTCATAAAAATTTGGATTGTTTCAATTCTGATTTCATTGAATAAAGTTTTTGTATTGTTCCGCATAAATAATTAAACTGTTGTATTTTATTTCGTACAACTTCGTTTTTTATATTTGTAATTTTACATCCTAGATAGCCCAAGTAAAATGTCGTGACTGTTCTAGAGTTTTATCATTCTTAATTATTTTTGTTCTTAATTGAGATGATACTTTAAATTCTAACGTTTTTGTTTTAGATGTAGATATCGAAATATTATATTATTTTGCAATTTTATTTAAGTAAAAAATATATTTTTCTCTGATACTGTAATTACATACTTGATCTTTTGCAAAGAGCAATGTTATCAGCGAACAGTTTATAAATATTCCATTAGTAGAGTGCATTAGTTTATAAAATTTAGCTATATCGAATCCAATGGCTTGAATTGCATTCGTAAAATTTTATTTTTACTATAGACCGTACTTATATTCATGAATTACGGTATTTCTTGCCATTCATTAACAGAATGGTCCAAATATAATTCCCGACTTATCTGCCATGAAGTAATCCATTCAGTTTATCATTATGCCAGGGGTATGTTGAAGACAGTGCAATTACATCGAAGTTAGAAATTTAAACCAGGCCTACGTAATGAAAGATAGGGACCCCCATAGATGACACAAAGGTGACGGGTTTAGTTCTACATTAGTTGTGTAATAACAATAACTAGGTTTCAATAAAGTTGTTTAGAATACTGTAAGAGTCATTCACCTCCCATTGTATTAGCTGCAATCAAAATAAAATTCCCCGCTACCTCCCACCTGCTCATGTTATCTAGTGCCAAACATGTTACTTAATCTATTAGTTCAAAGAAAAAGTAATGAAGCGAATTAATTATTATAGTTTGTTTTGTCTTGATATAATTATTCTTTTTATTGTATAATTTAATGCATTAGCTTGCATTTCCTGTACAAATCAATTAGGCGTATTATGAGAAATACAATGTAATTCTAAATAAATAAACAGTAGAGCGTGCAATCAATCTCCTCATTTGTGAGAAATTATTATGTAAGTTTTTCTGCAAATTAGATGTAATATTCTTCTTCTTAATTCACGGGCTAGGTAAAATGCCTGTTCCGCCTCACATTTGTACTGTCCATCTTTTCACTGGCCTTCCTACATTCCTTGAACCTCTTGGCTTGTAGTTAAATGCTGCTTTTGGTAATCATGTTACATTCATTCTTTCTACATGTCTAAACTATTTTTCTCTATATATCCCTGTTGATTTTATCATTTAATGGATATATATTTAACTCTGTTCCTTATATCTTTAATTCTTTACCCGATCTCCTATCAGCCGTACGGATGTAATATTCTGTAACGTATTATTTATAAAATACGTGTACACAGTAAAACAAATTGTACACTGGAATTTTATTTAATTTGCCTAAATCATTCTAATTATCATATTATTATAAACCTTTAACAATAAGTACATGTAAAAGAAATCAACGTAAAATTGATAATATAAATTCTCTTCAGGCCGTCCTGAAGAACACGAATATATCCCTTAATAAATCTGTCCATAAAAACTGAGACTGTAGTCGAGCGGCTTAAGGCATCAAGCCTTGGTGCGGAGCTATGGAAGATGCATTTGTTCGGGTCCCCAAGGGCAAGGGGGGAGAAATTTTCTTATGGAATTTCGGCCAGTATGGGATACCTGAAGGTGCCACCCCAGCATCGTGATGGAAATTGTGGGTAGCTAGTGGCTGCAGATTCCTAAAACCCACGAAACGGGCTGGGAGACCCGACAGCTACCATATGCCACTGTTGAGTGGATGATAATCTATGTTACTTACACTTGAGGTTAAATGCACAGTAGCCTAATCTATAGCAGAATATAGCAACGTAAGAACTAAAAGTAGGAAGATTCAGCACATTTATTACTTTCGCTACATGAAAATTCTATTCACTAATTAAAATATTGTAAAATATAGGTAAAAAGTAATGTTGACAAAATACCTATGTTGTTTATTAAGACAAAAAAAAAACAGACAAAACTATAATGTTATATAGGCCTATAGACTGGAGTAGGGGACAAACAGGCCTATATAGGTTGAATTAAATTCTAAAAATAAAATCAAATAAAACAATTCTACAGTAGAAATAGGTATAGTTCATTGTATAGTTCCTAAAATAATTGAGTTTATGATTAAGCTAAATCATCATATTCATCATCATCATCAGCGTCAAGGATCTAATGCTAGAATTGGTCTATCCATCTTTTACTGAGTTTTCCAACATTTCTTCGTCTTAGTGGTTTGTAATGAAGAATCTGTTTCAGAATTCTATTGTTATCCATCCTATTGATGTGGTTCATCCATTCATCTCTGTATTGTGTAATTCCATCTAATAGTTTAAATATATTCAGTTTTCTTCGTATATCCTCACTTCGCCTTTCATCCATTATTGTATAGCAAAACTCCTCAGAAACCTCATTTCTGACGTTTCTATTCTTCGTTCCTGGTTTTTGGTTAAGACCCAGTGTTCCGATGCATACAGTAGTGTTGGAACCACCATTGTTTTATAAAATTTTAAAAGTGTCTCCTTTCTAGTTCCTTTGAGACTTCGATTTATGGTGCCACACATAGTATAATTAAATTTATTTATTTTGTTTTCAATGTCTTCACTTTTTCTATATGATACATTGTATCCCAGATAATTAAAATTGTTCACTTGTTCTATTATTTTATTCTCTAATTGGATTTTTACTCTTAGTGGCTCATGCCATCGAAAAGCTGCAAATTTTGTTTTTAGAGTAGATATTTTCAAGTTGTATGTTTCACATATTTTACATAATTTGTAAATTGACCGTTGTAAGCCATCTTCTGTCTCAGATAGGCTATCACAACCTGATCGTCTGCAAAAAGTAAAGTATCAAATAAAATATTGCCAATTTTAAAATGTTCAATTAAAACAATTTGCCAATTCTGTATGGCATCATCTATATCGTAGATGGCAGGCCCATCAGATACCTTACCCTGCGAGACTCCAGTAACATCTTCAGGGGACATCAATATTTATACTTTCAAGTCTCAAAGTAGAAAATGCCGGCAGATTCTACCGTTGACAACCAAAGCAAGGAATAGGCCTATGTAATAAGCTAAATATTTTAATGAAATAAACAGTAGGCCTATATTTATTTAGGTTAAATTAGACGCCTCTTAATTATTTAAAATTTTATAAGAGGAATTAAATGAAAATCATTTATATGATTATTCAGTATTGTAGATAAATGATATAATATAGCATAATAACTTTTTATAATTATTAATACATCAAATGTGATCACTTTTAACTATACATTGCCCGTAACGTAAGAACTGAGTAAACTAAGGTAATTTCTCTATAAGTGCAATTTGTGGTTTGATTTTGCTGGTTTATAGAATACGATATTTATTTTGTTAATTAAATAATTACATCTCATGTAATCAATTTAGTTGCATGAAAGCAAACAATGTAGCAGTTAGACCGATTTTTAAATGTTCGCTTCAGGTGAACTCCCAATATTGGAAGATCCGATTTTACTGGTTAACAATTCGACCTTATTTATTTAATTAATTGGTAGGCTATATGTCGAGTTCGGTTTCGAGGAAAATAAGATGCTACCACTAGAGCGTTGACACACACACACAAGTGTTGTCATGGCCATTTTCGGTTCTACTACTAAATAGGATAGATGAAGAACTTTTAAAAAAATCTTTTGATGAGAACAACCTAAATAGCTTCATTCACTTAAAGGAACTGAAATTAACTCATTTAAATGTACATGGGAAGTTAAGAGGAAGTAATTATAGATATTGCATCGTAATTAATGGTTTTAAACACAATTTTTGCTTTGATTCTTTTCTGATAAGAAATTAAACTTGAAGACGAACTGGAAAGATTTTTACAAGTGTTGAGAGGACAGAAATTAGGCAGTTATTACGGTATGGTCATGTGAAAAGGATGGAAGTGGATAGATGGCCAAAAAAAAGTTTTGAATTATAATCCAGAGAACAGAAGGAGAAGAGGAAGATATGCAACCTAATAGAGAGAAGGAATTAGAATGGCTATGCTGGACAGGGTAATTGCAGAGGATGAATGGAATGTCAGAGAGACATGGCGATCGAAATGCGAGATGCGGGAAACGCCTTAGCTTGATTTATCGATTGAAATTAATCTACTCTTAAATGTAGAGACCATCATATTCTATGATCTTGAGTCATCTTTCAGGAATGTTTATTATCCCGCGCTTTTGACGTGAAGAATTCGTCGAGACTCACTTCCACAGCTTTCATGTTTTTAATGTTTTCGAAATTTAACGCCAGAAGTAGGTCGTGGATCGAAACAGATGGTACCTTGAAAATACGAATTTGCCATGGTCGTTCGTGTAGTACAGAGTCCGATCGGATTTGAACCCGCGACCCTCAAAATGTCAGGACTCACTCAAGTTGTTAAGCATAAAATTCCGCGATACTGCACGTCCATTTGGAACAAATTACAAGTGAATCACATCTTTACATTTCACCAAACACACAGCATTACGTTAAAAATCGACATTACTTATGAGAAAACATAATGAGCCAGACTAGGATTTTTATGTAATAAAAATAGCTAAATATGTACATAAATATGGACTAAAAATTCTCAAAATATGGTGTAAAATTTGGTCAAAAATATTTTGTAGAAATGGTGCAAACGCTTCCTTGCAGGGAATAAAAAAAATTGCTTTTGCCATTTTATTGACAATGATTCAATCGGAAAATCACTTAGATGTCGATTTACGTTCTAATAGTACATTCAGTACTTAAAATACCTATTGAACTAATCTCTAAACCATCTGAAGATGTTATACGCATTTGGTAAGTTCGTGAACTACTGAATAGAAAATGTTAAGCTATCGCTTATGAGAGGAACAAACGCTAAAGATGATTCTGTAAAATTAAAAAACTTGAAAAATGATGAAATGCGGCAAGAATACCAAATCAAAAATTGCTAATAGATTTGAAGTACTGGAATCTTCAGATGACAATGTGGCAAACGAAGAAGAAAGTGATATAAATAAAGAATGGGAGGCTATAAGAGGTACTATTAAATTGTCAGCATCAGAAAGCATTGGTTGTTTTAAAAAGAGGAAAAACAAGAAATGGTTTGACGAGAAATGTGCCGACATTGTAAAGAAAAGAAAGCTAGCAAAAATGAAATGGTTACATGAGCCAAATGAGGTAAATTTAGAGCAATTGGGAAGTATTAGACGGGAAACCACCAAGTTACTAAAGAGTAAAAAGAGGGAATATTTGAGAGAGAGGATTAATGATTTTGAAATGAATGCAAAAAATAGGAACATTAGAGAATTATATCAGGGAATTAGTATAGAGAAGAAAGAGTTTCAGGCTAGAACAAACATAATTCGGAATGAAAATGGGGATATGATTGCAGATTCCAGAAGTATATTAAATAGATGGAACATTTACTTTAATCAGCTATTAAATGTACATACAGAACAAGACATTGAGGAGGATAATTTACAGACAGCAGAAATGCTAGTCGCAGAGCCAAGTGCATTAGAGGTTGAAATGGCGATTGAAAAATTGAAGATATATAAAGCATCAGGTTCATATGAGATCCCAGCAGAACTGATAAAATCAGGGGGAGAAAAATTGATGGACAAGATACGCTGGTTGCTTTGTATGATTTAGGAAAAAGAAGCTCTTCCAGATGAATGGAAAGAATCAATTATTGTACCAATTTATAAGAAAGGAGATAAAACTGATTGCAACAACTACAGGGGCATCTCATTACTTTCAACTTCGTACAAAATTCTAACAAATATATTAATAAGCAGACTTACTCCCTATATTGATGACATTCTAGGAGATCATCAATGTGCATTTAGAAGAAACAAGTCTACAACAGATCAGATTTTTAGTATAAGACAGATTTTTAGAAAAGAAATGGGAATATAATGGTACTGTACATCAACTATATGTAGACTTCAAAAAATCATACGATTCCATTAACAGGGAGAAGTTATATAGTATCCTGCTGGAGTTCGGAATTCCTAAAAAGTTAGTTAGACTTATACGAATGTGTCTAAATGGCACAAAGAGTAGGGTGCGTGAAGGCAAACAGTTTTCGGACATTTTGAAATCCAGAATGGGTTGAAGCAAGGAGATGCACTATCTCCTCTACTATTTAATTTTATGTAACACAAAACAATTTTAACTTTAATAATGTGAAAACAGATATGTATTTACATAGAAATCCTAGCATTGCTAGTATGTTTTGTAGAGGAGTCTGTAAATAACATTTAAATTAAAATGTGTGCACAAGTTTGCATCGTTATTGTAAAGAAATTGCATATCAAGTTTAAAAACGTTAATTACATTTAAAAAATACTATGTTAAACATCACATCAGTCGTTTGATTTTTTATACTTAGACACTATTGTAGACCTATGAATTGGTTAAGGAAATGCCTCAAAGTATAGGCCTAACTAAACAATGTACACTACAAATGTCCTAAAGCGAAGGCTCTAGGGAAATTAAGTAGTTTTGTTTTTGTATGAATATAATTGCGTCTATATGCCAGAGGGTATATTTCTTGAATACAACAATTATCTTTATTAAATAATAATTATGAATCACAATCTTTATTGGATGTGAGAAGGGGAACAAAATAAATTTCCTTTTATTACAGTTCCCACAAATTAAATTCTATTGAATAAACCTAACAGCATAAACTCATATTCCGGTTCAACTTTGTAGAATAATTCGGTATTTTGATAATTCGTACTGCTATATTATTCTACATTGAAAAGGGAATGTGAGGTAGATTATGTGAAGCAGGCTGTTCGTTCTAGCTGAACATTTATTATTGCTTATAAACTAACTCATTGACAGTATCCAACTTTGAGATTCATTAACTTTACATACATCCCTATCCTGTGCTAATATTTTCCATTAGCTCGCTGTAGTTCCTTGCCTCTACAACCGAAGATCGCAGGTTCAAACCCGGGGGTCAATGAATTTTTCTTCTTCTTCTTCTTCTTCGGCTTTCCCCCACTTATAGGTTTCCCGTCTTCAGTTTCCATTTATTTCTATCATTCCAATATCCTTCTTCCAAATTCCTATCATCCATTATAGTTCTGACATAAGTTTTCCATTTTCGTCTTGGTCTGCCACGTTTATTTCATCCAGGGGGTGACCATTGATATATATATAAATTATATACCCGGTCGGGGCAGTTTTCTGGGTGAGGTTTTTATTGGGGTTTTTCCTCACCTGTAAGACAAATGTCAGGAAAACTTTAAGGCCCAAACGGTCCCCGAAATCATATGGCCATCATCATCATAATCATCCTTATCATTATCGTCATCATCCTTCACCGGTGTGGAAAGAAACGGGAAGCTACCACACCTATAATTCCGTGGTAAAGCTGCAAGAATAGCATGAAAATTCTATGATTGCAGCGAAGGACTTGCCCTCGGACAGAATTACTATGGATGGAAGGATATTGGCCATCTTTCATTTTTCATTCTTTGTACATGGCCTACCATTTAAGAGTATGATGTTTAATCCTCTTCACAACAGGTGGAAAAATCCAAGGGATAACTCCTACGGGAGAGACTTTAAAACGTGGGTCTAGAGTTTGATGATTTCCACGCTCATTAAATATCTAAAGCCTAAATTAGAGCCTACATAAAAATTTAATAGGCCTTTTCCATCCAAGTAATATCTTAGTTGCCTGCTAGATGACTTTTTGAGGCGATATGCTAACCACATGGCACTTGCTTACATGTGTAAGCAAATGAGCATAACTCCCTTTCTTCCCACGTAGGGATGGATACTGATTACACTACTAGACATTCCCTGTATAAATCACCTCCTTCAAAACAACGGTTAATATTATATTTCAGGAAACAATAAACGTGAAGTTATTTAAAAACTGTTGACATACCTTAAATATTACTATCATAAAACATCTTAACAATTTAGTTATTTCCAGAGATATGCTTTTATTAAAAAACTATGTGTTAAACAATTAATAACATGGATTTAAAGAGCTTAACACTGTTTTCCCCCGTGAATTTAAAACAAATATGACTCCTGTGTTTTTCTCCTAACATCATGTACAGCAATCGAATTTTTCTGAAACTACTCAGGTAATTTTCCGCGAGACCTGAACTGAGAACAGAATTACGGAAATTTTAATTAAAAAAAAAAAGACAATTTTAAAGGCCAAAAAAAATCCCCCCACAAAATAGGTACTAATGGTAAAATAAGAGAGTTTTAGTCACGATGGGGTTCTGTACAATAACACAATTAATTAAGTAAATTTTAAGTCACTGCAACGCTATTACAGTTAAATGTGGTGTATGCAAATTTCATGTTTCTTCGTCCAGTAGTTAGTTTTAATTTATTTTAATTGAACTTTAAAAATGCGGAAAAAATGCAACATCCGATCACGGGCCGAGCTTTACCGAAGATTTTCGATCATCTACGTGACGTCACGATTCACAAGAAATAAATCTATATGCGAATACATAATTTGTCTGTTTATTTGATTTTTATTTGGAAATGTATATTTAATTATTGAGTCCACCGCTGTGGTCTCGGGGTAGCGTATTGCCTTGTTATGCAGCGGGCCCGGAAAAGAGATATAGTTCATTGTTCCATGGAATTAAACATTGGATATTTGGAGGAACGTTTTCAGGCGTACTACCACACAAAACTGAATTATGAAGATAGGCCTAAATTCCAAGTTATATCATAGTTAGGACATTGTCATTCTTGTTTTAATAATTTGCCAAGTTATCTTAGAAATTGTAGTTCAATCGAGAAGTAAAAAAAAAATGCGCGAATTAATCTTCTCTAAAAAATAAATTAAAAAAGTTCAGAATTCTGTAAGTCTAAGCGCTGCAATCTGATTCACCTACACTTAGGCTTATTCACTAATGATTTTAGACTGAATTACATCCTATATTACTAATATATCCTAAATTACTGATACCTATATTATCATTCAACACTTGAACATGCACATGTAACATTATCTGAAATACTAAACTTGAATCAATGCTGTGTCTACCTTCGTTCTCTATGGCGTGTTAAATATTAAAGGTCGTCTGCTGAAATCAAAATGGCGGTAAATGTTGGTTAGAGAAAATAAATTTTAAACTCGTTTTTCTCAGTAACTACTTTTCGGAGAAACTTACAGTCTACGCCATAATTCTTCATCTTTTTTTTTTTTTTTTGCTCTTTCAGGAATTATATAATTTTATTTTTTATACGCAGCCTGATTAAAATATTCCAGGTTGTGAAACTGTCCATAAATCATTGAATTTTATCTATTTCTTTAAAAAAAAGTAATGAAACCTGAAATCCTAGGTCTACTTATAATTAAAAAAAAAAAATATATATATATGCCAAGTACACAAAAACAACTGAAATGTAATTTGATAGACGGAGGAGCAGCGAGATAGCGCAGAATTCGGCACCCGATGTGTATCAACAATGTGAAAGCTGTGATGCGATTGGACATTGCTATTTTTGATTTTAATTAAAGTGGTACTTAGTTATTCTATATTACTAGCCGCGAATATCTACGAATTAAAAAAAATTATATGTAATTTGTTTACCGAACACTGTTGTTACCTAGGGTGTCATTCAGTTACAGTTGACTCCCCATTTCAGCATTAACTAGCATACTGCAATTGTTTAATTTTCTACAAGGACGTGTAATAGTTTCATATAAAACATTAGAATAATTACTAGCGAATATTTTGGGTTTGGCCAGGTGTAATCTTTTACTTAAACGATTTCTAGAGAATCAATTAAATTCGTGGAAATAAACAATTATAAATTGGTTCAAAGGGAGAAAGGGGAATTTTAATTAGCCTAATTCTCAGAATTTTTATTTTTTCTTCGCGAATACTTAACAAATAATGGAATTGATAAACATAAAAGTGCGAGAACTAGATCTATAATTTATCATTGTTAATTAGCTTATTAAGACCGACTGAATGAATTAATAGCTTATTGTAACTTAAACCACCAAATAACAGACATTAATTAACTTATTAGAGAACATGAAATGTGACATAAATCAGTGTGACAATCGTCATTCCTTCTTCGGTAACTCCATAGATGTTAAGACAACCTTGTATCAAATACCTTAATTTTTCGAAGAAGGCAATTGATTATATTAACAGTGATTTATATCACTTTTTTATCTTTCTTTAAATACACTAGCGAGATATTTTTTACCTCGTATTTTAATATATTTAATAAACTGCAATTTATCGCAAGGGATAAACCTATATAAATTGACAGGTGATAAGTCTACTTATATACTGTGTAACTGTATGTATTTGGTCCATCGCTGTGATCTCGAGGTAGCGTGCTGCCTTGTCATGCAGCGCGCCCGGGTTCGATTCCCGGTCGGGACAGGCTCCTGGGTGAGGTTCTTTTTTCGGGTTTTTTCCTCACCTGTAAGAGAAATGTCAGAAAGCATAGGTAGAGCCCAACGGTCATCGAAAATCATCCGGCCATCATCATCATCCTTATCATTATCATCGTCATCCTTAATCGGCGCGAAAAGCAACGGGAAGCTACCACACCTATAATTCCCTAGTAAAACTGCAAACCATAGCATGAAAAATGCTATGATTGCAGTAAAAGACCTGTCCTCGAGCACAATTACTATGGATGGATGGTATTTATTTGATTACTTTTAAGGGCTTTTTTATAATGAATGAAATTATATTGTAATGCCTCCGGTTTCGATTATCTGGTGGTTACCATCCTCGCCTCACGAACCAAGATTCACGGTCCATACCCGACCGGGATGGATTTTTTTTCAAGTCATAAAATACTGTATAGGGTAGACTATAGTATCCTTCGAAAAGAACTAGCCACGGATTCCGTGCCAAGAACTCTAACTTAAGAGACCTCAGAGCAAAATATGTTGGCCCTTTTATACCAATCTTTGAATTGTAATGGTAATGACTAGAAATGTTAAAGATATCAAATAAAACATTAAACAACTATTTTCAGTTTTCAAATATAATTCTTTGTTATTCTTGATTAGGTCTAATCTAGTTATAATATTAATGATATTTATTAATATTAATTGTCTATAATTAAAAAAAATAGTAAGGAAAAATCATATATTTTAAATTTAAAATCAAAGTTGACTTTTTAATTGAACGACAAATGTTAACAATGTAACATCAACAATTCAGTCCACCGCTGTAGTCTCGGGTATGATCCCCGGTCGGGACAAGTTTCCTAGGTGATGGTTTTTTCGGTGTTCTTCCTCACCTGTAAGACAAATTTCAGGAAACTTTAAGGCCCAAACGGTCCCCGATCATCGTCTGGCCATCATTATCATCATTAACATATTCATTAAGTTTAGGATTAAGGCCTCTCCTGACGCATGATTACCATCATCATATCATCGGGGCAGTGTAACTCCGCCTTCCAGCTGTCCCAACCTCAGAAATGGGTTACAATAATGCAATGCCAGGAGAGATTATTAGAATGATAACATGGTGGCATTGAAAAAAAAATCATATCAGACTTTATTTAGTCTTGTATTAACAGTGAAGGTGTTCCTAGGATGCTATACTGCAAAATCAGCTGATTTTGCAATACGATTACAAAGCTGCCAATAACCTCAACCTCTAGTAAACTACGAATATCCTGAAATATTACCTTTCTTCTTCTAACGAGTCGTTCTACTTTTTGACTTAACAATTATTAACAAATTTGTTATACAAACATACTGCAAGCTTTCAATTTATTTTGCAAATTTCAATAAATCAATTGTTTTCTATATAATAATAATAATGTTATTTTCTTGGGAAGCCACATTTTTATGATTTCAATGTAAACTTTTGTAAGTAAATCATAACCAAGAGATAACTTTTTTAAACAAAGCTACTGTAGAAAATATAATCTGAATAATTAGGATACAGGCCTAAATTCATATCTTGGTACATGGGCCTATTGTCATTTTAAAATTTACTGATATTCTACTAGAGTAAAAATAGATCGAATTGAAATATTGATAAAATTCCCTTCTATCCTTACTTTTCCATTAAAGACACCTTTGGCTTTATGATTCTTATGCGATATAAAGAATTGAAATAAATACTTTTTTCGAGACCCAATAGGCATTTTTTTTACTACCAAGCTAATATGAACTATTATATTAAATTGTCCATTCACGACAAACTAGTAAACTATAAACAAGTAAACTAGTGAACCATGTAGTTTGCCGTGAATTAACAATTTAATTAATGCATCTCTAAGTGTTATTAAAAGATAAATCTTAAAAACTGCACTCACTATTCTAATCTAACGTTCTCAAAGCATCATACATAACTAACGGGACTTGGTTCGAGTCCCCAAGGGTAACAGATTTTCTCACGGGATTTCAGGCAGCATCGTGGTGCCCCAAGCATCGTGAGGAATTTAGTTAACTACAATAAATAGCTATAATGGCTGGGGCCCGACATGCTGACCTTAGGCCTATATCACACCTATGATTTCCATCTCTATGATGAACATATGTAGATGTGAGGCCGTCCTGCGCCGTAGCCGCGTCGTTAAGGCCTGATGCCTTGGCGAAGAGCTACAGGACTTACGCTGGTTCGGGTCCCAATGGGGGAAGATATTTTCTCATGGAATTTCGGCTAGTATGGGATCGGTGTCCACCCAGCATCGTGAGGAATTTGGGTAACTGACACTAAGTAGCGGCTACAGGTTAAGAAAACCAGTTATAACGGCCTAGTGTGTTAACCACGTGTCACTCATATACTGGCTAGATGATCGTCTACCTCTGTGACTAAACACATGTACATGTAAGGCCTAAAGCCGGCTGGTAGGCCAAGGGCCTTCTAGGCCTGTCGCGCCATGGAGTTAGTTTAGTTTTTATAGACCTAAATGTGAAAATATGTTTTGCTTACTTTAGTCAAGTTGTCATTGTAAAATAAAAATATTTTTGTTTTACGATTGCACTAAAATTTGCTTTTTTATGTTAATGCCAAGAATTAAATTTCAACGCTTTAGACCTTCGTGCAATTAGTTGTTATAGCCTATAGGCCTATGCTTAAACAAATTGTAAGCACGTATAAATATTTAATAGAATATACGCTATTTGAGTGTCCCGCATTTGATTCCAAAAGACATGAATTTACTTAAAAATTAGGTTATTGCCAAAATAGATTTCAACTGCCTTTATCAAATATTTTATGTAAGAAGTGGTGCTATAGGAAGCTGTGTGACTTTATCTATCATATTTTTAAGAGACTTTGAGTAAGTTTTGGTTTGTCAATTAATTAATTCATTTGTTCATATTACATTACATTATTATTTAAATGTAACGCTAGAAAACAAACATAGCCTCAATTCTGGAAATGCGTGCTATTATGCATTGCAGAGACTTTTGATGTCTCAACTCCTTTCGAAAAACGTTAAACTGAAAATATATAAAACTATTATTCTTCCAGTTATATTATATGGGTGCGAAACATGGACTCTTACTTTAAGGGAGGAAATGAGATTACGAGTTTTTGAGAATAAAGTTCTTAGGAAAATTTTTGGACCAAAGAGAGATGAAGAGACAGGTGAATGGAGAAGAATACATACCAATGAACTACATGGACTTCATAGGAAGCCAGATATAATAAGAACAATTAAGTCTCGTAGACTGCGTTGGGCAGGACATGTTGCTCGTATGGGGAATGAAAGACGTGCATGGAAGCTTCTTGTAGAAAAGCCAGAGGGAAAACGCCCAGTTGATAGAGCAAGAATGAGGTGGGAGAACAACACTTACTATGATTTGAGGGAAATAGATTATACAGGGAATGATTGGAAGGCATTAGCTCGGGATAGGGATGTGTGGAGAGCTTATGTCCGCGCGGCCATGAACCTACGGGTTCGATAGTGCCAGTGAGTAAGTAAATAAGAAATAAAGTATAATCTAAATTAATGTAAATAATTAATTGTATTGTAACTAAAACCCTAGCATACCGGATGGTGAAATAGGGTTCGCATTATTGTAGATTCAATAAAATGTAATAAATACCTATAACAATTATAGGCCTAATACTAGTCTACATAGGATTTTTTTTTTCTGTTGAGTATCTGTTTTAACTGGTGTGTATAGAATTTGATACCACTGATCACGAATATGCAACCACGTCACAGTTTTCAGAAAACACATCTACAAATATTTATAATTTTCTTGAATTGCAGTGGCAAGGTTACTACTAAGTAGCTTTTCAGAAAACACATCTACAAATATTTATAATTTTCTTGAATTGCAGTGGCAAGGTTACTACTAAGTAGCAATAAGCCTTAGTTTTTTCAGATAAAAAAGTAATGGTCATTACTAACGCTCGAAAGTTGAGGAAAACATGTCCGATGACGAGGTCCAACATAATATACATTGTAGGCCAGAAAATGGTGGGTTTTATTTGTCCTTTTTATCCTTTTTCGACGTGTTTGGCTTATTGGTCCTTTTTTTAGCCTTTTTAAAGATCGTAATGGTTTTTTTCAAATTAATCTTCTTTTGACTACATTAATTTATACCATTTGTATAATTCAAGAATCCGCAGAAACTAGTCTCAATTCCAACTTCATTAAAACACTATTTAGTTTCATTTTCTAAAGACTTTTTACATTCCAAACAATTTTTTTCGGAGAGAAACTATTGAACCTTCACAAAAATCTCATTATTTTTATCCACCAGCCTACTGACCTCCTGAACTATTGTATTTCAACTTCAAATTTTTCACTTTCTGAAAATTACCTCGAGCAGAGGGCGAAGGCAGCGAGGTTGTCTTAATACACTCGTTAGCAACTGAAACACCTTTTACGCCCCTTTTCTAGTTTTTAGGTCTTTTGTAGGATATCTTTAGGCCTCTTGAAATGTCTTTTATAGGCATTTTATAGGTCCTCAACTTCCGAGTCCTAGTGTTAATATGGAGTGGTATTTAATTAAATTATAATTAAGTATACATATAGGCACATATTACGACATACAACATTTGAGTATTCAATAAGAGAAATGTTAAATAAAAAAATCGACATTTTAAAACAATGAAATTCTGATCTGAGGGTCAAATTTTGGTTTTAGAAATGTGTATGTTGCTTAAACCTATAACTCAATGTTTCACCACGATATAAGTCTATACCGGTAGGCTATATGATTTCATTGCGAAAAATTTTGCTTCTGGTTATGTAGATTAATGCGAAAATGTCAGTCCTGATATTTATTAAGAAATCATTTCTATGCCAGACCTATAGCTTTAATATTTTTAAAATCTTAAAAAAACAAACATTTTTCCTAAGTATAAATAGAAATCTCCAATTTTAATTCTCCCAAAATTATTTATTGCGATTTATGTGGAAACCGGGATTAAGTAGAATGATTTGAACAATACCTAATTGGTAAAATCGTATTAGAGGATAACTTCCTCTTATTTCTCTTATGTAGAATCCAGAGTTGGAATGACTGAAATCCAACCCGAGTCCGTTGGGTGAGAGATAACTTTCTTTAGAAAACGTGATTACATAGGCTACGTGCAACTGAAAGATGTGGAAATTTCAACTGCTTGAACTTCTCATTCAGTCTGTAAATTGAAACCATAACATTATGATCTGATAGTTTGTAAAATTCATCAAATTGGAAACCGCAGCTTGTTTTTAATCTGCTCACGATTCTCGTCAAGATTGAGAATTTCTTCACATTAAACAACGACCTCTATTTAATATATCCTAATTTTCATTTCAGTTCTCTTGGATTAATCTGTATACAAAATTTAATCCTTGAATGTAATATCTTTGCAAATCTTTAAAAAATATTGTACGGTACGAATAACTTACCGAGGAATCATACATTTTTTGTTTTGTTTTATAGGAAATTTGCACTCAGGTTGAGCATTAGTGATATTCTCACATATAGACACAAGGACAAGACACACACCCAGACCCAAGGTTGAAATTAAAAATCCCATACCCCGCCGGGAATCGAACCCGGGTCGCCGGAGTGGAAGGTAGGGACTCTACCGACCACGCCACGGCGACGGACTGAGGAATCATAAATTGAGACAACAATTTGCATCCGTCCGGGATGCAATTTTTTTATCTGTTTATGGACTACAGACGGCTTGTCTGGAAAAACTTCCATAACATTAGCTGACGATACAGAAAATCTCATCATAATGGGTTATCGGAATAGAAGCACCAGCTGTCTTGTGAAAAGTTTCGCTACTTAAGCCTAAGGGGAACTAGAGGATTAAAAGAGAGAGAAATTTGTAGGTCTACTAGCTCGTGCCTAAGTAGCTCTAAAGTAGAGTACCAGCGCGAAAAGGCGCGGATCTTGAGTTCAAATCCTGGGTCAAGTGCAACATTTTTGCTATATTTATATTAAATACACGCTACAGACAGTTTGTTTGGAAACACTAATTTCCTTACTATGGAATGTTCATGTCGTTATGAATTGTGTACTAAAATGACCAAACTAAATAAAATATGAGTAAAATACTAAATTAACGCAGTAGAAATGCCACATTTTAAAGTAACTTTGACGATAAAACTATATTATTGATGTAGTCAACGAAATTTTAATGCATGAAGCTACTACCAGTACAATTTTTATGTATGCCTAAAAGTCAGCAGGACATTCTGCGTAGGAATTTCCTAGAATTGCGTTCATTGTGGTGATATTGACTAGCCGGTCGCAGGAAGAATTTTTTATTTTTATGTTTTCGACTCTGGTGACGTTATTAGAGCTGATTTCATCAGTGGTTTTATTTGGAGTCGTAATGAAGTTGGAGTCACTTATTTTCGATCATTGTCTTTAAAATGGACTTTTACCAATCCACCCTCTGGCAGATCTCAAAGTAGCTTAACCTCGGCCTCGCCTCAGCGAAACTTAATTATATTTCCTTGAGTGGACTCGTAATAAAGAATAAGAAAATTATATAATTTCAAAATTTTAGAGCTGTCAATCCAATCCACTAAATTATTCTATGTAGGCCCTAAGCCTAATTAAAAACTAAAATATATATTTGAAATGATTCCAGATCCTGGAAGAATTAAAATATAAACTTCTAAATGTCCAAACAATTACATCATAGAGTATACTTCCCAAGCAATATACTGTGTGATAGTGTATTAAGCTCGAATAAAAATGAACACTTGTTAAGAATTAGTGTAATTTTTAATTACCCTTTCCTATTGTCTCTATTACAGGCTGATGCCTCAAGTAAACGAGGGATCATTCCCTTTTCTCCCATGTCATAAAATAGTGCAGTTGTCTACCCTTTATGAATCTTTAAAGTTCTTTCCAAATCTTCTTGTTTTCTTTGTGCCAGTTTATATTCTAAATTCGAGGCTTAAGTAAACACATTGTACGTGTCTTATCGACAACTTGGTCCTGAGTCCCAGAGACCTGATCTGGTGCAAAATCCCCTTCATTCTTCTCTCAAGAAACTACCCAACATCTTCCCCTTCTTTGTGTATTCTACTATTAGCCTGCGGGGTGCATATTATATGGAACACAAGACAGACAACCCTTCCGTGCATATCTTGCCGGCCACGACACCTCCCTTTCATACCATTCCTTCAGCTACTAATTCCCATACATTACAGAGCCCTTCTCTATTTAGACTATCCAACAAACCATCCCTCTCAAACACCCTAAAATTTTAACCCCTTCCTTTTTTCAATCCCTCTTGCAGTTAAAAAACAGCGCAGCTTACACTTCATTTTATTCGCTCTAAAAACATTTACCTTAAAATGATAATTGAAATTAAATACATCCATACTACGATCTCAAAGCTAGATTTTTGATTCATCTTTTCTTCGAACGACCCAAAGATCTCTTTCCATGTGAACAGTAGTGAGGATTCTCTTCATGTCACACGTACGTGACCACATTCATAGATATAAAATTACGGGATAAGGGATATAATTTCTTAAATATAGTCCAAATATAGATTAAATCGTCAAGAAGAAATACGTACAGTGACTGATAAAGATATCTTTATTCATTGCCGAGTGTAAGATTGATATACAAACGCCGTGTTAAGAAGAAATTAAAACGTAAAATAAATTAATACCAGATAATTGTACGTGTTTTCTTTTCATTAATTTGATTTATCGTTACAATTTGTTATCGCACTCGACTCTACACAGTTTCGTCAGTTAGAAGTTATGTTTTCTAGTCACGTAAGAATTGTACAGATTCGATTAAATCGGTCTCTGGATATTTTTGAAAATTTTGCGTATCAAGATTACTGAAGTTTTGACTCTTACTCGGCAATGCGTGCGGATTTCTTTTGAAAACATGCTCCGTTCAAGTTACAATGTTTGTTTTGCCGTATTTTTCAAAGGGTTCCTTCAAAATGTCCCATCCATAACTGTGGTAATTTATTTTTATTTTATCTGCATAAAATTATAAACCTCTTTTAATAACTGAAAATATTTGTCATCACTTTTAAAATCATTAAACATTGAGGTTACTATATAACAGGTTGAAATAATTAAATATATACCTGGGTTCTTAGTCGTCCTCAACTAAGTAAAATTTCAATTAAAAAACTTCCGAGGATTTTCGGAGCATGCGAAGATAGAACATATTCCAAAAGGCTTACGGTATTTTTAAACTAAAATTTTACTTCGCTGAGCACGACTGCGATTTCAGGTACAGGCCTAAAATTTGATGTTAGATAATTAATCCAATAGTTACAATAAAATAACAGTTAAAAACAAAAATACATTTCTAAACAATAAAAAAATAGCACAATAAGAATTAAAATATTGATAAATTACCAGTTCACCACTGTGATCTAGAGGTAAAGTTGTTGTCTCGTACACAGCGGGCCCTAGTTAGATCTCCGGTCCGGTCGTTTCTTTCGGAGCATTTCGTCACCGGTAAGACAAATGTCGGGAAATTTTAAGTCCCAAATGGTGTCCGAACATAATGTGGAATTCATAATCACCCAAATCACATTCGCTTTTTTTTAGTATGATTGAATGAATGAATAACGTGTCTCGTGTTGTCTCGGAGGTGACTGGAATTGAACTGATCGCTCATCCAGTGAGGTCTTCCATGTCCTTGTGTGGGCAAAATTTATGTATTTGATCCAAACTTCAAATCCTCTGCCGACAGATCGTTTCCCTGAAATGCCTGTGTGGCATGAGGCATGTAAAATAACTTAAAACGGTGTGATAAAGTAGAGAGAGGGAGAGAGAAAGATAGATAATAAATTACTAAACGGTGACATAACTGTTTTTTAAGTTAGGTTGGACACGAACAGGTTGATTAGATGCAATATTTTTAAAAATTTATAATTTGTTGTCGGATTTAAACTCGGTATCTCCCCAATATGAATCTCAAACGTTACATTATCTTTCAACCTGTCTCTGGTTTCGTTAGCAGTTATGGAAACATAAATTGTGAGGGATATTCGGGCCCGAGTTTGATTACTCTAGATTGTTACGCACTTTCGCATTTAATTTGGAAGAACAAAACAGATTCGCTGATTCTGATCCCAGACAAAGAGATTGAAAAGGGGCACCTCTCAAACGTGAAAATAAATCTAAACCACACAAAGAAAAGGATGGACGAAATTGACATGTAAATGTATTCGGAGATCGGTTACATACAATCAAAAGAGAAGGATTTATCTGCTTCACACCTCCAGGTACTACCTATGCTAAAAAGATAGACTAAAGGGTAAGGTTTTGACTGAGGTATTTGCGGAACCAAGTCCAGTTTTAAGAATTTGAAGTTTTTAAAACATAGAGCGCACTATCTCTATTTTATTTTTTATTTATAGTGTGACTGGAAATGCACATATCGCAACGTATTCTATATAAATTATGTTTACTTATCTGTACGGTCTGCCAATTTCGTAGTTCTCTCTCGCTACTACATACACTTAGAGGCCGCTTTCAGTGCTACTACATTCAGTACGAATAAAGAAGCTTTGACTTCAGTGAGAGGTGATCTCTATTAAAACTGCATCTAATATCACAACAGTCATAAACTCATCGTTAAAACAATATGTTTTATTTTTTTGGTTGGACATTTCACTAACACTGGACAAACGTTAACTTTAATGGAATTATGATCCGATTCTATTAGCGAATTCTGAAGAAATTAAGCTATTGAAGTTGTTCTCATGAAAATATTTTAAATTTTTTTACAGACCTTCACCGGTGCTATCAGTAGACACCGAAAATTACCATGGCCGATATAAATGTGTATATACATATAAAGACCTAAAACCTCCTGGAGTCAAGCAATATACAATATTTATACAAGAAGGAGAAATATCTACAACCATGAGATTGGATGGACCGACAAAATTGACTACTAGGAATCGGACGATGTCAATGACTTTAATCAACCGATGAACTATATAATATATATATAGAAGCCATAATTTGGAAAGTCGAGCGATGTCCCAACTGCCTCTTATGATAGAGAATTGTAAATAAGGAAAAAAATGTTTGTGCTAGAAGTCTAGAAGTCTGAGTGAACTAATGGTTATATCACAAATGTATAAAGTTAGAGATCTCGGGTTCAAATCCCGGCTCAGACGTTTATATTTCTTTCATGTCACACACACACACACACACACACACACACACACACACACACACACACACACACACACACACACACACACACACACACACACACACACTTTTCCAAGATATTACAAAAGACCCAAATATCCGAAGAAAGAATAACTGAAATAGCGCAAGACGCATGGACACCAATATCAACGGAGGAAGTATGGCACGCCTTCCAAGGATGCAAACGAAGAAAAGCTGCAGGACCCGACAACCTAACAAACGAAGCCCTAATGGACTCTCTACCAGTAACTCTGGAAACCTGGACGCGATGATCTACAAATGCATTGACTTAGGCATCATGCCAGGGAGTTGGAGAGAGGCCGACCTTTTAATGCTGTATAAAGGGAAAGGGCCAAAAGACTCACCCGACGGTTACCGCGGAATTACACTGGAATGTGCGCCTTTTAAAATTCTGACGAAGATTATACTACAACGTATCCTTCCCCAAGCCAGCACATTCATTTCTGAGGAACAATATGGATTTGTGACGGGAAAATCCACGATACAAGCCATCGAGAGAGCGTTATCCATCATCTGGGAAGCAACAAGCACCGCAGGTGGCCACGTATACGCGGCTTTCATAGACTTCTCCAAGGCGTTTGACAGCGTAAATAGAAACACATTACTGGACAAAATCTCCAGAATACTGGGAAAACAGAACCCTTTCTTGAAACTAATTGAAATTATACTGGCTTTCAACCTACTAACCATAAATGACAAAGTTAGCCAATCTGATCACATAATACAAACAAACGGAGTGCTTCAAGGGTATCCTCTTAGCCCATTCCTCTTCAACTTGCTAACCCACGACGTAGTCCAAGAAGTAGCATCACCGGAAGCCACGGTCCTCCTCTTTGCAGATGATATAGTCATCCTATCCAGAAATAAAGTAGCTCTTCAGACTAGCCTGGATAAACTACACAACTGGGCGCACAGGAACAAAGTAGAAGTTAACACAGCAAAACTAAGATTATGAAATTTAGACGAGGAGGAAACGTAAACAGGGATGACAAATTCAAGTATGGAAATGCCCAACTAGAATTAGCCAACTGCTACAAGTATCTCGGTCTAACGTTGCAAGTCACAGGAAAATCATTCACCAAGCACATCCAGGAAAGATGCAACTCAGCAGCCAAATTTTACATTCGAAATGTCGAAAAGCTGTCAATCGAAACAGCTATAAGACTATTCCATATTAAGATGTCACCAATAGCGTGCTATGCAATCACCACATTCTGGACTCGGTTAACCATAGCAAATCTGAAAAGACTGGAAATGGTCAAAATTGCCTACCTCCGGAGAGTTTCAAGGTCAACGAACTCCCGACTCATATACCATCTAACCAAGACTGACTTCTTCATCAGAGAAAGAGCGTTAAAATATAACCTGCCACACACCCCGGCCTACGAAGCACACATAAGACATAAGAGAGAGAGAGAAGAAAAAGCAGAGGATATAGACCGCGGATTCTTCCTGACCCCAGCGAATGAAACACCGAAGAAGACTGGAAGCGACTAAACTTCTCCCTTAGACACGTGTTCTAAGAGGAACCGCCACACAATTGAGTCCACTACAGATTATGCACCATAAAAGGGTTCCACCTAGCATCGGACCAGTGACTCTGCAAGCTAATGGCGACCAAAATGTCAACCATAACACCCTATTGACTGCATAGCAATAATTAAGCTTTAAAAAATTCTATGCTGATGATAATAACTTTCCAGTCCAATTGTAATATAATGTACACACTGTGTTTTAATAAATCCTTATATAGATATATATATATATATATATATAGTTAATACATTAGAGGTCTCGGGTTCAAATCCCGGTTTAGGTCTTTATTTTTTTTCATGTCATATTTGGCCTTCATTGCTAAATGTCTCTAATTATAACATCGAAATAAAAAAGAAAGTTACTGCTATAAAGTAAATATTCTCTTGTATAATAAAAATTGCTTACTCATTGGTCGAAGCCATAATTTGGAAAGTCGAGCGATGTCCCAACTGCCTCTTATGATAGAGAATTGTAAATAAGGAAAGAAAAAATGTTTGTGCTAGAAGTTTAGAAGTCTGAGTGGACTAATGGTTATGTCACAAATGTATAAAGTTAGAGATCTCGAGTTCAAATCTCGGCTCAGACGTTTTACGTAGGCTATTTCTTTTCGTGCAACCCACACACACATATACAACACACACCACACACACCACACACACACACACACACACACAACACACACACACACACACATATATATATATATATATATTCCGAACTTATAATTAAATTCGACATTTAGCAATGATGTATATCCCTTGACGCTCTAATGGCCACAATACTTATTTCATCGAAACCAAACGTGGCATGTATCAACTAATTATAAAGGTAAGGTTAAATTCGTTAACCAGCAAAACCGGACCATTAGGTGTAAGAGTTCACGTAAAACTAGAATTTAAAAGTGATTCTATCAATCTAAATGTTCGATGTTTCACAATGAAACTCAGTATGTGGTAGGCCTACCAAAATCGGAAAATATATTCTCCAAGAATTAGCTTAATCCGACCATTAATAGTGGGGTTTACTGACACCGAAATTAGAAATTCATTCTAGCAATCTCCATATTTCATTCGTCACAATGTATATCATACAATTTAATTAACCCTTAATTTTGTAATGTATCCTATAATATACATTACTTTAATTTATTTAATATTTTTATTAAAGTAATAAAAATGAACTAGTAGGGGCCTAAGTGTTATTTAAATGGATGTCGAATTACACAACATTATGAAAATAGGTAATAACGTATGGTTATGTATAGTTTGTTTTCATTGCAGTCCGAAACTTTTAAATAAACTAGCATCATAAATAGATTTTCTCCAATTTAACAAAGAAATATATATTCCGTATACCAACAAAATGCGACCATAAATTTGACTTTCTGAAGAATTCGCATAGTTTAGGTAGTTCCTCCGTAACGGACTTTTTTTTTATGAATTAGATGGCTCTGCTGTATTTACAAGAACCTCAACTATGTACTTCAACCCATCATTAACAGAACCTGGGTCCGGTGTGTAAAGTTCACGATGTTAATTCTATACCACAGAGCAGTTGTTTCTCTATTATCAGCAAAAGGTACCGCTACCTGAATAATATGTGGAATATAATTTACAGTGATATTTAACTATGACATAGGCCTATAGGCCCTACGTATACATAATTAAATGTTAGCATATATATTTTAAGCTACAAGGACCAAAGATAATTTTCCAGGGTTGTAACGTTACGTACAATATTTTGTTTCAAACTATCGTTGCACGCTACTGGGGGGGGGGTCGTTCTCTCGTTGTTTTCTCGTAATAAACACATCAGATATTTACGTAAAACTTTCACAATGACTTTATTTGATTGACATAAAATTGCAGTGATACTTTACACAGAACTAACTGCAATAATTAATATTGTTTTTACAATTTATTTACCGCAAAATGATTTACAGTCTCTAATGATTTTACTTGACACATTTTTTTTCTAATTACGGTTCACTCTATCGCTGTCATAACATAACTGACTGCCTCCGGACACTCTAAGGCTTATATAAGCCAGAGAAGGAACTATTTCGGCTTGTTAATCGAGATTTTTCTAGTATAGAACCTTCAGAAGTCGAAGTCTCTGGAAACGAGAGTAGATGCGTACAGAACCTTTCGGACATGGGGGTCTAGACGCATTGACCATTCTGCGCGGGTCTTCCAACTCGCGAGTCAACAACTCACGATTCTATTTCCATCAATGCGAGGTCACTACTCTTGCCGTCATCCGCGAAATTCAAACGCTGCTATTACAATGCGTCATATTGCTTCCTCTTTAGGGCTGAACTCCCCGACCAGCACCTCTGTACGCCGCTAGTCGATCTAAATGAACTATCGTAATTTTTCCTCTATGCTGGCGTTGAATCCTGTGGACCACATCGTTAATTCTCTTCACCACTCGATACGGTCCATCTCAGGAACGCTGAAGCTACGGCGATGTGAATATAATTATAAATTGAACTTTTAACCACTTAGGATTTATTGATAGTCCTGTAAACAGGGGATATCATTGATTTCTTGACGCGATGAAGCTCAGTTATTATAAGATGATGACGTCCTTCTCGTGTTTATGTAATCCGTATTCAGTCTCTTCTCTCATGTTATGAACTTCATAATCGATTCTTGAAATTTCACATTTCTATTATTTTTTAATGTAATTAAATTATATATTTTTACTTCGTATATTTTTTCAACATCATATCATGTGTTACCTTCATTTCCTATTTTGTTGTTTCAATTAGTGGTTGTAGTTCTTCATTCTGTGCACTGATTTTATTTTGAATCTGTTCAATTTCATTATTAGTGTCTTCGTTTTTCTTTAGAATTTCTATACGAATAAGTAATTCTTGGACGTGTTCCATTTTTGCTCTAAAATATTTTTAATTTATACCGTTCTGAAGTTTCTCCTCTCCGTTGATATTGGGTGGATGTTCGTCCACCTTTGTGGTTAACACAAGTGGATATGAAGGCAGCAGCTGGCTGATAGGCCTGTCATGCCATGGAGTTAGTAAGGATTTTCAATTAACAGTTTAGTTTTACTGTAGTGTGAGGATGGAACACATATCATTAAGAGCTTAGGTGTATATCTATGAGAACAGAATGAGAATATTGAGCTTTTAATAGCGACAGAAATACTTAATGCGAGATGTGATGAATCTTCGTACAAGAAGAGGTATGTTTGTTTGGTTTGGCAGTCAGGCCAAGCTAAATATCCAGATGTGCAGGTCACACTGTTACATTATGACTACTTTCGCAGTCATTCCTGACCTAACTTCTTTAATGTACAGACCTCATAAACACCTTATTCAACATGTCAACTTTGAACAATTTCCTCTCCCTTGAGAATATAAGAACTATGGTATCATCTGTTGTAATTACTAGACTAGATTATAAAGATAATATCAGAATATATTAATCATATATTATAATTATTAGGAAAAATAATAGTATAGATATAAAAAACAAAATAAATTAACTGTTATAACTATCTGATTTGAATATTATCGGGATAAATGAAAATTATTATAATATAAGAACAAATGAAATAATCTTTATAATATTATTAGATCAGAATATAATGAGGATATATGTGCAATTAAATCACCCATTAAAATTATTAGATTAGATTACATTAAGGCTATAGCAAATAATTAAACCACTTACTAAAATTATTATATTACATTATAATGCAATTGCTAATTATAATTATGAGACTAGATTGTAATGAGGAAATAATAACAAATGAAATCAATTATTAAATTATTAAATTAGAATATAACAATATAAGAACAATGAAATCACCTGTTATAATAATTATATTATAATGAGAATATAAGAACAATGATATCGCCTGTTAAATTACTAGACTAGATTATAATGAGGCTATAAGAACAATAAATCACCTGTTATAATAATTACAGTAAAAATTGTTTAATCCGGAACGTGAATAATGCGGCAATATGTCCAATGTGAACACATTTATTGGTCCCGGCGAAATAATAGTAATTTTACATATATTTATTTTGTATACAAGGATATTTCTACACAATTCTTGAAAAAATGTTTATAAGGCGGAAAGATAGAGAGATAAATAAATTAGTTTCCACTTCATTGAATTCCCGTTAGGCGAATTAACAATAAGTGATGATTCCTGCTGCCGGGTGAAGTAGAGTTTCTACCTGTATCTGGATTTTTTCGGCTCATTGCACACCCGTTTTGCAAAATACAGGTTCGTTTAACTAATATTTGGCGTGTGGCATCTGTCTTACAAATAACCAGTCTCAAATTAATTTAGGATCTGAGACCGATTGTGTACTTATCTTTCACAGGTAGCGTTCTGAATTTACGGAATAAAGATGGCTAAATCGTATTTATCATTGTCATTAAACGAAAAGTGAAAGTGGTTGAACATAAAGAAAAACATACTCTCAGTATGCGAAATAATTATTAAATTTAAATGTGGAAAAAAAACCAGGTTTATGAAATTTCAAAACACAAAGAAAAAATAATGAATGAATGGATGTAAGGAAATGGTCAAATGAAGAAGAAAGAAAAAAGAAAAAGAAAAATCGACGGGGCATGGGAGTGTTTTACAAGTACACAATAAAAAAATCTCCAAATTTCCGGACCGATGCTCCAAAGTCATTGCTATATTCGTAGGGAATAACGATTTCAAGGCATCTTCAGGTTGGTTGTGGACAGTTTTAAAAGACGACACAATGTAGTGTGGAATAGAATTTGTAGGGAATCAAAGGATGTGGACGAAATTGCATACTTTAATTTCAGGACACGCGCATAAGAGACGAAAATAATGAATGAATGGATGTAAGGAAATGGCCAAATGAAGAAGAAAGAACAAAGAAAAAGAAAAAATTGACGAGGCGTGGGAGTGTTTTACAAGTTCACAATAAAAAATCTCCAAATTTCCGGACCGATGCTCCAAAGTCAAACTCTACCTGTTGCTATATCCGTAGGGAATAACGATTTCAAGGCATCTTCAGGTTGGTTGTGGACAGTTTTAAAAGACGACACAATGTAGTGTGGAATAAAATTTGCAGGGAATCAAAGGATGTGGACGAAATTGCATACTTTAATTGCAGGACATGCGCGTAAGAGACGAAACGGGACTGTTTATTTCGCGCGTTACCGTCGAAGTCGCTGGAACATATTATACATCACTTTCCAAAGGCAGCGGAACTATAATTAATCCAAGGCACATAAAAGGACATATACGGTGCTCCATAATGAAAGATTGGTTAATTTTTTTTGCTTTTTTATAATGCGGAATGTTGTCTAATGTTGGAAAAAAATGGACCCATTCGATTCCGCTTCGAACAAGTTTTACTGTATATTATGATGAGAATATAAGAACAATAATAACACCTGTTATAATTACTAGAATATATTATAATGAGGATATAAGAACAATTATGTCACCTGTTATAATTAATAGACTAGAATATAATGAGGATATATAGGAACAATTAAATCACCTGTTATAATTACCCTTAGACTATATTATAGTGAGAATATGAGAATAATGAATTCACCTGTTATTGATTACATTATAATGAGGATATACGAACTGTTAAATAATCTGTTATAATTAATAGACTAGAATATAATGAGAATATGAGAACAATGAAATCATCTGTTATAATTATTGGACTACATTATAATGAGGATATAAGAACATTGAATTCATCTGTTATAATTACTAGATTAGATTTGTAATGAGGATATAAGAACAATTAAATCACCTGTTATAATTAATAGACTAGAATATAATGAGGATATGAGACCAATGAAATCACCTTTAATAATTACTTGACTGAATTATAATGAGAATATAAGAACAATGAAACCAACTGTTATAATTACTAGACTACATTATAATGAGGACAATTAAATTATCTGTTGTAATTACTATACTAGATTATAATGAGGATATAAGAACAATAAAATCATCGCTTATAATTATCAGAATATATTATAATGAGGTATATATGTAAAATGGAATTACCTGTTACTATTACCAGACTAGTCTTTAATGAGGATACAAAAAGAGTGAAATCACCTATTATAATTATTGTATCTAGTCTAATAATTATGACGGGTGCTTTCGTTTGTTCTTATATTCTTGTAAACTATTGAGGTTAATCTCCATATGAGTCGTATCTCTTTAGAGATCAAGTATTCAGTATTTGTGCTTTATATAGAAATACATTTTCGAATACATCCATTGTCATTGACAATATTAGATAAGTATATTTCTGCACATCCCCCTGCACAAACATGCTGGTATATCTATTCTTTGTCTTATCCAGCGTCATGTACTGTGCACTATTTTGGAAGTTCCTCCCTCCTGAAATTAGAGCTGCTGGACAGAAGCGTCAACAATTACACAAGTTAAAAATTTCATAATTAATGTTAGTAATTTCTATCTTATCCGATTTTCAATTTCTTCAATTTTGTATGTATCTTATTCTTCATTTTTATTACCCTCTTCTTCTGAAATCAATATACCCCTACATATATATTATTACCATTAATGTAAATTTTAATAACTTGATAAATTAAAGTAATGTGTAAATATTTAATAATAAATAGTAAATATTGTACATTTTCATTTGTTACTAGTCCTTTTACGCCAAGATTTAAGCTGTTAGGCTAACGACCTTAGGTGTTACAGAACGTCGTTAAATAAAATAAAAAACACTATACCCTGCAACTGTTCTCAAAAATCTCATTTCTAATACTTATACTTTGTAAATTTTGATTGTGAAAGGCATAATTCTGAATCACATGCAGTAGAATAGATGTCCTGCTATTACTTCGAAAAAAAAAAGCAGTAAATTTCATCGATTTGTTAGTATGGTGAATAGTATGTTATCTTCAAATAGCCGGCGAGTTACACATGGTTTGTCACTCGCCCTCCAACTCTGGATTCCGATTTCGCGTCTCGGTCACTCCATGTGGACGAATCGAAGCCAGGCCAGGTTCTTTTTTAGGTTTCCACCGTTTTCTCTGCCAAAATCTTAATTTCACCCCTTCTCCAAACTCATGTAATTCATTTCGTTTCATTTCATTTCATCTGCTTCTGTGATGGTTAAAAACCGGCATCCGTGAATATCACAGCCTACATTTTAATAATTGAGGCTAGATCTCTTGTGATCTCGACATTAGGCCGGGCACAAGTAAAGGGTTTCTTTACTAAGTATGACGTAATGGTATTTATTAATCATTACAGAGAGCAAATTATATTGAGTTGTGAATATTAACAAATAGAAGATCTACGACTGAGAATGCTACTACCATCTACTAGCCCTTACCAAAAACGTTTAAACAACTGGGAAGAAAAACAGAGAAAAATATGTGCTGATTTCTACACCTCAGGATCTATGCTGGACATAAACTGGACAAAAATCAACCAAGAGCTAAGACATGTTATAACACGATATGCGATACACGGCTTTCATCATAAGGTGTGCAGAATTAAGAAATATCACAAACCTAGTGAGAAGTGCGTGTGTGAATTGTGTGGCGGACAGTGAGACCGATATCATATACAGAAATGCCCAAGAAACACGAAATCGCTGAATGACTGCAGCAAAGACTAAAGAATAATCAATGCCCATTAGGGCGAACCTTTCTTCTTATTAATAAGAGACATGTTCTTCATGAATATTAACACATGAGTAACCTCAGCGATATTTGTTTCAAGCTAATAAAGTGTTTTATAAAATAATCATTTGAGTTGGTGTTTACTTGATGAAAATCCATATTTATCAATTAAATAAAAATAAAACTTAGTTTTATTTGATTTTCATATTTATTAAGATATATTCAGTTACAGCTGTTTCGGTGCACTGTACCTTCTTCAGAAACTAAATTTTATTTTAATTTTATAAAAGTTGACATTTCACAAAATAAAATATATTACAGAAATTCTGATACTATTATTTTTAATTATTTTTATAAAATTTAATTAAATGTTGTAATGAAACTTTAACAATAACTTTTAAATGAAGAACAATCATTGTAAGCTACATATTTCTATAGGCCTACTAGAAACTACTTGAAGTTTTACAATAGAGCAAGCGGAAAAGTAATCCTGGACTAGAATTGAAACATTATTAAGGTTTAATGCACTTCGTTTAATAAAAGGAGATTTCCTGAACAACTAAATTGCTCGGTGTACGCTGTACATTTTACCTGTCCATCTGTTCATAGCAACACTTCCTCTTACAGCAATATTTTCTCTAACACCTGCCTTTAATCATAAACGTCTATTTGTGAGGATTTTATGCACTTTTTATTCATTTATAAGTAAACATATCTCTACAAACTTAATTTCAATCTGTTTGACAAATAACCTCCTCAGTTCTAAATAAAATGTTTTGATAAGACCAACACAACAATTTATTCTCGATTAGGATTCTTCTGTAATCCAGAGACTATTTTTTTAAACTTTTTTTTTTTACTTTAGGCTTATTTATTTATTTTTTCAGTATGAACAACTTCTCAACTATAAACCAAACAACTCGATATAAATTACACATTATAACGAGCAATTTAGTTAAACGTAAAATATTTTTAAACTTTATATACCCTACCCACCGTTTGAGAAAAATGAAATTAAGTTGTAGGAATGTCAACCACTGTGGTCTCGAGGTAGCGTGCTGCCTTGTCACGCAGCGGACCGGTGTTCGATTTTCGGTCGGGACAAGTTTCCTGGATGATGGTTTTTCGGGGTTTTTCCTCACCTGTAAGACAAATGTCAGGAAACGTTAAGGTCCAAACGGTACCCGAACATCATCTGACCATCATTACCATCATTAGCATTCATTAAAATTTAGGATTAAGGACTCTCCTGGCACAATATTACCATCATCATCATCATCACCTATCATATATCAACGGGGCAGCGTAACTCCGTCTTGCAGGCGCCCCAATCTCAGTAGTGGGTTGCAATAACACCATGACAGGAGAGAACACCAGAATGATAGAAGAATATCATAAAATGATTATTTCAGATTGACACCCTAATGTTACGAGATTAACTAATTCTTCATCATCAGAAGTAAGTGCTAATTTACTATACTGTAAATTGGTTTAAGAGACTACTACTTGCTTTCAGTCATCTGATAATTCCTCAAGTAGTAAAAGTAAAGCAGTAATTCCTACTGCTCAAACAAATAGTGGAATCCGTTCTGGATTTATACTAATAGGCTTTATGTTAATAATAGTAGAGATAAAATTTACAGCCCCCTGGATAGATGATACCTCTGCTAGGTGAAGTGAGAAGATTTTGTGACATTGAATAAAAACAAGTTTGAGGATTAATCACGTGATTCCCTGTACTATAATGTCATCTACGATTTATTTTTAATCATATTTTCATCATTATTGTTATTATTGTCCGGTCCCGTACCCGAGTGGTTTAAGGCATCATGACTTGCGCAGATCTACAGAACATGTGCTGGTTCGAGTCCCAAAGGGGAAGAAATTTTCTCATAAGATTTTGATTCGTATGGGACCATTGCTCACGCAGCAACTTGAGGAATTTGGATAGCAACAATTAAGTAGCGGTTCCAGATTGAGAAAATCGCCTATAATGGCTAGGGAAGTTGAGAAGCTGATCACGTGTCACCGACGTACTGACTATAAGATCATATAGTCTAACTCTGTAAGTGTCACAAGTGGATGTGAGACCAGCAGCTGTATTGTAAGCCATGCAATTTAGTTTTTACTATCATAATTAATAGGGCCTATTATAATTTATACTATTATTATTATTGCTATTATTATTATTATTATTATTATTATTATTATTATTATTATTATTATTATTATTATTATTATTATTATTATTATTACTATACACCGCACGGAAGGAGAAATGTTGGACGTCCACACAGAAGATGGTCTGAACAATTTTAACAATTCTAGCTTTCACGAAACCGGAACGAGCCAACAGGCTTAATCCCTGGATTATTATTATTATTATTATTATTATTATTATTATTATTATTATTTATTATTATTATTATTATTATTCCCTCCATGGTATCTTTACCTTGTCGTGGTGGAGTGGCTTGTGTGCTTAAATCATCCTGAGAGCTATGCCGGCGGTAGCATTGCTGCCGATAGGGTTACCCATGCCGGACTGGTCGAAGGTGATAAAATAATATTATATATATTTATCTAATATATTAAGTATATTTGACTTCCAATCAAAAAGTTTGTATTTGATGAAATTGTAATAAAGAGGCCACTAATTAGTGTAGTTATAAAAAGGATCTTGGCTGAATTATTGATAAGCCAGACGAAATAAGTACCTTGGTCGAAAGAGTGACGATCTTTCACCGTAAAAATACAACCGTCAAGAAATGCGGACATGGGTTCTACTGGGGTAAAATTTTCCGGAGGTCAAATAGTCCCCCATTCGGTTCTCCGGGCGGGGACTACTTCAGGGAACCCATGCCAAAGGCTCAAACACAGGGACATGTTCCTAGGAACATGGAATGTTAGGACTTTATACAATAGCGGGGCACTAGAGATATTAACGCGGGAATTTGATAAATCACCCTTGGATATAGTCGCTTTACAGGAAGTTAGGTGGCCAGGAGAAGGTAGTCAGGAATCAGGAAGCTTTTCATTATACTATGGGGGTGCAGAAAGACCTGCATTTGGAACGGGTTTTTTAGTCAGAAGGAGGATCCTATCCGCTATCCGAGATATTAAGTTTGTTAGTGATAGGATATCATACATAATTCTAAAGGGTAACGACATGATTTTATAATTGTAAATGTACATGCCCCCACAGAAGATAAAGATGACAACATCAAGGATGAGTTCTATGAAGAATTAGAATGCTTATTTGATAGCCTTTCACGATATCATATGAAAATTGTCTTAGGAGATTTTAATGCAAAAGTGGGGCAGGAAGATATATTCAAACCAACAATAGGCAAATTCAGTCTTCATGAAGATAGTAATGACAACGGGGTTAGATTAGTCACATTTGCCACATCAAAGAATCTCATTGTTAAGAGCACAACATTTCAGCATAAGGATATACATAAATACACTTGGACGTCCCCAGATGGAGAAACTCGGAACCAGATAGATCATGTATTAGTGGATAAACGCTGGCACAGTAGCATCATTGATGTTAAATCAGTTAGAGGGACAGACTGCAATTCGGATCATCATCTGGTCAGAGTGAAAATCAGACAACGGCTTTCGCTTATGAAAGGAACAAACGCTAAAGATGATTTTGTAAAATTTGAATTAAAAAACTTGAAAAATGATGAAATGCGGCAAGAATACCAAATCAAAATTGCGAATAGATTTGAAGTACTGGGATCTTCCGATGACAATGTGGCAAACGAAGAAGAAACTGATATAAATAAAGAATGGGAGGCTATAAGAGATACTATTAAATTGTCAGCATCAGAAAGCATTGGTTGTTTAAAAAAGAGGCAAAACAAGAAATGGTTTGATGCGGAATGTGCCGACATTGTAAAGAAAAGAAAGCTAGCAAAAATGAAATGGTTACATGAGCCAAATGAAGTAAATTTAGAGGAATTGGGTAGTATTAGACGGGAAACCACCAAGCTACTAAAGAGTAAAAAGAGGGAATATTTGAGAGAGAAGATTAATGATCTTGAAATGAATGCAAAAAATAGGAACATTAGAGAATTATACCAGGGAATTAGTATAGAGAAGAAAGGGTTTCAGGCTAGAACAAACATAATTCGGAATTAAAATGGGAATATGATTGCAGATTCCAGGAGTATATTAAATATATGGAAAAGTTACTTTAATCAGCTATTAAATGTACATACAGAACAGGACATTGAGGAGGATAATTTACAGACAGCAGAAATGCTAGTCGCAGAGCCAAGTGCATTAGAGGTTGAAATGGCGATTGAAAAATTGAAGATGTATAAAAGCATCAGGTTCAGATGAGATCCCAGCAGAACTGATAAAATCGGGGGAGAAAAATTGATGGACAAGGTACACTGGTTGCTTAGTATGATTTGGGAAAAAGAAGCTCTTCCAGATGAATGGAAGGAATCAATTATCGTACCAATTTATAAGAAAGGAGATAAAACTGATTGCAACAACTATAGGGGCATCTCATTACTTTCAACTTCGTACAAAATTCTAACAAATATATTAGTAAGCAGACTTACTCCCTATATTGATGACATTCTAGGAGATCATCAATGTGCATTTAGAAGAAACAGGTCTACAACAGATCAGATTTTTAGTATAAGACAGATTTTGGAAAAGAAATGGGAATATAATGGTACTGTACATCAACTATATGTAGACTTCAAAAAAGCATATGATTCAATTAAGAGGGAGAAGTTATATAGTATCCTGCTGGAGTTCGGAATTCCTAAAAAGTTAGTTAGACTTATACGAATGTGTCTAAATGGCTCAATGAGTAGGGTGCGTGTAGGCAAACAGTTTTCAGACACTTTTGAAATCCAGAATGGGTTGAAGCAAGGAGATGCACTATCTCCTCTACTATTTAATTTTGTACTAGAGCATGCCATTAAATCTTTAGAGAATGAGGAAGGCTTACAACTCAATGGTATTAATAAGCTGTTAGTTTATGCTGATGATGTAGTACTACTGGCCGATAGCGAGGAGATACTAAAGGCCAACACGCACACACTATTGAGTAACACTAAGAAATTAGGACTGGAAGTAAATATCAGTAAAACTAAATATATGGTCACAAGTAGAAATACATTATATAATGGAAATGGACAGCTAATGACAAATGAGGGAAATTTTGAGGAATTGGCTGAATTCAAATACCTAGGAACAATAATCACAAATAGGAATGAGATGCACAAAGAAATTAAACATAGGCTCAATTCTGGAAATGCATGCTATTATGCATTGCAGAGACTTTTGATGTCCCAACTCCTTTCAAAAAACGTTAAGCTGAAAATATATAAAACTATTATTCTACCAGTTATATTATATGGGTGCGAAACATGGACTCTTACTTTAAGGGAGGAAAGGAGATTACGAGTATTTGAGAATAAAGTTCTTAGGAAAATTTTTGGACCAAAGAGAGATGAACAGACAGGTGAATGGAGAAGACTACATAACAATGAACTACATGGTCTTTATAGGAAGCCAGATATAATAAGAACAGTTAAGTCTCGTAGACTGCGATGGGCAGGACATGTTGCGCGTATGGGGAATGAAAGACGTGCATGGAAACTTCTTGTAGGAAAGCCAGAAGGAAAACGCCCAGTTGGTAGACCAAGAATGAGGTGGGAGAACAACATTAACTATGATTTGAGGGAAGTAGATTATACAGGGAATGATTGGAAAGCATTAGCTCAGGATAGGGATGTATGGAGAGCTTATGTCCGTGCGGCCATGAACCTACGGGTTCGATAGTGCCAGTGAGTAAGTAAGTAAGTAAGTAAGTATTATTATTATTATTATTATTATTATTATTATTATTATTATTATTATTATTATTATTATTATTATGTTTTAAGAATGAAAGATGAGCGATGGCCTAAGCAACTATATGAATGACATCCGAACAGAAAGAAGAAAAGAGGAAGACCAAGGTTAACATGGAAGGAAAACATGAAGACAGTAATGCAAGCTAGAGGGCTAAGCATCGAAGATGCCCAAGACCGTAGGCTTTGGAGGTTTGGCACGGGAAGACGGCAGCAGCTGTAAAAACACGAAGATAGATAGAGATTATTATTATTATTATTATTATTATTATTATTATTATTATTATTATTATTATTATTATTATTATTATTATTATACCTTACTTAAGCTCTCGAAAATTGTTCAGTGTAGTTTTATGTCCAACTATGTAATCAATTAACACATACCGGTAACTAATATAATATCTTAATAAAATATTTTGTTTGTTAATTGTAGTTATTTAGGCAAAGCAGAGGGACAGAAGGATGAGAAGTGTTCACAGGCTTCCACAATATTGCAAACGTAATTTGGAATACATCATTTGAACAATTCTAAGTCGTTCGATAATATCATACACCTGTATTTTATTTTACCAAAGTTAATTTGTAGGATCTAGATAAGAAGGCTTCTAAATACAAAACTGGACACTCCGGATATAGAGAGTTGACTTTTTTTTACTTGTATCCAGACTCACTCAACTTCTTTGAAAATGAGTACCGAGAATTTTCATGGGGGAAAGTTGACCGGAGATTAGGACAGAAATATGTTTCATTATCAGTTGTTCTACAGGAATTTTCTTTAGAACCGCTAATGATGGAACATGTTTCAGAAAGGCCAATAGAGTGTTTTTATTGAAATTTTAATTAGTTGGACGATTGAGATTTCAGGTACATATTTTATTATTTTATCCTTTTACAATACACCAGACTGGAACATTGATTCATAATTACTTTAACCCCAAAATTGGCAATATATTCTACACGTTACATTGCTACAGTTTATTTAATATTTTTAATACAATATTAAAATAAATGAGTAGAAATTACTTAAATTCATATCATATACAGTAATTAATGACAGTTTTATTTGTTTTTGTTTTCACTGCTGTTCAACATATTTAAATAAATAATAGTGTTTTGACAATTTAAGGAATAATCATATTTGCCATACTACCTTCTGCTCGTTATTTCACATGAATTGTCTAATTTTCTGTTGAAACAATGTAAGTGTTCAGGTTTTAAGTACGACTTCTTAATGGTCAATTAAAAAAAAGCTGGTAAATTTTGGATCACAAATCTGTCGTTTTTTCAAAAAAAAAATTGTACAGAAATTTATTGGAACATATATAAATTAAATTAAAAGAGACGGAATGAATCAGACAAAGCGAATTGTCAATATTATGAGAAAAATAATATTCATGTTATTGAAATATACTAAAGATATATATATATATATATATATATATATATTTCTCGACTCCTATTATGCACTGACTTAAAATCATATCAATATAAGTCATATTAAAATTATAAGTAATACACTAATACATGTTAGCAAATAAATCCAAGAAAACAGTGCATTTGTGAGTCAAAAACTACAATATATTTTAACCATATTTGCCACAAGGAATTGCTAATTAAACTCTCTCTCTCTATCTCTACCTTTCTTAACCTCTCCATTTATAAGTAATTTTACATGCTCCACGTCACCGGGCCTTACAGGAACACGAACTGTCAAGAGATGATTTTTTTTTAAACTTTGGATCACACACACATTTTTGGACATGCAGGTCCTCTCTGGACGAGTGATTAGCTCAATGATAGGACCACCTCCGAGGCAAGAGGAACATTTAAGACAAGACACACCATTCATTGATTTATTCATACTAAATAAGGCGAATATGGATGATTATGGTGGCCATATGATATTCGGGGACCATATGGGTATTAAAGTTTCCCAAAATGTGTCTTACACGTGAGGAAAACCCCCGAAAAATCCTCATCCAGGATACTTGTCCCTAGTGGGGATCGAACACGAGCCCAGTTGCATAAGAGGCAAAACGTTATCCCGAGACTACAGCGATGGATATAACTAAACTCTATGCACTTCTATTACGCCACTGTTTACAATGAAGCCAGAAGTCTCGAACTATGGAGTTCATATTTTGAATCGCAGTGATCTCAGTTTTATGATATTGATTGAAGCAGGCACTCTGTGTAAAATGCAAATCGATCTGTCACAAGAATTGGTAGGTATAGACTATACAGGATATTAAGCATGGTGAAGACGTAGTAGGTCCAGTAACGGAAAAACCGAATTACCAGCTAGAAATAAAATATGTAGCATATGTGAATAGATTTCCCTTCCATTAGCAAGTTTTCTTGAGTGAGGTAGGACGCGAAGAATGATGTGTTCTGTTTATTTTGCTCCCCTCGATTTTCAATACAAGTAACCGATAATCGTTCGAGTTTATTTGTTTCTTAAATATCAAGGGAGCATAAATTTTACATCGTGAAATTGAAAGTGAATACATGTATTAAAATATGTGTTACCTTTCCGTTTTCACCGATCAGGGGTGTACTATAATTCATACACTCATTCAAAAGCTATTATATGGCACTAGTGCATGCTCTATAAAAAAATACATTTGATATAGAACCACACGGTCAGGAGTCTTTTGAATTTAATTATTTTTATAAATTTTCATTTAGTAAATAAGTTAAAGTAGGATTCTGGTTATCCAAATTTATCTAAATGTTAAACTAAAAATATATAAAAAGTGATTCGTACTCTTGTAGCCTACTACATCAGAGATGCGCATCCATGGTATATCGTGCCATGGAGCGATGATCCGGTGATTCGTTCCGTTAAACTATATCAGAGATGTTCATCTGTGGTACAACGTGCCATTAAGCGGCGACTTAATGTCTCCCTCTACGATGCGGATGCTGTCATGAATGTCTTCAGAATGACGTAATATGCATTTAGTGACGACTGAATAGTTTTTTGTATATTCTACAACCTAAAAACAACATAAAACGATCTGACAATAAATGTTTGACACTCACCACATAACACAGCGGTTGATGGGGATTTAAGACTTTCCCCTTATTGGTTGACTTACCTAAAGTGATGAGAAAAGCTTGAGTATTGGAGAATAAAGTTTTTAGGAACCTTTTTTTTACCAAAGAGAAACGAAGAGACAAGTAAATGGAGAAAACTTCAATAAATCTGAGCTATATAGCCTAATCTTTTTGAGAAACCAGTTGTTATAAGTACAGACGTCTTGTAAATCTACAATGGATAGGAAATGTGGCAAAAAATGGGAAATGAAAGAGAGGCATGGAAATGTGATGAAAATAATGAATTGGGAGCATGACTTTACCCATGGTTTGACATAGGTGAATTATGCAGGGAATGGTTGGAAAATATTAGCTCAGAATAGTCCGCGGGGGCATGATCCTCAGAGTTCGATAGTGACAACGAGGTAGTTAATAGGAATAAATGTTCAGAAGTCACCTAATTAATTTGATTAACGAATGAAAATAAAATTATTAATAAAACACTTTAACCGTTAAATTCCGGCGAATACCTAATCTGGTAACAAATAGAACTAATTAATATCATATGAATAGTGGAATAGGTGTAACTAAAGACTTAATACATATTTTTTTTACAAATATAGGGCTATTCAGAAAGAAGGAACAAACTACCAAACTACAAAAATCAGAAACAGAATTCCAACGCTCCTGGAAAGAATAAAGCTTGAAGTTTTGATGACAGCAGCATTGACGCTGTTGCTTGTCATGTTGATTGTATTAAAATGGTGACTCAACAGAACGTTGGATTGGAAGAGGAGGAGCAGAAGATCAACTTCATTACTGGTGGCCTCCCAGATCAC
Organism: Diploptera punctata; assembly: GCA_030220185.1. Taxonomy (NCBI): domain Eukaryota; kingdom Metazoa; phylum Arthropoda; class Insecta; order Blattodea; family Blaberidae; genus Diploptera; species Diploptera punctata. The sequence continues at coordinate 1,977,655 of JASPKZ010000004.1, forward strand.
CCGACCTAACTCCGTGTGATTTTTATCTCTGGGGTTACCAAAAAGACCGTGTTTTTATCCCCCTTATGCCTGACACTCTTGAAAATCTGCGACATCGAATTGTTTAAGCTGTGAATTCGATAGATGCTAGCTGATTCGTTGTGGCAAGAAATGAGCCACCGTTTTAATATTTGTCGTGTAACACATGGTGCTCATATCGAATGCATAACATAGTGAAATTTGAAGTTTTCTCTTTCCAGGTACGTTGGAATTGTGTTTATATTTTTTTGTAGTTCGGAGAAAATAAATGTTTGAAGTGTGTTCCTTTTTTCTGAATAGCCCTGTATTTTAATTTCATTGCTTGTTGTTCCATTTACAACAACTTGAAGTGCAATATAGTTCATCAAAATATATCCCTAAGTTTAAAAAAATGACAAAGGAATTAACTATCAGTTTGGCATATATCAGTTAAACATTTCACACGACCAAAGTTAATTTTAAGTTAAAGAGCTTATTAAAATACATTACGGTCGGCCGCGGTGGACTAGTGCTTATGTTCATTGTCTTTGGTTCCGAGGGACGAGGAATCAAACCCGGCCGAGTTCTGTAGATTTTAGGTTGAAAAAATGCAAGGGTTAAGTCGTTCGGGAGAAACTTTAAACCGTGGGTCTCGAGTTAGAAAATTTTCAGGCTCGTAAAAGAACCGCAAGCCTGAATTTAGATGCCTCTGTGCAAAATTCACCGACTGTTATCGATCCAAGTAATACTTTAATTTCCCACTATGTGTCTCACAGAGGCGGGATGGACCCCACATCACTCTTGACATCCATGCGTAAATAATCGTAATTAAATTAGCTGTTTTAAACACTCCCACTAGGGAGCACCCTTAACAGGGGAAGAACTGGGTACACAGATGAATATAACTTCATTAGGTATTTGATTAAAATAGCCGTAATTTTATAAAATAGATTATAAGATAAAAATTAAAAAAAACAATAAAAATGTACCTATTGGCAGGTGCCGTCGTACTCAACCGTCTTAAAATAATGTATTTAAAATATTATTATTTGGAGGCCTTTCGGAAATTAACTTCCATCATCAGAAGGTTGAATATGCGCTACTAGTTGTATTTAAGACGCTGTATACGTTGATGATTTTTCTGTGTCGCCAGTAGCAACCGACTGGTTTTTAACTATCTCGTATAGTGGATTGTACTTTTGGGGTGAGACCACGCATGGTGTAAAACTTAGTTAAAATATTGGGGTATTAAAATAAATTGGTCTCATTAGCATCATACGTCTACACACATTATAATACATTTTGAAATCTAAAATGAATTATCATTTAAGAAATATATATCATGTAACTAATCTACTATTATTAGTATGTATATAGACCTATATCTAATTAAATTAAGTTCCAATTTAGGGGGAAAATAGTGAAGAATGATTTTGAAAATGGGAAATATATTTTTTCCAGAAGAACAATATAGCGTACAACATTTAATGGTAGATTGCCATGAGGACAATACTTCAGCAATAAAAAGAATAATATGTTATTCATATCATAAGTGAGAGAAAAAATCATTATTCTATGAATGTATATTTTTTGGGAGGAAAATATAGACAAATGAAATCTTTTATTTGCAGAATTCCCATGATGGAAAATCTTAATAGAACAGAGATCTGTATGCTCTTCGTAGTTAATTTATTCAAATAGTATTGGTAGTATAGCGTTCCCTTATTCCAACAAAAGATTAATGCTAATTTTGAACCAGTTTGATCTTCTCTTCATCCACCTTTCCAATGAATAATTCTTTTTAGAATACTTCGAATTATTAGGTATTCTTAGTGTTGTTTAAACCAGTTTACAATGATCTACGTACAAGAACACTCATAGCAATAGAATTGATTTTAAGAACAATTTTTGAATCAGAATTGTCTCGCATAACCGACCGTTATTTTTATTGAATACTTCATGGGATTTATTTTACATGAATTATTATTCTAAAATGGAAACATCTTCATAGAAAAGGAGCTATAATTATTTTTAATACTTTAAAACATCGCGATTTCCATTCGCATTAGATTCGATATATCGTAAACGAATAATGTGACAATTCAGTATTCCGTTGCAATGGTCCGAAATCATTTGTATGGAAATATAAATATTTAAGGTGTTTTAACTTAATATTTTCTAAGCCTCAGTGTAATTGTCGTCATGTTAGTTCTTTCAGATCTCTGTTTATACCACGCATGCCTAAAATCTCTTGTGTTATTAACAATTAAAAATTGTAAGTTATACTATTCTGTGTTTATAGACATCCAATTATTGTGAGACACATGGGATAGTGCCCGTTTAGAGTACTTATGAAACTATTAACCCTAATAATAAGCCAGAAGAAAGACACAATTTAAAAAAGAATGTTAAATTAAAATATTTAAAATGTTATTCTTTCAGTTATATATATATATATATATATATATATACGTATATGCCAAAACATGGTCTCTTATTTTAAGGGAGGAGAAAATATTACAAGTATTTGTGAATGAAGTTCTTAGGAAAATAATTGACTAAAGAGAGAATGCTGGTGGCTTACATAATAGTGAGCTACATTAGGCCTATATATATATATATATATATATATATATATATATATATATATATATATACACACACACAAGAGGTAGCGGAAAATCGTTCCGACTGACATCTTGTGGCAACGTAACTGTTAAGAATTTTTTAAAGAGAATATTTACTTTATAGCAGTAATGCTTGGATATTTAGATGTTATAACTATATTTTTGACATTTGGCTTTGAAGGCAAATATATATATATATATATATATTAGACTCGAGTTCAAATCTCGACTCAAGCATTCATTTTTCTTTTCATATTATATTTGCCTTCAAAGCAAATGTCAAAAATATAGTTATAACATCTAAATATCCAATAACTGCTATAAAGTAAATATTCTCTTTAAAAAATGCTTAACTGTTACGTTGGCCACAAGATGTCAGTCGGAACGATTTTCCGCTACCTCTTGTGTGAATTGAGAATACTACATATATAAGAAAAATATATGTTTGTGTTGGAATACTTCGGTAGCTCAGGTCGTTAGAGCGCTAAACGTACAGAGTTTAGAGACTCGGGTTCAAATCCCGACTCAAGCATTCATTTTTCTTTTCATATATATATATATATATATATATATATATGGAAACTTTTTTTAAGAAAACCAGAAGGGAAGGACACAGTATGTAGGTCAAAATGATATAGGAGAATAACGCTAAGCATGATTTTAAGAAGGTGAAATATACAGGAGATAATTGGAAAATACTAGCTAAGGATACGGATATAAAGATAGCTTATGCCATTGCAGCCATGAATCTCCGGGTTTGATAGCACTAGTGAGTTAGCTAGTTAATGAAATAATAGGTATCACTTCAGGTATATATTCATCATATGTAAAAGTTTAGGACGTCTTGTAGACAACATAAGTTCGAATACGCTTGGTTTCTGTGTTATATGGGGATTACAGATTTACAACATTAATTTTACGTTATCAATTGAGAGATATTTGTTGAATGTTTCTGAAATACATAATATCGTGTCTATACTAGTAGTTTTCCTAATTATTTTAATGCTTCCCTTTATTTTTGTACATTAATTAATTATTGACAATTTCATAAAACATGTAAACGCAGTTCCTATATTGCGGTCAGCTCTTGTTAAAAAAAACAATATTTTATACAATATTGTTATTACGAAATATTCCCGGGGATCATTGAGGACTTCACATACTTTCTACTTAGGAAAACCAATATGTTTCTTAAAGCTTAGAAATAAGCTTAATTTGAAAATTTATTTTATATAAAAATTCAAAGGCTGAGAAATTTAGCTTTAGATTTTGTATAGTTGTATTATATGGATGCGTAACATGGACACTTACTATAAGAGAGGAAAGAATATTACAGGTATTCGAGAATAAATTCTCAGGAAAATTTTTGGACCAAATAGTGATGAATTGAGAGGTGAATGCAAAAGACTACATAACAGCGAGCTACATGTTCTTCATAGGAAGCCAGATATACCTTATTTACTCGCATAATTTGCACCCCGTGTATTTTGCGCATTCTAATTTAAATGAAACTATTTGGACTTTTGCACCGCGTATTTTGCGCATATATTTTACGTTGGGCCTACATTTTCTTTTCATTGTAGTAGAGATTTTCCTTCCTTGAATTCCATTCCAATTCTTACATTCCAACGTAGGTCGTTTACTAGCAACTGAACTACCTACTACCCAAAGAAACTCAAAGTCCCCCAACTTTAACAATGCTTACCCTTGGTAGAAATAAGTTTTAGAAAAGTAAATACTGGCATTTCAATTGACTTTCAACACTTCTAATGTGCACTTGTATTTATTGTGAACTTCAAAATGGGAAATAAAAATAACAATTACACAGCATCATATAAATTGAAAGTGATAAGTTTCGCGGGACATTTCGGCAATTGTGCAGAGAAAGAGAATTCGGAGTTCTCGAATCCAACGTGCGTTATTGGAGTGGGGAAAAAAGGCGCAAGAAGCGACAGCAGGCATTTCAAGGGCCGAAAACTGGTAAATATCCCGCTGTAGAAGATGAACTTTTAATTTATTTTTAACAGTTGCGGATTCACTGTATCGCAGTTACATGACATGCTACAAATAGGTGCATGTGAAATTGCTAATTCTCACAACATAGACGATTCACGGTATTTGTATTGTTTCATTTGTATAATAATCATTATTGTTTATAGATTTATTATTCGATGATTATTATTTGTATAATTTAAGATTACCTACAATATTATGCTATAAATTTATAACAGATGAGAAAATTACTATTTTCGTCATTACTATACTTACCTACAATAATTGAGATAACTAAGAAGACAACCTCTATTTTTTTAAAAATCCGCACATTTTACGCTCCCCAATTTTTAGTGGCCAAAGTAAGAAAAATACACAAATTACGCGAGCAAATAGGTAATAAGAACAGTTATTTCTCGTAGAATGAGACGGGCAGGACATGTGGCACGAATGGGGAATGAAAGAGTGCATGGAAGCTTCTTGTGGGAAAACCAGAGGGAAAACGCCAAGTGGTAGATCGACTGGTAGGTGGTAGAATAACATTAATCACGATTTTAGGGAAGTAAATTATACAGGGGAAGATTGGAAAACATTAGCTCAGAATAGGGATATATGCAGAGCTTTTATGTCCGCGCGGCAATGAACCTATAGTGCCACTGAGTTAGTTAATGTACGAAGTTAATGGAATTAGGTAGTAAATTAAAAAGAAAGTTTGGCTATAATTCAGGCTAAAGATGAAAGTTATTGGAGGAATCGATATAATTTGCGTATGCTTGCACCCCTGGATTTGCACAACCCTTTGAGTGCAGGCAGTCATACAAATGAGCACTTGTATGATATATAAGAAACGAACTTTTTCTTTGCTATGAGGGGAATACATGTAAGTATTGTGGCGGTTGTCTGACAATGAAAGAGGAAGTGCCTAGAGGCAAAAACTTTGCCACCTCTCACAAACCAGGCTATGTCATAACATTACATATATATATAATATGCTCTGCAAGAGAAAACTCTGATAATAATCTACACATCTGAACTCCAGTCGGAATATAGCTCGCCTCTCGTTGCGAGGTTCGCGGGTACAAACCCGACTTTTGTCAAGTGATATTTTAGGGCGTAAAAGTCATGAGCATGGCTTCCCTCGGAAGGGAAGTAAAGCCATGAGTCCTGTGTCATATATTTACGGCATCTAAAACAAGCTCATGCCCCAAATAAGAGGCCTCTGACTGACATTCATAGGCCTTTTCACAGTGAAACTTTAATTACATCGCCAATGACATAAGTTGTTAAAGAGCGTCATTAAATAAAACATGTATATGGTGTAGCGTCGATTAAGGCAAAACGTTACAAGCTGAAAGGTCCGGGGTTCGACTCACAATGAAGTAAACATTTTTTACACCATGACTTTGGAGTCAGCTCAGCCTCAAATTAAAATGAGTGCCAAGCGATTGTTCTGGAGATAATCGGCCATCATGCAGCGCTGGCAGCCCCAGTGACATATCAATTGTTTGGAAAAAATTTCTTAACGCCTGTAGCATTTTTATTAAATGAAATATTAACTCCACTAATACAACAATAACATATGAACTGACCAATATAAATATACCCAGCTCCAGAAAATTACATTTCACAGGACAATATTTTTATTTTCTCTTCTCCTTCCGCCATTGAATTGGCTCGTTTTTTAATGTGTAATTTGATGAAGTTGCAGTTGGAATTTGGCTATTTCCGTCAAGGAGTAGAAGTGTGACTATTTCAACTATCATTTAAAGCAATAAAACATAGAAAAAAATTGTGTTGGTATATTTCAAATTGGGTGATTCATATGCTTATCTATAAGTACTTGACTAAAAATAACCTCTGCATTCCGGTATCAGTTAAGTCAAGCTCGCCTTTTTGTCTTATAGTGACGTAGGAGGAATACTCGGCTTCGATTCCCTGCTCCACACATGAGAAGCTGAAGTGTGCTATGGAATTGATTTTAATTTTAATTGGAATTGAAGAACAGGAGATAGGTAAACAAATGCATGCCTGGAGGAAGAAACTGATGTGAAGAATTAAAACGCAGGAAAAAACTTGCTGACAGTGAATTTATTTGTATGCCAAGGTTATTCTAAATAGCAGCAGGTATTGGAACACACATTGTATCGACATAAACGTGGTCTGACAAGTCTGCTCTCACCCTCTCAAACCCTTTCCCGACATACAACACCTGGTACTATAATTATGTTATTGGATGATTGATTAGATACGAAAGAATAACATAAAAATCGCATTAGTAAAGTTATAATAGCTTCATCGTGGAAATATGTCCTTAAACTTGAAGTCAACGATCTTTTAGTAAAATGAGTGTAGGTTATTTAATGCACAAATTAAAAAAAAAATAATCTCTCACACCTGAGAATTTTCCTAGGCTTATAAAGTCATTATTCATTAAATTGTTTTAAAAGTGTTTATTCTATATTCGAAAGTGTTATAAAATTATTCCAACTGTTGTTCTAAAATGTTTGAAAATGGCCCTTACAACTGCTTAAAGATTTAACTAATATTCTACTATTGCAAAAATCACGCCGTAGCGTCGTTTAAGTAAATCTCTACAAGCCGGAAGATCAGGATTTTTAAACTGTCCTAAACCTTCTGGAGTAAATGAATACCGGACGCTTTTTCTGGGGGTAAAGGCGGCCGTCAGGCTGGGCTACCACCCGGGTGACATCTCGCGCCGATTGCCTAGAAAGGTGGGAACCTTAAACTCTTGACAACCCTAAGGGCTTCCAAGGCCTGTAGTGAGTTCACTTTATCTTTTTTATCTTTATATATGGGGTATATGATTGCATGAATGTGTAGCACAACGCTAGAAAGCCTGCAGCAAATGCAACGAAACTTGGCACACATATAAATTATTATAACTTATGTAAAAGTGGTTTTATGGGGTAAGAGACTACTAGAACCCTTAGGGGAGAAAGGGGGTGAAACGTGAAAATAATTAAAAACTACCGATAGGCCTATACGTTCCACCATAATTCTGGAAAGCCTGGAACAATTTCAAACAAACTCAGTACACATATTTTGTTAATTCGCCCATTGATGTGTAAAAATGTAGACATTACTTAATATTTAACGTTGTTGTAGTAACTATAAATAAAATGTTTCTGTTTCTGTTCCCATATTTCGCAGTCAATATTGTTTTAAAATTATTTTTTTCTATTTATAGTTTTCTAGCGTACGACATACATACAAAATGTGATATTATAATAACTATCTAAGTTTTTGATCTCAATTTGTGTCATGTTTTTGTTTGTGTTTGTAATGTGCCCGAGCATAAGCGACTGTTCATTGGGCATATTAATTATGTATCTAAGTAGTTACACTATGAGTAAATATATAAATTAAAAAAATATATAACTTACAATCTGGACAAAATACTGTGTGAGTAAGAATTCGCTAACATTTCATGAAGGTGAGAAGGAAATAATATGCTAACATGAAAATAATCGAAAACGACCGATATTAGTGTCAAAGTCACAATTATAATTATCAGTGTCGCTAAGCTGATTGGGTACTGAAAGATCGGGATAAATAAATGTATTTTAATACTTTGATACGTATGAAGAGTACAAAAATAAATAAAATAAACAGGTATGTCACTTTTTTTTTGTCAAAATTGAGTTTGAAGTGTCATTAGATTTTTCATGGTAAGGACTAACTTTTAGAAATGTGAAATAGCGAAAGAAACAATTTAGTGAAAGATTTTAGATATATTTTTTAAAAGTGTTCGATAATGTTAAAGCAGATTTTTGTTAGGTCAGGAACTTTAAACTGGCAAAAACATTCTGGCAGTACCGTAGCCCTGGTGTCGACTAAATATATAAGGGAAATGTGTACCAGATATATGTTGTAGGGGTAAAGGCGGCCATCGCGCAGGGCTAACCTGGCTGACATCTCATGCTGATTGTTTATCTTTATATTAAGTTAAATATTTAATGAATTAACATGAATGTTACTTTGAATATGTTATAGGTATATCAAGCTTTCAAGGAATCCTCCTGAAATGCTCCTAGATTGGGGTACAGGACTTATTTCTTTGTATTTTATTTACTTTTTTTCCCGCTGAAATGTAACACTTAGGAACTGAGGCAGCGAAACCGAGCAGGGCACACCCCAAACCCAGCATTGTAATACGTTTAATTTTCCACCAGTTTATTCCAATCTGAGCGAATTAGTGCAATTCAGTTTAAACTTAAACCATGCATAAATTTTAATAGATGCTCTTTCCTAGCTAGCAATGGAGTTACAAATGCACAAAACGTTAATTTTCCGCCATTTTATTTCATGATGAAGTAATTAGTTTCAATTAATTTCTTGTAATAGTGAATATGTAATTCTATTTCAAAATTAGAATTGATTCATCATAAAGGTTTAAATGCATTACTTGTTGAGTGATAACTGCCCATGCATGATGTGTGGTCATTCTGACAAAACAATATAACATTTCAGCTATAGGCCACAATATTACTCCCCAATAGTATCATTTAAAACAATCATACTAGGTATTAATATTTTTTTCTGTCATGCCTGAGTGACTCCTTAGGAGTCCCAGGTTCATTGCCTATAAACATTGACATTTTAGCGAATTCCGAAGGAATGAAGCTATTGAGGTTGTTCCCATGAAAATATTTTTGAATTTGTTTTTACAGATCTTCACTGATACTATCTAATAGGTATGTTAAAAATCTAGCGGCAGCAATTTTGTGTTTCATCGAACCTAAACCTTGCGTATATCAATTAATTAAGAGCAGGTAAGTCTGAAATCGTTAACCACAAAATCGGACCATTAGGTGTAGAAATTCACATGAACGGACAATTTAAATATCAATCTAGCGGTCGCAATTTTCGATGTTTCACAGTGAAATCTGCGCCTCGGAAAGGCGGTTTACCTGAAACGCAAAATTAAGAATTGACCTTAGTAACCGCATTGTTTGATTCGTCGCAAGGTATACCACATAATTTAATTAACCCTTAAGTTAGCAACGTACCTTATAAGATACTTTTAATTTATTTAATATTACAATAAAGTAATGGAAAAATGAATCGGTAGATATTTAAATTGGTATCAAATTATACAACAGTATGCAAATATCAAATAAGTTACGGCTATGCATAATTTGTTTTCACTGCAGTTCCAACACTTTTAAATAAGTTGGCATCAGAAATTGAGTTTCTCCAATTTAACAAAAGAAATACATATTCCATAAACCAGCAAAATGGGACTTGCAAAGAAACTCTTTTTTTACGCAATCCCTGCGTAACATTTTTTTTTGTAGGTTCTCCCACGGGATCCACTCAAGTCTGATGAGTAGCTACTTGATATTAAAAGTAGCAAAATTAGCCAGACCAAGTAAAAGTGAATATATCGCACTCTTTTCTGCTTACCATTGACAGCAACCAATTCAGTCAGACTTGGCTCTTCCGAACTATCATACCATGTTCAAAGAAATATAATTCGACATAATGTTTGATAATGGAGATAGCTTAAATAGTTGAGGCAATACACTACAAACTGGATGGTCGTGATTTCCAGTCCCGATAGGGTATTATGGTACTCTGGCTCTAACGGAAATGAGTAGCAAACAAATGTTCTACGGGTAAAGATTGCCGACATACAGAGAGCTGAAAACTTGGCTGTAAGTGGTGCCGTTTGTCTAGAAAGATGGTAATTTTAACCTCTTTCTTCACCAACGGCTTCATAAGATTTGTACCTAATATTGTTATAATGCTACACTAAAATGAAAAATACTTTTTTCTTCACATAGCAGTTTTTTAAGTCATCATGAACACAAATACATCTCAGAAATGAACGGTGTTATAGAGTACTAATGAAATATAATAACGACATTATAAAGTAATTCCTAAAGAGAAATAATTGTGTAATAGCAAGTATTTAATGATAAATTAATTATGTGACAGCTTTGTAAACTGATTGGAGAAATGTTATCATAAGTAATGTCACGAGTGATTACTAAATTATCGATAAATTCACGACTCACGAAGTGAGGAGTAAATTTATCTAGAGAATTTGGAAATCAAGGGTAGCATTTCCATCCATAGTGATTCTGCCCGAAGGCAGGCCCTTCACTGCAATCATAGCATTTTCATGCTATGCTTGCAGCTTTACTAGGGAATTGTGTAGGTGTGGTAGCTTCCCGTTGCTTTCCACACCGGTGAAGGATGATGGTGATGATGATAATGATAAGGATGATGATGAAGATGATGGCCATATGATTTCGGGGACCGTTTGGGCCTTAAAGTTTTCCTGACATTTGTCTTACAGGTGAGGAAAAACCCCGATAAAAACCTCACCCAGAAAAACTGCCCCGACTGGGGATCGAACCCGGGCCCGCTGCGTGACAAGGCAGCACGCTACCTCGAGACCAGAGCGGTGGACGAGTAGCATTTGTTAGGACTATTTAACGAATACAATTAAGCAGTTTACTCACAAATCATTATTTAACTACAGTTATTTTAAAATATTTATATATTTAATGTAAACGGCGATGTTTGAAAACAAATGAGAAACGATTGGTACGCTTCATTTGCTTCTTTTGTTCATCACTGCAACCAGATCATATTATTTATTGCCAAAGGATCGCAATATTGTAAGAATGCACCCTAGTGGAGAAATTTATAATCAACATTATAGGTATTAATTAATTTCTGATGTCTTATGGTGTAAATATGTCAATTATATTTTTCTGCAACTTCATTTCCTGGGAAAAAAATAATTTGTTTAAGAAAGTGTAAACAGTGGTTTCTTTTTTTTGTGGTATAGTCAATTGTTACAAAGGTTTTTATATTATGTCCCACATGCGCTATCTGCTGACATTCATACGCACTATATATACAATCTGGGGGCACGCTGTGGCGCACTGGTTAAGGCACTGAGCTACAAGCCGGAGGGTAGAGGATTCAAGTCCCATTGGGGTCAGGATTTTTAAACTGACCCAAACCCTCTGGCGGCACTATGGCCCTGGGGTCGACTCAGCCTCTAACGGAAATGAGTACCAGACGCTTGTTCTGGGGGTAAAGGCGGCCGTCACGCAGGGCTGACATAAAGGGTCGATAGTCTAGAAAAAGTGGGAGCCCTAACCTCCTACTACCCCAAGGGCCTCCGGGCCTGTTGTGGGATCACTTTACTTTATATATACAATCTGGTAGCCGTATTTCTTAGGGAGTCAGTCACTGCAAAATAATGCTATGACCTATTCAGAGAGTTAAAAAGGAGGAGATTTCTCTAATATGATGAACTTCAATTGATAAATTCGAGGCGAAACACGACTGTGATTGGTTGTAAATAAAAAATCATTGAAATGTGTCATTGAATCCCATGGGGCATGAGTTAAAATAGTCATAAAATAATAATTTTTGTAACAAAACTAGAACAAATGTATCGGTAATTTCACGTTTAACTTAAAATCGCGCTAGTACCCTAGATATAAAAGAGGCCTTTCATTTCAAGTTTTAATTTCAAAGGCGTAAATCTACGTTACGGATTGCCGTCTTATTTCCGATGGAAGCAAAATTTTAGTTCATCAGAATCAGATAGAAATATACCTAATAATATTATGTAAACTCTCCACTGTCTGCAATGAACTGCCTATGTAACAAATTGTTTGGATGAAGAGGAATCTTTGTATTAAGAAAAATCTCATATCTTGATATGAGAAAGTAAATAAAATATATTCAGTAAAAAACAGCTAGACCTACAGGTTTCAGTAATTACCAACAAATCGGTAGTTTAAGTTACTCGAATGTTTTTATGCTACCAAGCTCCAAAGTACTCCATTCTTGAATTATTTTGAGTTTGCCAAGGTTGTCCATTTTTGCACGCCGTTGAAAAAAATAATTTTAGAGGCTATTTAAAGAAATAAATTTTACTAATTGTAACTTCCTTTTACAATATGTATTATATCACATTTAATTTAAGGGAAACAGTTCTAATGCAAATTATTTTAAGACTAATTTATGTTACTTGTACATAGAATTATTTTTTTTCATCGCTTTTGTCACTCCGTTTGTTAATACAATATTCTCCGCGAACAAATTATGGAGGATGAATTAAATTATTATTTATTGCCGTATCTGAGTAATGCAACTATTAACTAAACTATTGCCTACAAGACCTAAGCAATATTGTGGACCGTGGTTAATCCAATCATATCGCTTCACATTTGCAAAAAAAAAAGTTTTTAATAATTTTGGAAATCTTGATAACTTAAAAAAATACGTATGTAACAAATTCAGATAGCTTATTTGTGTAATAAATGAGATTTTTGAACTCTCCTAAGGCTACTAGTTCAAAATGATTTTCACTGCGTGAAAAAAAAAAAAAAAAAAACTTATTAAACGTATTGCATAAATAACTATCCTTATTTGGAATGTATAAAAATTGTAAATGAATGATTAGACTCTTAATAGTTATTAGCAACAAATTTTGTTTTTCATGTCGGTCCTCTGGACTAGTAGTTACCTGGTCCCTCTGGTTCCGAAGTTCGCGGGTTTAAAACCGATCAGGACCGATGGAGTTTCAAGGGCCTAAAAATCCTAAATATGGGTTCCTACGGAAGAGTACTACAGCTTGGGTCCCGTGTCGTAGTTTTGCGGTACTTAAAAGTACTTCAAGCCTGATAAAAAAAAAGGAATGAGAGCAACATTTGTCGGCTCTTTTGACATTCAGATTACAATTTAGTCGTTATTGGCCTTAACTACTAAAAAGCGTCCTTAAATAAAACAAATTACATACGTATTCTTTTCCTTTACGCTTCAACTTCGGTTTAATTTAGTGTTCAATATGAAATAGAAACAAATAATGTGGAAGTAAATTACTATTTAAATATCGGAAATTTTAGGACTGAAGAAGGAACATAATTGAGAAGTGCCTTAAGAAATATGAATCCACCACTGACTACTAATGATTATCAGCAAGAATTGGAAACAATTGAAACGTGGAGATATGGTACACTGCACCCATGTGTCTGCTCGTTTGTTATTTGTGACCTTAGCTTAGATGGTGCTCATTAAGGGAAGCCTCGTTAATTCGAGATGGCAATGGCTGCAGTAAACCATTGCTTTACCGTAGTAGGCGTTACGGTAAATATAGTAACGCAAGTCAAATTCTGTTCCGAACATTCGAGTAGCATAATTATTTTCGTTCTTGAAAGATCACATTTTTTGAATGCCATGAATAATTGGATGAATTAAAATTTGTTTGTACATATACTTATTTTTTTATTAGATACAACTTTCCTCATTAGAGGATTGCCTCAAGAATAAAGTGATATAGACAATTAATTTTCCAAATAGATGAAATAACTACATTTTATTACTGTAGTATTTAAATCTGTTGTATTTATTTTTAAGTGCACTTTTGTTTTAAGTATTTTGTACCTAACTAACTAACACACAGGGCACTATCGAACCCGTAGATTCATGGCCGCGAAGGCATAAGCTCTCCATACATCCTTATCTAATGTTTTCCCATCATCCCCTGTATAATCTACTTGCTTTAAATTGTGGTTAATGTTATTTTCCCACTTCTTTAATTCCCCTCTCGTGCCATATGTCCTGCCATTCGCAGTTACGAGACTCAACTGTTCTTATTATATCTGGCTTCCTATAAAGACCATGTAGCTCACTGCTTTGAAAGTCTTCTTCAATCACCTGTCTGTTCATATATTTTTGGTTTGAATATTTTTCTAACACCATTGTTCTCAAATACTCGTAATCTCCTTTCCTCCCTTAAGTAAGAGTCCATGTTTCGCACCCTTATAACATAACTGGTAGAATAACAGTTTTATATATTTTCAGTTAAACGTTTTTTGAAAGGAATTGGGACAATAAGAGACCCGTAATACACAATAGCATGCATTTCTACAATTGAGCCTATGATCAATTTCTTTCTGCATCTCATTTCTATTTGTGATTATTGTTCCTACATATTTGAATTCAGGCACTTTTTTGAAATTTCTCTCATATTTTGTCATTAAGTGTCCATTTCTATTATATATAATGCCTTTGAGTTGTAGACCTTCTTCATCCTTTAAATATTTTGATGGCATACTCTAGTACAAAATTGAACAGTAGAGGAGAGACTGCATCTCCGCGCTTTAAACCATTGTGAATTTCAAAAGTATCCGAAAATTGTTTGCCCATATGCACTCTATTCTTTGTTCCATTTAGATGCATCCATATAAGTCTAACTAACTTTTTAGGAATACCGAACTCCAGTAGAATACTATATAACTTTTCCCTCTTAATTGAATCCTATGCCTTTGAAGTCTACATATATATATATATATATATATATATATATATATACATTATGTTTCCATTTCTTTTCTAAAATCTCTCTTATACTAAATATCCAATAGGATTGATTCTACTACTTCAAACCACCTTCATTTCAATCCTGACAGGTTAACCTATCAATCATTCTGATTTTCATATATCTTATTCTTAATTTTCTTAGGAGGCATGCTTGTTGTAGACCTGTTTCTTCTAAATCCACATTGATGATCTCCTAGAATGTCATCAATATAAGGAGTAAGTCTGCTTACTAATATATTTGTTAGAATTTTTTACGAAGTTGAAATTATTGAGATGTCCCTGTAGATGTTGCAATCAGTTTTATCTTCTTTCTTATAGTTTGGTATGTTAATCGATTCTTTCCATTCATCTGGAAGAGCTTCTTTTTCCCAAATCGTACTAAGCAATCGACGTATCTTCTTTATCAATCTTTCTCCCTCTGATTTTATCAGTTCTGCTGGGATCCCATCTGAACCTGAGGCTTTATATATTTTAAATTTTCCTATCGCCATTTCAACCTCTAATGCACTTGGTTCTGTGACTAGCATTTCTGCTATCTGTAAACTATCCTCTTCAATATCCTTTTCTGCATACACATTTAATAGCTGATTAAAGTAATTTTTCCATATATTTAATATACTGAGTCTGGAATCATATCCCCATTATCATTCCTGATTATTCAAGTCTGAAATAATTTATTCTCTCTCCTAATTCCATGATATAATTCCCTGGTATTCCTGTTTTTTGCATTCGTTTCAAGATGATTAATCTTTTCTCTCAAATATTCTCTCTCTTTACTCTTTATAACCTTGTAGTTTTCCGTCTGATGTTACCCAATGGTTCTAATTTAACTCATTTGGTTCGTGTAACCAATTCATTTTTTCTAGCTTTCTTTTCTTTATAATGTCGGCACATTCCTCATCAAACCATTTCTTGTTTTTAATAATCATAATATTAAGAGATTCTGGACTAAGTGGTCGTTGTCCAAATCTGGTGTTTCTTGAAGACGTTTCTTCCTCGACTGCAGAGGGAATCTTCAGTGGTGTGTACTTGTAGGTAGTGTCTGATATCCACCTAGATCAGATAATGATCCGAATTGCAGTCTGTCCTTCTAACTGATCGAACATCGATGATACTTCTGTGCCAGCTTTTGTCCACTGTCTACTAACAACTTTATATATGTACTCGTAGGAAAACAAATACAGGAGTAGAAATAGTTATTCAACTTAATATTTTATCTCCTAAAATAACCATAAATAAAAAACCTACCATAACTATCATTACATTCTTATTTAGCCGGCTGATCAACCGCGGTGGACTAGTGGTTATGCTCCTTGCCTCTGTTCCGAGGGTCGCGGGTTCAAACCCGGCCGGGATCGATGGATTTTTTAAGATGGGAAAATCCAAGGAGCGAGTCCTCCGGGAGGTACTTTAAGCCGTGGGTCCCGAGTCTGAAGATTTTCAGGCTCGTAAAAGATCCTTAAGCCTGAATAAAAATGTATCTAAGCAAAATTTACCGAATTTTGCCGTCCTAGTACTACCTTGGTTTCCTAGATGTCAGTATGAGGCGGACCACTCAAAATTACATCTATACGAAAACAAGTGTAACTAAATTAGTATGGTTCAAATTCTTACCTGTAGGGGGAAAGCGTCTAAATCTCTGTTAAGGGAAACATGTGCTTGCAAGAAGAAGAAGAAGAAGAAGAAGAAGAAGAAGAAGAAGAAGATTTACCCTCTCCTATATAATAAAATTGGGGACACGCCGTAGAGTAGTAGTTAAAGCAGTGCGCTACAAACTGGAAGAACGAGGGCTCGAATCCCAGTCAGGATTTTTAAACTGACCAAACCTTCTGGTGGCACCATTCGAGGTCGACTCAGCCTCTAACTAAAATGAGTACTAGAAGCTTGTTCTATGGGTGCCGATTATCTAGAAAAAGTGGGAGCCTTAACCTCCTACTACCCCAATAGTCTCCTGTGGCCTGTATTGGGATCACTTTACATTTTTATATAATACAATTGTCTGCCGCTGTGGTCTTGGAGCGACACCGTTGCCTCGTATGCAACGGATCCGCGTTTGATCCTCTGTTGGGATCAATTTTCCTGGTAAAGTTTTTTTTCCTCATGCAATTTCACTGTAAAGATGTTAACGTGTAATCACAAATGTATTATTTAAGCATTTAACAATCATCGTAGTATCTACAATACCACATTCATAAATATTCCCTTGTTGCAGTTGGTAAGTATATAAAATTTATTGCGTAAGATAAATGTCGGAAAACTTTAAGGCCCAAATTGTCTCCGAACATCATTTAGCCATCATGATCTCCTTGTTTAATATGAAATAGTGAATGGTGTGTCTTGTATAAAAAGTATTTTTCCCCCCTGACGGGTCTAAGCATTGAACTGATCACTCATTCAAGGAGACCCTCCAATTCTTTATGTGGATAAGTACGTATGTTAACCAGAGTTACAAATCTTCTCTCGATATGTCATGCCCCTGTAAGGCCCATGCGACCTTGGACATGTAAAACCGCACATATAATGGGAGAGGTTAAACGAAGGTAAAGAGATATTGGCTATAGTAGCATGTTAAATTAAGATCACCACATATTGATTAATAAAATAATCAAAATAAAAAAGCACACCTCAGGTATCTAAGATCTTATTTCTTATTTTGAAATATGAGTCCAAATTTGTCTGCCAATTATATATGATATCGTCAATATAACTATTAAAAGGGAGGATGAAAATGGACATCCCTGTCTTACACCTCTATTTGTTGTTGCTGTTATATTGTTTTTATTTTTGCCTCCAGTTTCTTTTGTTATTTTATTTTCTACATATAGACTTTTACTGCAGTTATTAGGGGCTGAGGTACTCCTTTATCTTTCATTATATTCCACAATTTATTTCTGTTAACTTTGTCAAATGCCTTTTCAAGATCTATTCACGTTTCCTACAAGTTGTTATTTTGACATTGCGCTCAAACAAGTACCAGTTCTGTAACTGAGAGCTTAATAGTTCCGACTGACGTTTGTTAAATTGAGATCCCTTATAAGATGAAATATATTTTAAAATTACTGTTTTTTCACTCTGCTTCAACAATAAGAATGGGGAGGTTAAGAGACCGCAATAAAATAAATTGTGTAAACATATAATCTGCTACACCATGCCATTTATAGGGTTCATAAATTGAAACAACTACCCAATAGGCTGGAAATGTTTCTTTCCCAGTAATAAGGTAATAATGAGTTGTCATATGCGCCTTCTTCACGAACGAGTGTTGGAGGGTGAGGTAACCACAATATATACTGTTGATTATGTATAAAATAGCCCACTACAATGCGCTCAGTCGGACCGCTAGTTTAATAATGAATCAGCGATTGCTTGAAAACGGTAGGTGATAATGCAAAAGAGATGTAATTTTTTAAACAAAATTCGAAAAAAAATCTGTTATCTATGAAATGGATGAATGGTCGAAAATAAGAAGACACAAATGGAACCAGCGTGTATTACATATAACATTGGGTATTATTTTGCGTGTGGGACAAGATAATTTATAAGTGGACGAAGGATGATTGCCTGGGAAACGAAGAAAGATAGAAGAGTACTCTTAATTTCTGAATGGAATGGGCCGTAGGAAAATAAGAAGACAAATAATAAAAATTGTTTTAATAAAATTATGCTATGTGATATATAACAAAAAAAAATATTTTTCTGCCGTTACTTTTGAAGAATAATCACCCATCTCGTTCTATTTCATTTGGTAGTTATTACATAGACATGTGGATTTATATATATATATATATATATATATATATATATATATATATATATATATTGTTAGGCTTAAACGGAAAATCATATAAGATGTATTCACGTGATTTAATCTATAAAAATGCATAAAATATGTACGTAATTTATATGGAGGTTTACATTTTTGTCTCTATTTTTTTATAACATTCGTGGAATATATTAAATAACCTGAAATAGCAAAGAAACAAACATTGAAACAACAGTATAAAAATTCCGCACCATACCATTACCTTCATTTCACAAGATGTAATAGATGTATAAAAAGCAATATCGAAGTAAAGTTGGTGGAGTAGAAACTGTCTGAAAATATGGAACTAAATTTAGTGAGGCTTAATGATGACAAGTGCGTAAAGTGCGTGAGATTTTCAACTCTGGAAAGTTGTTAAATCTCCCGAGGATAGCTCACACACACATAAGGGACACGCAAAAGATTTCGTAACTTCATTCCGCTGAACTTCAAACGAGATTCTTCCAGCAACATTTTTCACAGTTACTGTAAGTCTAGCAACAGACTCATGGTTCAGATCATAAAGTAGGTTTTGATTAATTAAAAGTCCGTCACGCAGGAACTGCGTAAACTAAGCTACTTCCTCAGCAAGTCGAATTTATGGACTCATTTTGATGGTTTACGGAATATATTTTTCGTTTGTCAAATTGGAGAAACTCAACAACTGATAACAACTTATTTATAAGTGTCCGATCGCAGTGAAAACAAATAACGCATAACCGTAAGTTATTCCTATTTGCATATTGTCAATTTGACATCAATTTAAATAATATCTACCTACTCATTTTCCATTACTTTATTAAAAAATTAAATGAATTAAAATAATGTACATGATAGAGTATATAGTCATTAAGGGGTTAATTAAATATTATAGTATACGTTGCGACGATGAAGCAAACATGGCGATTACCAGAGTGAATTTTTAATTTCGGATTTCAGGTAAACCCTTACTTCTGATGGACGGATTTCGGTGATTTTTTTTTTGAGAATACCTTCCTTGTTTTATATAAATAGCAAATACTGTGTGATCAACGAAAATTGCGAACGCTTGAATGGTATTTAAACTTCGTTTCAGGTGAAATCGTACCCTTAATTGATTACTATATGCCATGTTTGATTTCCATGAAACAAAAATTGCGACCGGAAGAGCATTAATGAATAAACACACAACATATTTTTATTTCTTTTTTATCATTATCATTTTCGGTGTCTACTTAGATAGGATCGGTGAAAATCTGTTAATTTTTTTTAAATATTTTCATGACTACAACCTCAAAGATCCATTCCATCGGAATTCACTAAAAATAAGTGCATAGATCCTTGTAATATGACCGAGAATGTTGATACAGGTGTTGATTATACTTAAATTATATTGTAACGTAAACCATTGTACCATCACTCCATGACGAAGACCATTAACATATCAGCCGGTTTCTATCATCTCTTCAATACGTGTGTGCCATTTACAGAAGTGGACGATCCTTCAACCACTATATAGATGACATGTTGTCAGTATGTCAAATCCCCCAATTGGTGTTTTTCTCAACCTGGAGCCGCTGTTTATTGTATTTAACTACATTTATCACGATCCCGGCAACCCAAGCACATACGAGATGCATCAGTAGGCCTACTCGAACAAGCTCTACGCCAAGGGATGATGGCTTCGGCGCGGGACAAATTGAAACATATAACCGATCTCGAAAAACTATTTTGAAAATTTTCATCAATTTACTTCTATTCGGGAACTTTCTAGGGAGGTGAATTCATGACTATTAGCTACATTAAACTCTGCTAATGTTTATGAGGCTTGGAGTAATTTCTACTTTCATGAAAACAGATATTACACTAGTCTGCATGCTATCAGATGACTGAAAACTAATACCTTGTATTAGTTCACATTTTTATGCTGATTCCAGAACTGTTCTTTGTTTTCTTCTATCACGTACAGTTTTTTCACAATGGACCTAATCTGTTTTCATATATTTATTGACGAGAGCATAATATGTGCCAGACGGTAATGAGTTGGAGGAAAATTTGTGAATTAAAGCCTCTAAGCTTTTAGTTTGGCACAACTGCTGCTGCTTTGAAGTGTTCTTCGTATCAGAAACTTGCAGTTATTCGACCAGTTATCGTATATGGAGCAGAAACTAGGGCTGATACAACAAAAACTAAACAAATAATAAGCACATGCGAAATGAAAATCTTAAGAACTATTCAGGGGAAAACATTATTTGATAAAATACACAGAAATTAGGGACAAATGCCATATTCAAGACATAACCAAATTTATTATAGATAGACGAAATATTGGAAGGGTCATATAGAAAGAATGGAAGAAACCCGGCTTGCAAAAAGAGCTAAAGAAGATAGACCAATGGACAGGAGAAGAACAAGAGGAAGACCAGCCAAGAGATGGATAGACAGTGAATGCACATCCAATACGTCTTCCTCCGAGGAGTGATTTTGGAAATAAACAGGGTGAAAATCCTACAAATTAAGTTTAAGAAGAAGAATTGTAACATGAGTGTGAAAGTTAACTTTCTATTTTTCCATATCGACTATTTCCCCGAAAATCTGGGACATTATACTGAAGAGCAAGGTGAACGTTTTCACCAGAATATTAAAAAGATGGACAGGAGGTACCAGGCTACATGGAATGAAACTACTGTTGGATGATGATGAGGAAGACTAAAATGGAGGAATTTCAAGGAAGTCAAAGAAGAGAAGGATTCAAAATTAATGGAACGCCATTTACTTTCTGTTTTGTTATAAGGTAGTCACAAAATTATTAGGACAGTTCTCTACAGTATTTTTAACATGTATTTTTTAACCAAAATATATCTTGTGTGAAATGAAGTTTGAATAGGCCTATATTTGTGCTCCCAGTAGCTAAAACGTGAAAATATAAATTCTTATTTTGTGCAAAGACCTGACGTGATAGACAAAAATGGAAATCATTTCTGGAATCAGTGTAAAAAAATGATTTAAAAACACATATTTTAAATAAATCATCTGAGAAAAAGTTTTAAAATGCAGACTTGTGTTAATAACAGATATGGGCCTACACGAACATTCTCAATCTTCTTCTTCGTCTCCATGGTAGTTTAACCTCTCACCTTATAGGTGCATTTACATGTCCCACGGCGTCCGGATATTTCTGTGGCGCGAGTTGTCGGGAGAGGGATTTTAAACTTTGGATCACTACACGTATTTTTTAACCACATAAGGACATGGAGGGCCTCCATGAAAGAGTGACAAAATGAATCAAGACCATCCTTCGAGACAGCACAACATTAAGACGAGACACAACATGCAGTCACACATTCATATCAAATGTGGCGATTGTGATAAATATGATTATGTTGGCCAGTTGATGTTTCGGGACCGTTTGACCCTAAGTGTCCCAAAATTTTTGTCTTACAAATGAGGAAACACTCCGAAAAAAAAACTATTACCTAGGTAACTTTTTCCAACCTGGGATCAAACCCGCAGGTCCGTTGCCTACGAGGCAGCGACGCTTCCCGAGATCGCAAGGGGGATACATTCTATTCTTCATCATCATAGATAATACTACATCTTATTTTGACCCCTGGCCGCTGACAAGATATTTTTCCATTCATCCGCATCCAACACCTTTCTTCCCCATCCTCTTACACCAAACAAACGACGCGACGTGCCAATAAAACCAACCAGAACCCAATATATATATATATATATATATATATATATATATATATATATATATCCAACTTAATAAATAAAGATTACAAAAGCACACCACCCAACCATAACAAGAAGCGCGGCCCCTTATCGGGGGCGTTTGCCTCCCCTCCCGCACGGTCCAGGAACCAGCAGACAAATCACTCAGGGGCAAACTAACCTAACAAAATAAACAAACACAAAAACATTAACCAAGAACTGAAAAGCGCAAACTAAATCCCTAAAGCAGTTAGAAAATGACAGGCCCCGGGTCCCCCATTAGATGTCTGGTCTAAGGCATCATGGTGGAAGAGGCGCAGAAATGTGCTGCCTCTCGAAAAATTATTTATGTATATCATATGGCCATAATCATCATCATGATCATCATCCTTCACCGGTGTGGAAAGCAACGGGCAGCTACCACACCTAAAATTCCCTAGTAAAGCTGCAAGCATAGTATGAAAATGCTATGATTGCAGTGAAAGACCTGCCCTCGGGCAGAATTACTATGCATGGATGTATATATATATATATATATATATATATATATATATATATATATATATATACGTGTCTGTATTTAGCAGCATAACTCAGGGGAATCCCTGGAGTAAGCTGCAGCAGCAATCATTCCAGAGGACATTCAATATTTAGTATTTGATAATACCAATTACCCCCCGCCTAGTCGAATGTTTGAAAATATTAACAGTTATATTCCGGAGTCATTGACTTTTTTCTGCAACAAGTAATTATTGAAAATAAACAATTTAAACTAGAACTAATATTTATATTGACGATACAATTGGCAGATAAATTTGGACTCACATTTCAAAATAAGTAATAAGATGTTAGATACCTTACTTTTTGCAGACGACCAAGTTCTAATATCTAGTTCAGAAGATGGTCTATAGAAATCGCTCTTTCAGTTAAATAACATTATACAGAAATATAATTTCAAAATATCGATAAGTAAAACGAAAATCCTAGCTTTTAAGGGATCAGATACCATAAGAGCTAAAATAATTCTGGAGGGGAAACCCATTGAAGAAGTGAACCATTTTAAATACCTGGGTTATGAAATATCCTATTTTAAAAATGAAGATCTATTTAACAAACTTAATAAACTTAATTATATATGTGGAACAATCAAAAGGATACTTAAAAGCACAAGAAAAGAAACAAAACTAAAATTTTATAAAGTAGTGGCAGTCCCCTTACTATTGTATGTTAGTGAATTTTGGGTTTTAACTAAAAGAGAAGATCATAGAAGCAGCTGAAATGAGATTTCTGAGAAGTGTGGCTGGTTACAAACTTCTAGATAAGAGAAGAAGTGAAGACATTAGAAATGAACTAAATATCTTTGAACTCTTAGATAGAATAAAAGAATCTAGAAAAAATGGAAAGAAAATGTTCAAAAAATGGAAGATGATCGCATTCCCAAAATTATACTTAAATACAAACCAAAAGGACGCAGGAATGTTGGTAGATCGAAGAAGAGATGGATCCAACTTTTGAATGAGAATCTATGAGACCGGAACAAGCCACATGGGCTTAATCCGTGATTGGTGATGATGATGATGATGGGAAGAAGACAAAATTTCTAAACTCCCCTTATACCTCATTGAGCTTGACAATACTGAAGCGGCTAAACAAATCTATATCCTAAAGAAACTTCTGTTCTGCAAAATTTCAATTGAAGCATACAGACCACGCGCTGCCTTGAAGCAATGTTTCAGATGTCAGGCTTTAACCATACTTTTGGAGCATGTAATCTGTCACCGCGTTGCATCATTTGCGCTAAACCACACAGCCATAAGTTGTGTCCAGTGAGAGTGCAAGCTCAAACTGACCACACACTTCTAAAATGCCCAAACTGCGGAGAAGTAGGACATTCTGCTTCTTACAGACAGTGCCCTAAGTATATTGAAGCCAGGGAAGCTTCCCACAAATCCAGGGAACCAAAATTACCGAAGGCTAAATCTGCTCCGCGTACTTTTACCTCAAAATTGATAAACCCAAACATTTAATTTAGCAAAGCAACATCATCAAGCTCTGGCACCTCTCAACCTGCACAGGAACGCATTGCTGCAAGCCGACGACCAAAAATTCAAAATTCAGGTATTCCTGCCTCCATCGAAAATCTGGTTCACAAGTCCAACCACTAATGACAAAATTAGGTAGCCCTATGGAAAAGCCTATATTTATGTCAATAATGTGTAACAAGTTTACACAAAGCAACATTCTCAATGCCATGGCTTTTAATGCCAATGGCGTTGGCAAACAGGTCCAAGAACTGGAGATTGTATTACACGACAACAACATAGACATATTATTACTCAGTGAAACACACTTAAAGCCTAAACATCGCTTGCGTTTCACTGAATAACACACATATCGCACAGACAGGCTCGATGGGCCACTACGCGGCACAGCACACTGCGTCAAAAAATCAACTGGACATCGATCCATCCGAATCCAGGGGCTTCAATTCATTGATGCCACTGGTATCCTCATTCCGATATCAAACAACGAAAATCTATTCACAGCACCAATTTACAAATCACCGGCAAAACCACTTACTCGACATGATTTAGATATCCTTAATTCGTTCTCCCCCGATTTTTTCTGGCGCTAGACTTTAACCCTTAAATTGGCAAAACACAAATTTCTTCTGTTAGTTATTTGACTGTTGCGGACCGCAGTGAAAACGAAATCTTGTGTAACTCTTATTATTGGGTATATTCTATAATTAGACACACATTTAAGTGGTTTCTTTTTGTTCGTTTTCTTCTGATTTATTTAAAATATTAAATTAATTAAACCAACTGATGTATCCAAAAGGATACATTTCGAATTTAAGGGTTAAATCAAAACATCTCTTCTGGAATTGTCGAGTACCAAATGCCTCAGGCCTGGTTCTACAGGCATACTGCCAAAACAACAACATCGAAATTTCAGCCCCTAAGGACCACTTACACTTTCAAGACACCTGCCCAGAATTACGCTCGGACATTCTCGATATAGCTATTTCCAAAAACACAGCCATATCCACCAACATAACTACACTACCAGGAGAATTAGATTCAGATCATGTACCCATATTGTTCACACTAACTACAAATCTTACACTCACCCCTCCATTCAGAAACTACACTTCACAAACAGATTGGACACACTACAAGAGACTCCTCTCTCAGTGGATTGACCCTAGGTTACAGGTGGAATCCACTGAAGAATTGGAGCTCTCTATCCAAAACTATCAGGCCACCATAAACACAGCATTACAGACAACAACAACTACAACACAATATACTCGACACACACCAGATACAGACCCAACCTTATTCCATTTTCTTGAGCGTAAGCGACATTTTCGAAAACTATACAGACCCTTTGGAGCACCAGAGCATAAATAACAATACAATCGGTATGCAAATGATGTACGGAACTTGCTTCGAGAAAAACGGAATACAGATTGGGAACATTTACTAAATAATTATAATGTAAATAAAACTCCCCCATGGGAGATTATCAAAAGGATCAAAATTAACCAAGCACCCCCTGCGCCTACAACGCTAAATGAAAATGGACATTGGCCTTGATAAAGCACAAGTCCTAGCACCCAATCTCGAAGCACGTTTCCGACCGCATGAACTATCCACCCCAGTTCATGAAGCTGAGGTCAACGACGTGGTAACCAGTTTTTTGCTACTCTCACCATACCTATCCTTCCAGACATCCATCTGAAAGACTTAAAGTCTCATATCCAATTCCTAAGAAGTACTTGTGCCCCGGACACAGATAAAATCCCAAACCTAGCCGTTAAGCACCTACCCTAAAAAGCCCTTATCCTCCTTCTGACAATATTTAAGTTGTGCTTTAAACTTAATTATTTTCCATCAGCATGGAAAGTGGAAAAAATCATAGTGCTCCCAAAAGCTGGCAAAGACCTGACAAACCCTAACAATCTTCGACCAATAAGTCTCCTACCAGTTCTGGGAAAACTCATAGAACGGTTGATTTTGGCACAACTAAAAATTGAAGTTCTGAAAAGGAATTTGCTACCAAATTACCAATTTGGCTTTAGAAACGCAAACAGCACCTCGTTGCAACTTGCAAGTCTTATTGATCAGATTTTCACCGGGTTTAATGCCGAAAGGAGCACAATATCAATATTCCTAGACATTGAGAAGTCTTTTGATACGACCTGGATCAATGGACTAATATACAAGCTAATAAAATTCAACCTGAATCCAAATTTAATAAAAATTATCTCCACTTTCCTCATAAATAGGAAATTTTATGTTTCGGTAAGTGGACACAAATCAAACTATAGACCTCTATTAGCGGATGTACTCAAGGAGCAGTCCTCTCTCCACTGCTCTATAACCTGTATGTCTCCAACTTACCAAACCCTCCCTCTCTAAAGAGCAGCATCATTCGCCGATGATACTTGCTTTTACTTCCAAACCAAACTCAGATCCATCCATCATCGCATCCTAACGTTTCAGAGCTCGTTATCAGTCATTTATGACTGGTACTGTCTCTGGAATATCAAACTCAATATTACAAAATCCAAACTAACCCTTTTTACCAAATTCTCCCATCCACCACCAATCCAACTAACGATTGGTGCACAAATTCTCCGCAATGAAACTACAGTTAAATACCTTGGACTACATCTGGACTCCAAATTAACTTTCAAACATTATATTAATGATGTACAACAGAAATCAACCGCAGCAATAGCTATATTATATCCATTCTTCAAGTCAACAACACTATCGTAATGGATTAAAATTACATTATACGTAACTGTAATTCGCAGCATGTTACTGTACGACTGCGAGGCTTCGAGCATCCTTGCTAAAAAACATAAAAAGGAAATACAAATAATTCAGAATCGTTGCCTCAAAATTATATTTTCGGCTCCTATGTATACAAGAATAGCAGATAACAAGGATAGCACGTTGCAGCTAAATTGTCCTATCTTGATGCTATAGTGAAAGATCAAGTTGCCCAAATGCGTCAAAACATTTTGGAACATTATAATCCAATAGTGCACACGAAAAGACAATTACCACAATGGCGTACAGTCCACAGAAACATATTCACCATATAAGGGCAAAAGTGGTAAACATAAGAACATAGCGCTGAAACACCATCACAGCGCATGTACACATTCTGTAACCATATCCAGCAATAATTCCTAACAAAAGCCGTTTAGGCCAAAGTTACACAAAGAAAGCCACTTACTGATAGCCATTAGTAATTTAGCTGTCCAGGGATGAAAAACGTTCCCCGTAAACAGCACACTGGACGGCAGAATGCTGTCAAAAAACGGACGGACGGACGAATACACAAAGAAAGTAATAAACTCTAAAGAATTAATATATCACTTATATATAAAACATTAGGTAAACATATTGACAAATCTTAATATTATTTTTATTAAATAATGAATAAAAAAACAAATTAGCCTATTAATGGTTAAAAAGTAAAGTGATCCCACTACAGGCCTCAGGAAGCCCTTGGGGCAGTGGGAGGTTAAGGCTCCCACATTTTCTAGACAATCAGCACTTGGTGTCAGCTGGGTTGTCAGCCCTGCGTGACGGCCACCTTTACCCCCAGTACAAGCGTCCGGTACTCACTTCCGTTAGAGGCTGAGTCGACCCCAGGGCCATAGTGCCGCCAGAGGATTTGGGTCAGTTTAAAAATCCTGACCCCACTGGGACTCGAACCCTCGACCTTCCGGCTTGTAGCGCAGTGCCTTAACCACTACCCTACGGCGTACCCCCTATTAATAGTTACAAAATTATATTATTAGTGAGATGTTTCTGTTAATAATTTTATTTTCAATTTTTGTTCTGAAAGATGGTAAAGTTTGGCACTCTCTGACATAGGGTGGAATTACACCTTGTGCAGAAATTTATTTCACATTATTGATCTATATTATATTAAAAATTCATAGAACTGTACTTATTAATCACTTCCTGCAGGTGTACTGCAGTAGAATTCTATCTGATTTGAATACAGAAAACGTTTAATATATTATCATTATAATAAGTTGTCAGAGAAACTCTTTCAGCCTTGGTGTATTGTTTTACATTATTCAGAGGTGTAGAAAAAGTACTTACACGAAGACGTACAAAGTGATAAAAATACAATCACGCATGAAAAGGGCATTCCGAACCTAGAAACGTAACATGTAACGGCTAAATATATAGATCCATAATAATGCTTCCGCTAGCGTTACTATTTTTAAAACAGTAACTTTACAATACAGGTCGCCGTAAGAAAGTAAATGAAGAAATAATATGCCTTAAACGTTACCAACATGGAAAGATATTGTTAGAATTCTATGAATAAATAACCTCACGTAGGGCGTATAAATATAATTGATTTAAATTATTAACTATGTATAATGGATTATTTACAAACAAAATTAAAAATAAATAGGAAAATATCGCGCGAGTTGCCTCAAACACTATTTCTGCAATCGTATTCCAGATGTCCCGGGTTCATATCCTGGTGCTGAACGGAAAATCATCAAGACATATGTTAAGTTGTGATTTCATTCCTTGGAAACATTTAATAATAATCATAATTAAAAAAGTGATCTAAGTTTATACATAACACAGATACCGTTAATCGGGTATACTTGGGAAACTTTACAGATTTAATGGCCTGTATAAAATTCTGTATTTAACAAATAACGTCTTTTTGTCAATTTTCAATATGACCAACTACTATTGATTGACATAAAACAGAACAAGGAACTGACGTTCTCACATGTAGTTCTACGGAGGTAAACATAATCTTTAATGCTGTCCCAAGTTACTCACCCAGATGGGATTACTTGGGACACAAGAAAATAGATTTACGAATTAACATACATTAGGTAGAGACACTTGTAATAGTTGCCTTAAGAGAATTGCACGATTGCATTCAGCTTTGAAACAATAATGCATTTTACTAATAGCTTAAAAGTTATAATTATCAATATATTATGTACAATATAAAATGTTATGATTAAGCATTAACAAGTGCAAAGGGTTAATTAAAAATGTTGTACCAAATACTAACAACAACAAATTCAAATTTCTCAAACTTTGTCCTCCTATATAGGTACATTAAATAAAATAATACAGATATTATAAACACAAAATATTACAAAAAATAATGTTGTACATAGAGGTGCGCAAAAAGTAATGCATCCATGTCATATGTCCTCTAAATCATTAAAAATATTGACATTGGACTTGCTTTTTTTTTTTTTTTTGCAATTTGAGCATGATAAACTTTCTATGCATTAACTTCAGAAAAATCACGGTATTTCCTCGCTCCACTTTCTCTTTTGTGTCGCCTTCTTACATTTGGATAAGTTGGAATGATCAAAACTGTTAAAATAAACACAAGAAATGTTACAAAAATATTCTTTCTTATAACCCAAATTACACTCCAACGCTACGTTTTGGAACAAACCTAAATAATTCTCAGGAATGTCGGATGACTTAACTGATAAAAGTGATTGTGATACATCACAAGTAAGCTTAGAAGCTAATGTATAATTTAATATCGTATCTTAAATATAGAACGATTACCAATCACTGTTATTTTAGATTTATTAAGGCAGAAATTATAAGTAATGCCACGAGTGATTTCCACATTATCGATAAATTCACGATTCACGAAGTGAGAAGTGAATTTATGTAGATAATTTGGAAACTAAGAGTGGCATTTGTTAGGATAATTTAACGAATAAAATTAAGCTGTTTACTCACAAATCATTATTTAACTATAGTTATTTTAAAATATTTACACATTTAATGTAAACGCGATGTTTGATAACAAATAAGAAACGATTGGTACGCTTCATTTGTTCATCACTGCAACCAGATCATATTATTTATTGCCAAAGGATCGCAATATTGTAAGAATGCACCCTAGTGGAGAACTTTATAACCAACATTATAGGTATAGCCTATCCAAGCCAGGTTGAAAAATGGTGAGGGAGAGGAGTAACACCTCGTAAAAAAACCTTGGTTCAGCTTTCCCAGCTTATAGTAACTTGTGAGGGCCCCTTGCCAGGGTTACGGTGAAGTCCTCAACGGCAGATACAGTGGAGAAGGAGTCCTTCGGTACGGTGTACCTGACGGAAGAGGCAACTCTTACATCTACTGCCTTGTAGATTGACAAACGGGCTGATGGGGTTCGTTAGTCCTGCAAGACAACCTATCAAGGAGAGACAACTCGGAAATAAAACGGGGCAGGCTGAGCTCTGGAGCTGGGTCAAGGCAATCGGCCTAGGGAGGAAACCCCGAATAATGAACCCGCCATGAAAATGGGCTAGCATCCCAATTCAAGGTGTATCTTATACATTGCTCGCAGTCCCTAAGGATCAAGCCTCGGATCAAATGAAATGTTGAAATATGGGGGAATACAACTGATAAATGAACTACAGAAGTTATTCCAAAATATCATAATAAACGGTACGACCCCACTAGAATGGACATCGAGTTTAACTATCCCAATATTTAAAAAGGGCGATAAAACTAAACCAGAAAATTATCGTGAAATTACATTACTTAATAGTTCTCTAAAAGTATTCACAAACATATTAAACAAAAAATTAAATGCATTAATCCATATTAAAGAAAGCAAGGATTTCGCAAAAATAGAACCACATTAGATGCAATTTACATAGTTAGAAAAATTGTGGAAAAATCATGGGAATTCAATAAACCAGTATTCTTATGTTTCATAGATATGAAGAAAGCTTTTGATAGAGTACAGCTGGAAGATGTTGTATATATCTTCAGAGAGAATGGCATTCCTAATGAACTGATTAGAGCAATATTATCAATTAACACACACTGCAAAACACTAATCAAAGTAAAAGAACAGCAAACTGAAGAAATAACGCTGACAAAGGGCATCAGGCGAGGTGACTCTTTAAGTCCATTCTTATATAATATTATAATGGATACAATTATTGAAAACATACCACCACATTTGGGTTATAAATTGGGAAACACTAGATTTCACTTAATATGTTACGCAGATGATGTCGTTCTCTCTCAGAATCTGAAGATAATTTACAAAGATCTTTACATCAATTTAATAGCCTATAAATGCCAAAAAAATACACCATAGCATAGTGGTTAAGGCACTGAGTTACAAGCCGGAGGGTCGAGGGTTCAAGTCCCATTGGGGTCAGGATTTTTAAACTGACCCAAACCCTCTGGCGGCACTATGGCCCTGGGGTCTACTCAGCCTCTAATTGAATTGAGTACCAGACGCTTGTTCTGGGGGTAAAGGCGGCCGTCACGCAGGGCTGACAACCCGGCTGACATAAAGTGCAGATTGTCTAGGAAAAATTGGGAGCCTTAACCTCCTACTACACCACTCTGTGCCTGTTGTGGGATCACTTTACTTTTCGGAACAGGCAACTCTTGCCTAAACCAGGAAGTGAAGAAGAAGAAGCCAAAAAATACAATATGGAAATTAACACGAATAAGACAAAATGCTTAACAATATCAAAAGAACCAGTAAGATGCAAATTAGAAGTGGAAAGAAAAGTTATAGAACAAGTATCAGAATTTAATTATTTAGGTGTATTAATAAGAAACACTAAAATTTAATAAAAGAAGTAAAGAAACAAGCTGATAAAGCAGCAAAAATATAAGGATATATGAAAGATTTAATTTGGCGCAACAAACATAGCCTATGTCAATATAAAGCAAAACCCGCATATACAAAAGATAGATCGACATTTATCGTATATGGTGCAGAAACTAGGGCTGATACAACAAAAACTAAACAAATAATAAGCACATGTGAAATGAAAATCTTAAGAACTGTTCAGGGGAAAACATTATTTGATAAAATACACAATACAGAAATTAGGGACAAATGTCATATTCAAGACATAACCAAATTTATTATAAATAGACGAAAATATTGGAAGGGTCATACAGAAAGAATGGAAGAAAACCGACTTGCAAACAGAGCTAAAGAAGATAGACCAATGGACGGGAGAAGAACAAGAGGAAGATCAGTCAAGCGATGGTTGGACAGTGCATGCACATTCAATACGTCTTCCTCCGAGGAGTGATTTTGGAAATATACAGGATGAAAGTACTACAAATTATGTTTAAGAAGAAGAAGAAGAAGAATTAATTTCTGATTTCCTATGATGTAAATATGTCAATTATATTTTTCTGCAAAGTTATTTTCTGGGAAATAATTCGTTTAAGAAAGTGCAAATAGTGGTTTCTTTTTCTTTGTGGTATAATCAATTGCTACAAATGTTTTTATATTATCTCCCGCAAGCACTGTATATTTACATTCGTGCACTATATTTACAATCTGATAGCCACATGCAGGTCACTACAAAATCAGGTTATCAGAATGTTAAAAGGAGGAGCTTGATTTTAAAGTGATAAAATTAAACTGATAAAATCTAGGTGAAAAACGACTGTGATTGGTTGTAAATAAAATATCATTGAAATATGATTAGTCATTAACTCCCATTTGGGGCATGAGTTAAATAGTCATAAGTAATGTCACGAGTGATTTCCAAATCATCGATAAATTCACGAGTCACTTGGAAATCAAGAGTGGCATTTGTTAGGACTATTTAACAAAGAAGATTAAACTCTTTACTCAAAAATCACTATTTAATATAGTTACCGGTATTTTAGAATATTCATATGTTTAATATAAACGACGATGTTTGAAAACAAATCAGAAATGTGTGGTTATGTTTCGTTTGTACATCCACTGCAACTTAATCATATTATTTATTGCCAAATAGGATCGCAATATTGTAAGAATGCACCCTAGTGGAGAAAAAATGAAACGCATCGAACTGTGTATTATAACCAAAATTATGGGTTATTAATTTTTTTTAGGAAACGACTTAATAAAATCATTAGTTAAAAACACAATTATTGAACGCTCAAATATCAAATGTGTAGTTCGAAGGAATCTGTTCACTATTTGCGATATTCAATGTATCTGTTAGAGAGTCAGTCACTGCAAAATAATGATCTGACTTATTCAGAATATTAAAAAGGAGGAGCTTTCTTTATTATGGTAAAATGAATTCGATAAAGAGCCAGGTGAAGCACGACTGTCATGTCCCATTTGGGACATGAGTTAAATGGTCTACTAGTGATACTTAACCCTTTCTAGAACACTTGATTATTGTATTTTTTTTATCTCAAATGAATTCTACTACATTGATAGAAATTTCTTTAACAGTGGAGTCAATAACGAAATCAGAATATACTAATTTTGTCCCGAGTATACCCGATTGACGGCAGTGTTTTTTTAATGACGTTCGTTAACTAAGATGTATTATTATTATTATTATTATTATTATTATTATTATTATTATTATTATTATTAATGTTCTACAAGCTATTTAAGAAATAAGATTGAAATGGTTTTGCCACGTAAAGAAGATGTCATATGACGGGATATCTAAGATGATATTAAATTCTGTAGCGGAGGGCAACAGAAGAAAGGGGAGACCAAAAGGACAATGGGTTCAATAACTGCATAGGAGTATGGTATCGAGAGGAATCCTCAGAGAGTGATGCAGAGAATAAGGATGTGTGGAGGAGTAAAATTTAGATTGGGTTGTGGGAAAACTACGGCATTGTAGAGAAATTCCTAATAAAATATCTTCTTCTTCTTCTTCTTCTTCACTTCACGGGCTAGGCATAAATTGCCTGTTCCGCCTCACAGTTGTTCTATCCATCTTTTCACTAGCCTTCCTACATTCCTTGAACCTCTTGGCTTATAGTTGAATGCTGCTCTTGGTAATCTTGTTACATACAAATTATTATTATTATTATTATTATTATTATTATTATTATTATTATTATTATTATTATTATTATTATTATTATTAGATTGCAGATTATTACAACTGTTGCTAATTCTCTGTCCCGAATTTCCATATCCTTTTGTATTAGTAGTCTTTTTTTTACCACCTTCCGCTGATGACTTCCTGAATTATCATTCTTCTGTGTTTAAAAACAAATAATAATAATAATAATAATAATAATAATAATAATAATAATAATAATAATAATAATAATAAAACAGTAATAATATGTTTATTTTAATTGGCAGAGTCGAGTCATTAAGGCCTTGTCTACCACTCAACCAAGTTATATAAAAATAGTCTTACATCTGATTAGTATAATAATAAATAATTACATGGTATACCTACCATACCTACATTATAATTATGTTCAGTTATTTCGAATACATAAAACGTTTTCGGTGATGCCTATTTCTTTTATTATTGAAAAGTAGACATGGGACTACGTTTCATACCGATTAAAATGACATTTGCAATTTGACGGAATTTCTGAAGTAGATGCAAAATACATCCATTAAATTGATTGTATGCTATGTCGTCATGACGCAGGTTACCTTTCATTATTGCAAATACATCTAGACTGCAGGTGTGTAGAAGTTCCGTTTTCTTAACTTGGGATAGGGCTCCTGCATTCCATTGAAAAATTATTAGATGTTCATTGACATCCTTAGAAGGTCAATTAATTTTTTTGTTGATTTGGCATTGCCGAATTATGGACCATTTAGCCACAAAAAAGAACCGTTACCAGGGTGCACCATATGGAGGTAGGTTTACATTACATCCCTTACATAAAATGTATAAGTTCAAAAATCAAATAAAAATTTAATTGTGGAGAAAAAATTAATTTAATGTCGCCCCAAACTATTTTTTTTCCTGTTAGTATCCATTCTTCTTTGGGCATCTTGTGTTCTCATTCCTAACTTGTGCCACTACCACTTTAACTTCGCTTCTGTATTTCATCAATGCTGTCTGCGCCTCCTCTCATAGCTTCTCTCATGCGTATGTCGGTATTGTAACTAATATAACAATTATAATATAAAATTAAAAATACTATACCTTGCAAGTTCCACGTTCTCATATTTCAGTTTACTCCAAACTCTACACATCGACAGGATCATTAGGTCTTTGGCCTACCAGTCGGCCACTGACCTCACATCCACATGTATTAATGACAGAAGTGGACAAACATTTAGTCAGTATAAGGATGATATGTAGTCAGCGTATCGGATACTCAGACGTAATAGCTGATTTTCTCAATTTTTAGCCGTTACTTATTCTGCTACAAAAAAAAATATATCACGACGCTGTGTGGGCATCGGTACCATACTGGCCAAAATACCATGAGAAATTGTCTTCCACCTTGAAGACTCGAACCATGGCATAATGCATTAAAGAGCTCGGTTACAGTGACGGACATCTCAGTTTACGCTATTGTTATTTATTGTATTGAGCGTTTTTTTATGAGATTCTATTTGAGTCCTTTATGATTTTACTCCTCTTATGTTATAAGAAAGCAATCATTCTTTTGGTATTAATCATATCATTCTTTGATTGGTCTCACGTATTACTGTTTTATCCCAGATATTTAAATTGTTAAATTATTTTAATATCACTACAGTTTGTTTACATTATGCAGGCCGAAACATTATAATCAATATTCATGGATGAATTTACTTGAGGTTCTTGAGTATTGCACAGTGTCATTGTATCCTACATGCCGACGTTAACACGCTCTTGCTTGCTTCTTAGGTAGGCAGTATTTTTATTTAATCACGGTCTCTAATGGCTAGTCATTATTTTCGCGATTCAAACCTGGATGTGAAAGGTACGACAAATTTTGTTCAGATGCCTCTTATTTCAGACTTGAGATTCATTTACGTGCATAATCTACGACACGGAACCCATAGTTTTATTTCCCCTCCGAAGAAAGCCATATTCAGGATTTTTACACCCTGAGAAAATTTAACGACTCCGGCCAAGTTTGAACTCGTAAATCTCGGAGTAAGTAGCGAGCTTGTAACCACTAATGCACTGGGCCTACCTTGTTTCCTTCTCCTTTAATACCCAGATACCATAAATAAAATAATAAACCACCATAAACTCTTAGATAAAGATTTAGCATATTTTAAAATAATTATATTTTACAATTGCATTTTCTCTAATTATTTATTACAGAATTAAGCAGAAATAATCAATATCTTTATGAGTTTTATAGAAAATTTCCAAATTAAAATTTTATACGGTTTTATCATAAGTAATTCCACGAGGATTTCCAAATTATCAATAAATTCACTTCGTGACATCGTGAATTTATCGATAATTTGGAAATCAAGAGTGGCATTTGTTAGGACTATTTAATGAATCAAATTAAGCTCTTTACTCACAAATCATTATTTAAATGTAGTTATTTAAAAATATTTAGGCCCTAATGTAAACGGCGATGTTTGAAAACAAATGAGAAACGTTTATTGTGTTTCATTTATTCATCACTCCAACCAGATCATATTATTTATTGCCAAATGGTCGCAAATATTGTAAGAATGCACCCTAGTGGAGAAAAAATGAAACACATTATAGGTTATTAATTAATTCCTGATGTTCTATGATGTAAATATATCAATTATATTTTTCTGCAACTTCATTTCCTGGAAAGTAACAATTCGTTTAAGAAAGTGCAAACAGTGTGTTTTTTTTTTAGGTATAATCAATTGCTACAAATGTTTTTCTATTATATCCCGCAGGTAGTACCCGGATACATTCGTGTACTATGTATATAATCTGGAAGCCACTTGCGTTCTAGGATTATTACATCTTAATATATATATATATATATATATATATATTGTTATATTTAACGCATTTCTTAGAGAGCCAGTCACTGAAAGATAATGCCCTGCCTGACCTATACAGAATGTTAAAAAGGAAGAGCTTGATTTTAAAATTATAAAATTAAATTGATAAAATCGAGATGAAAAACGACTGTGATTGGTGGTATATCAAAATTCATTGAAATGTGATTGGTCATTTACTCCCATTTGGGCCATGAGTTAAATAGTCACAATAATGAAACACATTGTGAGAGAATTTTGAACAAATGAACAATTGAGGTTGTACACACGAAAATATTTTGGGGAAAAAAAAAAAAAACATCTTCACTGATCCTATTAGTAGAAATCGAAAATGGAAAAAAAAAATATATATATACACACACACACACACACACACACACACACACACACACACACAGTGAGAGCAGTTTAGTAGTGGAAGGCAGACGCGGGGGTTGTGCTGAGCGATAACGAAGACTTACACGTGAAGGCACGGGACCTGAATTGTGCGCTGACTCAGCAGTTTACGAGTTCACGGCCACAGTCAGATAGTGTACCTCGAGTAGAAAAGGTGTTTGATCGCTTTTTCTAGTGAATTGAATGGCGTGTGTATAATGTAAACTGAATGACATGTGTATAAGTTATTTCAATTTTAAAATGTGTATCTTATAAAACCTAAGTGTAAAGTGAATCACGTGGGTATGAGTGTAAACTGTATAATGGCTAATAATTTTTCTACTGAACAATGTGTATTTATTTATGAAAAATATTTATTAACTCAGTCTGCCAGCCAAGTACGAAGACGTTTTGAAACACGATTCCCGGGTGTAAAAATTCCATCACGTTCAACAGTCCATAACATGCACAACAAATTTTATGAAGAGATCAAAAATGTATGGACAACGAATGTGAACAGTTCCAGCACCTGCTTCAATAAAGTTGGCAAGTGCGACGATTTGTAAAATAGTTACGAAAATGTGTGTGGTTGTATCACCGCGATCCTATGCTGTCCGTTCCCCGCTGCGTGTGCGTCAGCAGTGTATAGTGAAATCCCGGCGTCTGCCTTCCACTACTAAACTGATCTCACTATATATATATCGCTATTGCGGTCGCAATTTTTTATGTTACGAAATAAACCTCAGTATATGCTCTTAAAATAAATCGGGGAAGGTATTCTCCAAAAAACAGAAGGAAATCCTACCATTTGAAGTGGGAGTTTACCTGAGTTAAAACTGACCCCATCACCGCCATGTTTTATTCGTCACAATGAATGTCATACAATGTAATTAACCGAAAAATTGGCAAGATATTCTATAAGATACATTTACAGACCAGCCGCTCAGTCTCCGGTCCTGACGTTTTCACGACAGTGTTGCCGATATGGATATTCAGTGGAGGGGCCGCTTTATGTACAACGCGGTTAGTACAAATACAGCCGACAACATCGCAGCAATTTTAAACTTCACTAGTGGCGTCAAGGGCAGTGATTGGTTGTGGTAGACGTTCACTCTCAATTCAACTATTTCCTTATTGGCAGTAGAGAGCGTACAACCTAAACGTCAAAGTCGGAGACTCAGCGACTGGACTGTAGTTTAATTTGTTTAATATTTATAGTAACATAATGGAAAAGTTAATCGGTGGATATTATTTACATTGGTTTGTTTTCACTGCAGCTCGGCTATTTTAAATAAGGTGGCATCAGACATTGTTTTTCTCTAATTTAACAACACAAAAATATATTCCATAGACCAGAAAATAGGAGCATAAATTGGAATAGCTCAGGAATTCGCTTAGTTTACGCAGTTCCTGCGTGACGTCTTTTTAATTAGTGTTTGAAATTAAATTTTTGTTTCGTCGCAATAATTTTGTTCCTGATATTAATAACGTACATATTTAAGGCTTGATTTTATTTTTTGTTGAGAATGTATATTTTTATAGCATGTACAAAATAAAACGTATACTTTCTGCATTTATGAAGGTAGACTTATTGTGCAGTATGCATTGTGAATAGCTTATATATTGTATTGTCTGAGTGAACGTATTTGTTCAGGATTGTTGTGGAGGTGGAGTTAAATGCATACAAATGTAGAGGTATTCTTACTCTCTCTCCCTCTCTCTCCCCCCCCCCTCTCTCTCTTTCTGCGGTAATTTCAGGAAATTTACCTTTGGAGTTAGTAGATTCAGTGCTTGTTGTACACATAGTTACTTGTATCCAGCAGTAAATGGTATTGTTTTTATTATAATCCAAATATTACCAACCTCCTACAACCACATCTTACCCGGGTTTTAATCTATAGGCCTGAATGTACACGGATATTTACCAAGTCTTTTTAAATATTTATATGAAACGTTAACATTATTTCAAGGATACCAATCGATAAATTCTTATAAAATAGGTACGCAGTAACTTCTGAGAATAAAATTAACTAAATTGATAAATATTTGAAGTTAGATTAGTAACACTTATATAAATAAAATCAACATTTCTCTTACATAGATTAAATATGATGATTGATGATTGATTGATCCCGTTCAGTCCACTGAGGACATGGGTGCTTCCCTAGTGGGAAGTTTCTTAACCAGACTAATTAAGTTACGCTTATTTATCTAACTATGTCAGCGAGAGACATGTGGTTAGCACATCTCCTAGAGTAGAGAATTGACGTATTACTAGGATACATTAAGATACATTAAACTTCGTTCAGAGACATATTTATTCAGACTCTTCCATCCTAAAAGACTATTAACCCCGACCGGGTTAGAACACGCCACTCTCGGGACTAGAGGAAAGGAACGTAACCACTAGAACACCAGCCGACACAAAGATTAAACATAATAATATGAAAATCAAAATTACTTAGAATTAAACTATTACGCCTAATGATAAAATTTAGCGTAGTTCGATTAACTAAGGTTAACTAGGGCAAAATAGGGCCAAAGGGTGAATTGTACTCATCCTCAAAGCTTTAGACCCAGCTCAAAAGATTGGCAGTATGAGTCATGCGTATAAATTTCTGATGTGTATGAACTCAACTTGCTAACGGCAATAATTAGCCGTCTAGTGTGCGATTCAGAGGCCGTCCAATTAATTTTGAGGCTGGGCAAGGGATTCATCTGCTAACCCTTGCCTCTACGGAGGTGTAATGTTGGGAAATTAAAATGTTTTTATGCAGATTAGTATAGTGCAGGCCCCAACCTCTAGGTACTCAGTGTGAGCGCGCCTCTCTTTGTGTACAGTTTTAGATCATTTAGTTGTATACATAAACGACCTGAAATCTGATGAATTGTACGTCACCAGTACATTTCTAGTACAGTATATGCATTTTAAAGACATAGCACTGAAGTGGTTTGTAGTTTCTTTTATCTGTATTCATGCGGCAATGTTTGTGTGAGCGCACTATCGCTCTGAGAGTATGTCATACCATCCCCATGAGTTAATTTCTTCAAAGATTGTATAGGAAGGACTGCAACCAAGACGAAGATGAGTTGATCTCTTCAAATCTTCAAAGATTGTATAGGAAAGATTGCAGCCAGGACGAAGATGAGTTCTCTCTATCTATCTTCGGGTTTTTACAGCTGCTGCCGTCTTCCCGTGCCAAACCTCCAAAGCCTACGGTCTGGGCATCTTCGATGCTTAGCCCTCTAGCTTGCATTACTGTCTTCATGTTTTCCTTCCATGTTACCTTGGTCTTCCTCTTTTCTTCTTTCTGTTAGGATGCCATTCAATATAGTCGCTTCGGCCATCGCTCATCTTCCATTCTTAAAACATGTCCTAACCACTTAATTCCTTTTCCTCAATTCTTTCAATTATGCTTTCTTCTGCTTCCATTTTGTTTCTAATTCCTTATTTGTGACACGTTCTAATTTAGACTTTCTGGCACTTCTTCGTAAATAATCCATTTCTAGAGCTATTAGTCTATTCTTGTAGTACTTATTGATTGTCCATACCTCACTTCCGTACATTGCAACAGATTCCACCAATGTTTTACCAATATACTTTTTTGTGTCTTTCCAAATATGCTTATCCCACCATATGGAATTTAATGATGATATTATTTTGCTACTCAATTCAATTCTATGTTTTATGTTCTCTTTGCCTATACCTTCGATGTTATCCATAAACGAAGATGAGTTGATATCTTCAAAGAATGTATAGGAAGGAACTTCAGCCAAAGAATGTGTAGGTAGGTCTGCAGCTAAGACGTAGATGTTGATCTCTTCAAAGACTGTGTAGGAAGGACTGCAACCAAGACCAATATGAGTTGATCTCTTCAAAGATTGTATAGGAAAGACTTCAGTCAACCGAAGAAGAGTTAATATCTTCAACGATTGTGTAGGAAGGACTTCAGCTAAGACGAAGATGAGATGATCCCTTGAAAGATTCTGTAGGAAGGACTTCATCCAACACGAAGTTGAGTTGATATCTTCAAAGATTTTATAGGAAGGTCTTCAGCCAAGACGAAGATGAGTTATTCTCATCAAAGAATGTGTCGGAAGGACTTCAGCCAACATGAAGAGCCAACACGAAGATGAGTCGATTTCTTCCAAGATTGTGTACGAAGGACTTCAGCCAAGACGAAGATGAGTTATTCTCATCAAAGAATGTGTAGGAAGGACCACATCCAAGACGAAGATGAGTTGATCTCTTCAACGATTGTGTAGGAAATTCTGCAGCCAAGATGAATATGAGTTTATCTCTTCATAGATTGTGCAGGAAGGACTCAGCGAACACGAAAATGAGTTGATCTCTTCAAAGATTGTGTAGGAAGGACTTTCAACCTACAAGAAGATGAGTTGATCTCTTCAAAGATTATGTAGGCAGGACCTCAGCCAAGACGAAGATGAATTATTGTCATCAACGAATGTGTAGGAAAGACTTCAGCCAAGTCGAAGATGAGTAGATCTCTTCAAAGAGTGTGTAGGAAGGACTTCAGCCAACACGAAGACGAGTTGACCTCTTCAAAGACTGTGTAGGAAGGACTTTCAG
Source organism: Diploptera punctata (assembly GCA_030220185.1). Taxonomy (NCBI): domain Eukaryota; kingdom Metazoa; phylum Arthropoda; class Insecta; order Blattodea; family Blaberidae; genus Diploptera; species Diploptera punctata. The sequence goes on from JASPKZ010000004.1 coordinate 2,019,863, forward strand.
CCAACAAGAAGATGAGTTGATCTCTTCGAAGATTGTGTAGGAAGGACTTCAGCCAAGAAGAAGATGAGTTATTCTCATCAAAGAATGTGTAAGAAGGACTGCAGCCAAGACGAAGATTAGTTGATCTCTTCAAAGATTGTGTAGGAAGGACTTCAGCCAACACATATATGAGTTGATCTCTTCAAACATTGTATAGGAAGGACTTCTGCCAAGACGAAGATGAGTTATTCTCATCAAGAAATATGTAGGAAAGATTTCAGCCAAGACGAAAATTAGTTGATCTCTTCAAAGATTGTGTAGGAAGGACTTTGCAGCCAAGACGAAGATGACTTGATCTCTTCAAAGCGAGTGTAGGAAGGACTGCAAAAACTTAAGGTGACAAGGAGGAAACAGTGACCGAAAACAGTGTATTAGAATTCATTAAGTGAACCAGGAAAAAAAATCAAATGAATTAACCAAGTGTGAAATGTCTCCTAAGCGAAGTAGGTCGCCACGTGAAACATGTGGAGATATTTTCCCGTAAAGGGATATTTTAGTTAAATATTGTTGACCTAATATGACATGAATTATATTAATTAGTATCAGTAGCAATATTAAGCGGGAATTTTTTATTTGTTATGATCATATTAAAATTTAAAGAGCATTGACTTTGTAAGAGTTGTAATAATCTTGTTCTTGTTCTTATTCTTCTTCTTCTACTTCAGGGATTATTCATTTCAACCAGTTTCGGCCCAAGAAATACTATTTGCTTTGATCCGTCCATCTTTCCAATGGTTGTTCTTGACTCCTCCGTCATATGGTCTAATATAACAGTGCCTATTTGATTTCAGGTTTAAATTGTCTATCCATTTAGTCCTGTAATCAACTATATTTATTCAAGTTAAACATACCTAATTCTTGGTTTAATCCATTGTTTCTTTTCCTATCCATAAATTTATACAGGCAGCTGTATTACCGAAGATGTGGAGGGTGTATGGCGAAAAAAAATCACTGGGTACATGGGATTCCTTAGAACTGGAAGGTAACTCATCTAGGAGATAGAAAGACACTCCAAAATCAAACTCTGGTTCTGTAGGTTAGGGGTTTTGCGAAGGGTTGGTAATCTTTTCGTGAGAAACTTAGATTACCCTAAACCTCCAAGTATATAGCCGGGTTGATAAAAATTGAAATGACTTGGCGTTGTGATGCTATTTACATAAAATTTTGATCATGTTTAATATATATTGCTATCGCATTTCACAAATTATCTTACCGCAATACTCAAATATTTTTAATATATCACTTTCCTCTATAAACATTCAAAGGCACTACATGATAGCAGATTAATATGATTTGCATCTCATAAAAGCTTGTCGAATTGTTTATATCCAGATAAAGACTTTCATTATAAAACATACACGGTAGAAAGCAAATTTTCGGTGATTAATTACTTGTCGTTAACCAACGATTTCTTTAAATTTAAATCGCCAAAAGAAAAAAAAAATTGCCTATTTAAAAGCTAACTTACTAAAATTCATCCTAACTAATTACACTGGTCAACATAATGTTTATCTCATGAGTACCAATAGTTGTACTTAGTGCAGTTTTTTTTATCGTGTTTTCAAATATGTATTCGGAATTTCTCCACCACGCACAGTTTTTTATTCTAATTTCAATTAGTGGATTTAAATCATTATTTTTTTAATAAACGTTTTTTCGTCCATTTGTCCATTGTAGAATAAAACCAAATGAGCTAAGTCAGGAGATTTCAGGTATGGAAAAGAGATATCAAGGCAAATTGAACCCTAATATGCTGGCCGATTATTGTTGGACCATCAAGAGGGAGCTCCACAGGCGAAATATAGCAGAAAATCGTCATTTTGTACTTTCTAGGTGAGTCCGAATGTTCGAATATTGTGTAGTTACAAATGTAGAAAATGTTAAAGTGTTTGAAATTATAAATTCCTGTATCTCGGAAACCTTGCGTGATGGAGAAAAACCGATATCATATTTGAATTCAGGAGAAAAAATAGTATCAGAATCACATATTTTTCTTTCTGAGACAAAAAAAAAGTTTGTTTTTTGTTGCTCAGTGTAATAAACGCTACGACAAATATAAAGTTAGTGTGAGTTATTTTAGTTTGTTAGGTTTTTTAAGTTTTAAGAACAATATGTGTAAATGTGAAGTAACTCAAATCTAGCAGTTTGAATACTAATAATGAATCACCCAGCCATTTTTGAGCTAATTTTGCAATATCTCCACTTTCATTTAATGTTCTATTTGGAAACATAATTTAAAAATGATGTCTAGCAATACCATTTGTTATTAATATTGTATTGCCATGGTTAGAATTAAATTGTTCACCTTTGATTGTACAATTCAATAAAATCCTTGATTGACAGGTAAATCATTGCCAAAACTCAAATATAGCATTTAAACTACTAATACTAACATTAGAAACATAATTTCAAAATAGGGTCTACCATACCGTTCGTTATTAATATTGTACTGCCATGATTGCAATGAAATAGATCACCATTTATTATTTATTTGAACAAAATCCTTGTTAACAAGTAAATAATTGCCAAATTGTCTTAATCGTAAATAAGAGAATCATGTAATGATGCTATTTTTCTCTATGAAAATATATTTTTTTTCATGTGAGGTACGATCAGAGATTACAAATAACAGAAGAAAGATGGCTGCATAAGAATAGGTATTTCACTTAGCTTTAATTTCTTTACATGGGACTGTGTTAATAAAATTAATTGTGCTACAGGATCCTAGATATTGGATTCTCAACAGTAATTAAAATATGTCTGGAATGTAGAGAATTAAATTAAAATTAACTTTGATACACAACAATTAATACATGTTCACCTACATGCACAGAGAACTGTAAAATGCTAAAACACAGTGCTCAATCTAAGACTTACTGGTCATTAATTATAATAATAGTTATTTAATTTAATAGCGATTTTCAACAGATCATTAGCATCCAAATAAAATCTGACCGTAAAAATGCAGACAAATGTTGTTCAGAAACCTTTTATTTCAGATTTAGGTTCATTCACTTGAATAGATTTTTTTTTTTTTTCAAATTCCACCAGGTTGTCTTTATGACATTTATGGTATTCTGTCCTGGCACTTGCTGAACTGTAACCCATTTCTTAAGTTGGGGCGACTGGAAGGCGGAGTTAAGTTACTGCAAAATTAAAATATAAAATTATGAAATATTTACCTAAAAGGTCCGTCCCCTCAACTTTATTAGTTGTTTATCTTAGCGCTTTCGTGACTAAATGATAGATAACTAATAAAGTTGAGGAGACGGATCTTTTAGGTAAATCTTTCATAATTTTGTATTTTAATTTAGAATAGGCCTAATACCTCAACGGAACTTCATCATGAAACTTATTAATATTGATTAAGTTACCCCGTTTATATGATAGGTGATGAATGATAATGAAGCACCAGGAGAGCCCTTAAACTTAAACTTCTTGACTTGAAATCCATGATACGGGACAAACATTTTCACGTTCCTTCCGAAGAAACAATACCCAGAATTTTTACGCTCTTACAAATACATCCAACCTGGCTGAGATTATCAGAATATTCGTCTGACACTCATTTCTATTAGAGGGTAGTCAAATACAGGACTGTGGTGTCACCAGTAATTTCAGGGCACATCCTGGCTACATCGAGATTTGAATTCGCGACTTTACACTTTGTAACACATTATCTTATCAAAATATGCTAATAGATGCCTCCCCCTCAGATGCATGTAACCTAATTATATATAGTATTGGGGAGTGCAAGAGCTTAGTGTTTAACTTTGTTTACTGCTCATATATTAACTTAAGAGTAAAGGTAGACAGAGGTTTTTTGACAATAATTGGAATATATTGCCCAGAAAAATGGAAGAAAAGAAGAAACAAAACAGTTCTATGATACATTACAAGAACATCTAAATACCATAAATAAAAACGACCATATTGTTGTAGCAGGCGATTTCAATGGAAGAGTATGAAACAACCCAATAAAAGATGTACTAGGATCAAATGGAGAACAAGTATCAATTGAAAATGGAAAATCCTTATTACAATTTTCAGCGTTTAATGAACTTAAAATTATAAACACATTCTTCAGACACCTTGACATCCACAAATATACGTGGACACGGAGAAATGAAAAAAAGTATAAATGACTATATTCTTATAAACAAAAAACTTTCTTCGTGTATACAAGACACGAGAGTGTATAGAGGTAGCGATGTAGGATCAGACCATTATTTATTTATGTCTAAATCTAACTTATTAAAAATATGGAAGAAGTTAAAACCTAGATAGTTCATTTCCAAAGTACATCAGTTAAGAGAAAAATAGTGTTAAATACCTATATGAAACAGGAATAAATAAATGATCAAACATATGGAAACAATATAAATTTAATGCGGGAAATATTGAAAAATATTTTACATAAAGTAGCATCAGAAACTCTAGGGAAAAGAAGGAAGAAATATACGAAAAGGGGAATAGATATTTGGAATGAAGACATAGCGGAAAAAATAAAGGACAAGAAACAAGCATATCTTAAATTTCTACAGAGCAGATCTACAGATGATAATATTGAATATAAACGAAAATCAGCAATTGTTAAAAAAGAAAAATTAGAAGAATCAAGAGAGAGCATTGGGACAGATATATGTCGAATTTAGAACATCGTGTAACCGGACACCAAGCCAGAGCATATAAAGTAATTAAACATTTAAATAAAATCGAAAAGGACACAATACGGTTAAATACTATACCTCTTACACAATGGGAACAACATTATACATTGCTGTGGACAAACGTAGAAGAACAAACAATAGCCTTAAGAGAAAATGGCCCGAATGTGGTTAGTATTAGGTTTGAAGAGCTAATGTTAACAATACAAAATTTTAAAAACAAGAAATCGCCTGGAGCAAATAATTTAAACATAGAATTATTCATATGTGCATCGATTACATTTATTGATAAGTTTCTTGAATGTATAAACCTTTGCTGGAAAACGGGTTCTGTTCCGGATGAATGGAAGGACGCAATAACTGTTCCGATATTTAAAAAAAGGAAACAGAAGAGAATGTGCAAATTATAGAGGACTAAGTTTATTAAATTCAGCTTATAAGATATATGCAAAATTTTATCATATAGAATAAATAAAATAATAATAATAATAATAATAATAAATAATAATAATAATAATAATAGCTTTATTTTATATAGCTGAAACAATATTACGTGAGGAACAAAATGGATTTAGAAAGGATAGGTCAACTATAGATTGCGTTTTTACAATGGCCCAATTGATAGAAAAAAGAAAAAAAATTAATTTACCCACGTATATAGCTTTTGTTATTATACTAAATCATTTGATAGTGTAAGTAGAAATAAATTATGGAACATATTCTAATGGGGGCACGCCGTAGCGTGGTGGTTAAGACACTGCGCTACAAGTCGGAATGTCGAGGGTTGAAGTCCCGGCGGGGTCAGGATTTTTAAACTGACCAAAACTTCTGGCGGCACTATGGCACTGGGGTCGACTCAATCTCTAACGGAAATGAGTACCAGACGCTTGTTCTGGGGGTAAAGGCGGCCGTCACGCAGGGCTGACAACCCAGTTGACATCAAGTGCCGATTTTCTAGAAAAAGTGGGAGCCTTAACCTCCTGCTACCCCAAGGGCCTCCCGAGGCCTGTAGTGGGATCACTTTACCTGTAACATATTGGAAATGAAAGGAATTCCTCAATACCTTATAAGAGCCATTCAGAGTTTGTATATAGAAACAAATTTTAAAATAGTCTGCGAAGATAAAATTAGTAAACAAAAAATATAAATAAATCAGGGAGTAAGACAAGGGTGTCCGTTCTCACCAGTATTATTTCATTTATACTTGGACCATGCCATAAATGAATGGCAAGAACAAATTAATATGACTATTTAACTCATGCCCCAAATGGGAGTCAATGACCAATCACGTTTCAATGATTTCTGTATTACAACCAATCAGAGACGTGTTTCACGAAATAATTATCAACGTTAGGATTATCATATATTAAGCAAAGCTCCTCCTTTTTAATATTCTGAAACAGGTCTGACCGTTATTTTGCAGTGACTGAGCCTATAACAAATACGGCTACCAGATTGTATATAATAGTGCTTACATGTCAACATTTGTAGCAATTGATTATACCACCAAAAAAAGAAACCACTGTTTGCACTTTCTTAAATGTATACGACATCAAAAATGAATTAATATACAGATTGATGTGTTTCATTTTTTCTCCACTAGAGAGCATTCTTACAATATTGCGTTCCTTTGGCAATAAATAGTATGATCTGGTTTGCAGTGATAAACAAAAGAAGCAGTAGAAGCGTAGGCTACCTATCGTTTCTCATTAGTTTTCAAACATCACCGTTTACTTTAAATATAAAAATATTTTTAAATAACTGTTAGTTAAATAATGATTTGTGAGTAAACAGCTTTATTTTATTCGTTAAATAGTCCTAACAAATGCCACTCTTGATTTCCAAATTCTCTAGATAAATTCACTCCTCACTTCGTGAGTCGTGAATTTATCGATAATTTGGAAATCACTCGTGGCATTACTTATGAATAGTGTTTTCACAACTCTGCTTTTCGCAGACGATCAAGTAATAATGACAGCATTAGAAAATGCTTTACAACAATTATTTTTATACTTTAAATAATATCTCTCTAAAATACAATTTAAGAATATCTACAGCTTCTTCTTCTTCTTCTTCTTCTTCTTCGGCTTTCCCCCACTTAAAGGTTTGCCGTCTTCAGTTTCCATTTATCTCCATCATTCCAATCTCCCTCTTCCTAATTCTTATCCTCCATTATTGTTCTGACGTAGGTTTTCCATTTCCATCTTGGTCTGCCACGTTTATTTCTTCCAGGGGGTGACCATTGGTATATATTTTTTGGTCATCTTTCATTTTCCATTCTTTGTACATGGCCATACCATTTAAGCGTTTGATTTTTAATCCTCTTAACAACAGATGTGGTGACATTCATTTCTCTCCAAAGGAATTCATTTCTTACTTTATCCTGTCTTGTTTTTTGGAGGCTTCTTCTAAAATAATCAAATTCGACTGTTCTAATTTTATTCTTTTGTAATTTCGTCAAAGACCAAGTTTCGCTTCCATATGACATAATATTCTGTATTATGCTCTTATAAATTTTCATTTTAGTTTCCTTTGTAATATTTTTGTTCCAAATTACTCTATGTAATGTCTTAGTTACATTTTTTGCCATTGCAATTTTAGTTTGTACATCTATCGCACAGGTACCTAAACTTGTAATTATTGACCCAAGATATTAAAAATATTCACATTTTTTTTATTTTCCTTTTCCCTGTTTCAAGTATGCGGCATCATCCATCATCCTTTCCCAAACAACATCAATGTCTGGTTTCTGTAAATTTATATTCAGTCCCCCTTTTTTATATTCTTCCAATTAATTTATTTATCATATATTTCATATCATCTTCATCCCCTGCAAAAATTATTTGATCATCTGCAAACAACAATGAATGCAGTACTTTTCCTCCTATAGGTATACCCATTTCAGAACATTTTTTATACCATAAGTTAAGAGCCTGGTCTAAATAAATGTTAAAAGAACTGGTGACAAACTGTCATATCTGCTTAAGGCCTTTATTCACTGTGAATTCCTCTGTTAAATTATTCTGTATTTTTACTGTAGATTTTGTATTACAGTAGATCTTCCTAACAATATTAATCCATTTATCACAAATATTCATATTTCTCATTGCCATCCATAACAATTGTCGTGGTACACTATCATATGCCATCTCTAAATCAATAAAAGTCATATGTAGTTCTTTATTTTTTGCTAGGATTTTCTCTTGTAATTGTCTAATACAGAAAATATTATCAATACATGATCTTTCACTCCGGAATCCACATTGTTCTTCTCTTAAGTTATCTTTTATCTCCTTAAGTTTAAAATTTATAATTTTACTATAATTTTACTACATCTATTAGCTCTGAAATGAAAATGTGCCATAAAAACAAAAATAGTGATAAACAATGCAATTATAGACCAAGTTCAGAATTTTAATTATTTGGGATGTCATTTAGGTAATGACATAAATTTAGATAAACACACTAAAATACAACAATTCAATTATCAGTGTGGCACAATTAAACATACTTTATTGAATGAAACTAGAAAATAAACTATTTTAAAATTTTACAATGTATTGGCAGTTCCATCTCTTATCAATGGATGTGAAACCTGGACATTAACAAAGGCAGATAGTAAACAAATAGAGGTTGCAGACATGAAGATGTTGAGAGCAATAGTAGGATACCAAAGGACCGATAAAGAGAAAAACGAACGTATAAGAACAGAACTTAATATATTTAATCTCTGTGAAAGAATAAAATACTAGCAAAATGCTTACCTTCAGCACGTATTACGAATGAATTAACAGCGCATACCAAGAAGAATGTATAATTATAAACCAAAAGGGAGAAGATTGTTGGAAAGACTATTGAAGAGATGGAAGACCAATTCGACCTATAATGAGATCGGAACAGGCCATTGGCTTAAGCCTTGTTGTTGATGATATTGCTCATGTAAGTAATGCATTTCTTATATCACAGTTTACGATTTTTACAGTACCTATTTCAGTTGTTGATTAGATTTCTAACTTTATTTGCAATGTATCAAAATCTATCTATACTACTCGTATATGTCTAAAACTACAATAACTCTGCTACTCTGTGTTAAGTACTCCCCGCAGTTTAGGTTATATGCGTATTTTTTTCCTGAAAAGGGGAAAAATTGTAAGTTGAACTGTTTAATATGAAGAGTTCAACTACTCCCAAAATACCAATTTTATCCATTCGTACCTATTTTCTGTTTTTAAGCCTAGAAGTGTTTTTAAAATAAAATGTACATATTTCATACAAATTAAATATTTTCAGTTCTCCGAAAATTTCCGAACATCTTCGGAATTTATCAGGGTACCGAAATAATGTAAAAACATGAGAATAATTTCAATTTCTGGTCAATAAATGAATAAATTTACTGTAGTTAATTAATTTTATTTCTTTTGTTTGTGTATACCATACATCCCGACAAGGAAAAATGGATAGTCTCTAATGGGAGGTTCTTAACCAGCTAATTTAGTTACTCAAAGTCTCCAATTTATACTTGAAGTTATTTTATTGGCCCGAAAACTTTCAGACTCGTGACGCACGACTTAAAATCTCTCCAAGAGGACTTATCTCTTGAATTTTTCCATCATAAAAAAATCCATCGACGCCGGTCGGATTTGATTCCGCTGCTCTCGGGACCAGAGTAAAGGAATTTAACTCTTAGATTACCGATGCAGATATTTATTTTATTCATTTCATAATATTATTACAAAATTTTACTCTTTTTGATAGTGATATTATGTTGTTTTAGACATTTTAAAAGTACTAAAGTATTATCTTTGAAACCTATTTTACAGCTTTAAAGCCTATTTAAATGTTTAAATATACGTCTTGTAGAGCTTGCATTTCCAAAGTTTAAACTATCCTAATTCCATGGATTCCTTATATCAAAACATTCAAGCAACATCCCTGAAGAACCTGTTGTTCTTTTCCACTCTGTATAAATTTAGAATTGGATACTTTAACTATTACATATAGAAAACTACCGTTCTCTTACAAAATCTTGTATTGCATTGCTTGAACCTTTTTGTAAAGGCAACTCAACTTGTGTACACAAGGAGATTGCTTATTTAATACAGTCCTTATTGTTTCTTTTAGCCACCTCGTGTTTTCTCTCTTAACTAAAAATCCTTATGTATGCTTCGGGCTTATTTGCAGACACATGGGGAATTTCTAGCCATTCTTCTGGCCGGGAAGTTTTGATAATGTGTTAGTATTTTGCGTCGGTCATACATTTCCCATTCCCGTATCCACTTTCCTGTGGTTTCTTTGTTGTTTCTACACCATTTTCTAACCCCACTGGTCTCAAATACAATGTAAATTATGTAGAATGCAAAGATTGCATTACAAAGATTTTTAATTTTTAATCTTTTTGTAACCTTAATATTTTTAATCCGTTGAATGAGCCTTGTTAAAAATTAAGACCACAAAACCAGATTCCTCCTGAGCATTTGTATACAGTTTTACGTAATTTTTCTTCATTTAGAAAATAAAATGAAATTCCTAAAATGTTTCCACTTGAGGACAAGAAATCTAGATACTAAAAATGTTAAAATTATTCTTATAAATAATTTAGTTTATTCCATTAATTAATCGCAGAGTTTGTAATAGATTTCAACAATGTAATAAATTAGGAGAGAGAAACAAACATTTTAAATAATTTCCAAAATTTCCTAAAAATTCTCGTGCTACATTGCAATTTGAAAAGAACATTTAATTTAACAACTATTATCATTAAAGGGTATGTTTGATTTTAGGGAACATTTTTCATAACAATAAATTTTAATACTTATAATAAATGAACTTAAAATCTCTATATTATACATTATTTTACAATTTAGTTTCATTTTTATTCAAAAAGAAGTAAGTTGTTGGGAGTCTTGATTTTCATATTAGCCTAAAATATATAGTTGGTTTGCTGTTCATAAAAATGAAGTGTCAGTAAAAGTATTTTCACAAATTTGTTCTTACATAATTAAATGATGCTAGTTTGTGCTTCAAGTCCGTTAAATGACTTGAGACTAGCACTATTTTAGGTTATTTTTACTTATTTAATTTTGGTCCATAATTATGCACGTTGTGCGTCTTCGACAATATAGTATACTTTGGTTTGTAGCCTATATCCAGATAAAAATACCAATTTGATTAAATCAATTTTTACTACTACTTAAATATATTCACTAAATTAAAGAGGACAATAAAATATACCGAGGAATTGACTCAGGCGGTAGCATACGAGACTCGTATTCGGGAGATACCGGGCCTAAACCTGGCATTGCCAACGTGACTGAGATTTCTTCCTGTTTTTTTTTCTAGTCCTGAAATATTGGTTTGGGATTTCATGATTATTATCATAATCACCTTTTCGAAGTAGCATTAAAATTAAATCAGAGAACTTTAGGAAACATGTACGAGTAACAAAGTCAATAGACATACATATTCTACTACTGTATACACCTAATGATCCCAGACGCAATAGACCTATAAGTTCGAAGTACGTAAATAAGAACAAAAACAAATGAAGCTAACAAATAGTAAATATTTTAAAGGTGGTGTTCTATTTTTTTGTCTCCTTTTCGTTTTACATTGTTCTTCCTTTTTGTTTTTACCTTCTTATTTACTTTATTTCATGCTCACATATAGATACAAGGACAGGACACACACCCAGATGCAAGGTGCAGATTTAAAATTCCCTACCTCGCCGGGAATCGAACCCGGGTCGCCGGAGTGGAAGGTCACGGCGACGGACAAAAATGAGGCATTAATCTCCGTATCAATGTTTCTTTCTGTTACTTAAATACATTAAAGGGATAATGAAATTATTATTATAATTGGTGGTTGTCGGTTAATAAAGTGTATTATAATTTCGTCACATAGTTATTTGGTTTTATGAAAATAATTTCTTCGAGATAAAGGAAGATCAAAATTGAGTTGGACTAACTAACGACATCTTGAGATCTCATAGAAACAGGCTAAAACAACCTAAATCTAAATAAGTTCATGATGGTTATGAAAATAGTTTTTAAATATTGATTTTGCAACTATAAGAAAGAGTTCTTTTCATAAAAATAGCCGATTCATTATAACTTCACTTTTTACGTAGAAATTATGCAACCAGTAAGCATATATTATATATTTTTATTTTATTTTTAGGTTGCTGTGTGCATATTAAAAGTCTTGGAACACCGACTGTAAAAGAGAAACAATCGAGAACCGAAACGTAGACCTCCAGGAACAAACGGATATGCAACGGGACTGAACTGTTCATGTGAAGCTGGGAACAAAAGCAAAACATATGAGGCAGTTCTTTCATCTAAAAATCTTTATTTTAATAAAATGTATTTTTTTGTAACTGCGTATTTTTTATGTTACCTTAATTTCTAGAGACTCCTTACGACTTCTCTCCCGCCTTTTTCCATTTTCCCTGAAATTCCATTTCGTATCAACTCTTTTCGCCATCCAAACAATTCGTACAAGCTTAAACAAACGTTACTTAGAAACCAAGAAGGAGAAGGGGAAATTAAAGAATAGTCAGTGGCCAGTCTACAGTCAATACATACATTGAGGAGCAAGATGGGCTTAAAGTAAAGCCTTTAAACAATTAATTCAGACGCAGTCAAATTAGATTTAAATTTTATTAAAGTCCACTGTTTTATAACATTTCTAATAATAGTTATGCTACCTGGAAAACTTGAGATTTTGAAGTTCTTGTCTGCCTCTCAACTAGGTTAGATCAAATTTGCAATAATTAGTCTTATAACTAATTATCACCTCACTATGATGGTTTTCCGTTTATATAAAAGCGGGTGCCGCGTGACAATGCTTGCCAATGATGAAAATGCGGAATTGTTATAGTGGCGGTAGTCAGCATCTTTGTATTTAATTATATATAACAGCTACGGGGAAGCAAAGCGAGTCACTGGACAACCATCATAGTGAGACGATATCATATCTCACTATGATGGTTATCCAGTGGCAGCTGTTATATATAATTAAATACAAAGGTATCGACTACCGCCACTATAATAATTACGCATGTTAATCATTGTCAAACATTGTCACGTGACATCCGCTTTTACATAAACCGACACCCATCATAGTGAGAAATGATTAGATAATGTGTCTATAAATACTGTAGGTTATTAAATATGTGTTGATTTAGTCTACAATTAACTAATAGCAAATTCAAATTTAATAACATAATTTAAAAGAAAAACTATTAGGCCTAATGACACAGAATAAATTTCATTATTTGAAGGAGAAGGATTAATTATCCAACAGAAAGTACTTAAATAAACTTGACTTAACAGTGGCAAATGTGCGGCTACCCTACTATCTAAAAACAGGGAATTCTAGGAGCGGGCAATATATACTGTGAAAGATGTTGATGATGATGATGATGATAATAATAATAATAATAATAATAATAATAATAATAATAATAATAATAATAATTTCAACCAGGACCCCTATATTTTAGAGGTCTGCGAACGACAAGGGTACCGGCCGACATCTGACTAACCATCACGAAATGGATGAGATGAGGTTGGAGAAATGGTGGAATGGAATGCGAAAGGAATAGAATCAAAAGTGGTTTTGTGAAGATATATTGTTAGCAGTCTGTTATTTAGTGACCTAATACCAGAAATGGAGTGAAGAAACAATTGCAGAGAGGCTCGTCACTTTGAAATAATAAAAAAATAATGATAATTGTTTGTGCCGAGCTACGGGACGTGCGCTGGCTCATTCTCTATGGATGGAAGAATTTTTATCATGGAATTTCCGTCAGTGTGGAACCGATGCCCATCCAGGATCGTGAGGAATGTGGGTAGCTGCAATATGTAGGGGCTTCAGGTTGAGAAAGCCAGTTATAACGGCTAAGGGATTCTATATGCTGAACATATGGCACCCCTACACTGGCCGGACGATAGTTCACCTGTGTTAAAACATTTGTATGTGGCCAACTACCGTCTGGTAGACTAAGAGCTTCTAGACACGTTGCACCATGCATTTAATTTCAAAATACTCTTGTAATAGAAATTCATATACTTTAACTTGGGATATTACAATTAATAAGCTAAAGTCTAAAAAGTAAATACAATTATAATTATGTGTTTCATAATATTCAGTCTTATGGTATATACACATTGTAACAATCATTATATCTGTAAATTAAAAAAGTTCGCCACGCAGGAGCTGTGTACACTAAAAGAAATCCTCAGCAAATCGATTTATAGTCAGATTTTGATAGTTTATCCAATATTTATTTATTTTGTTAGGAGTAACTCAATTTCTAATACCAGCTTATTCAAAAGAGTCGTACACCAGTGAAAACAAATCATGCATAACCATAGGAATGTGACACATATTTTAATATTACCTACTAATTCATTGTTCAATTACATAACTAAAATATTAAATTAATTAAATCAATGCATATTATAGGATATATTGTCACTATAAGGAGTAATTTAATTTATAGTGTAGCCTAAATTGCGACGATGTGAACTTTGGGGTTGTTAAAGTCATTTCGTATTTCAGGTAAACCCCCTTTCTAATGGTCTAATTTTGCTGCTTTCTGGAGAGTACCTTCCTCGGTTTATTTTAATAGAATTTACCGAATTTAGTTGTGAAACATCGAAAATTGTGACCGCTAGAGTGATTTTTAAATTATCGTTTCAGGTGAACTTATATCTAATGATTCGATAATACTGGTTAACGAATCGTAATTAATTTTTTAAAATTCATTGTTATACTACGTGTTTGGTTTCTAGAGCGTTAACGACACATATACCCATGGGTGTATACGTATCTATATATATTATAATTAAATATTTAACATTGAGCAATGCAAGCTTAATATGATATTATAAGAAAAATAAATGCCTGGGCGGGATTCGAACCCGGAACTCAGAGTTCGAATCCCGTCCGGCATTTATTTTTCTTATCATACCATATATATATATATATATATATATATATATATATATTAATGTTTTCTTATCATACCATATATATATATATATATATATATATATATATATATATATATTGTATACGTTATATTGTAGATTTTCGCGGATGTAAGTATGATTAAGAAAGTTTTCTTGGGGTTTCCGCGTCATAGATTCAAGGTCGGTCTCTGGCCACTAATTTCGACATCAGAATCACTGATTCTGAGGCCGACCTTGAATCCATGACGCGGAAAACCCAACAAAACTTTCTTAATCATATATATTGATCGCGGTCATTTATGGTGTCTACTAGGTAGGAAAACCTTTTTTTAAAAACATTATCATGAGAACAGTCTCATTAGCTTCGGATTTCGCTAAAATAAAATATAGTAGAGAATTTTCGTTCAAAAACGAATTGATAATTTTCTGTAGAAAATCTCATGGGGCGATCTTGTCACAATAATAATAATAATAATAATAATAATAATAATAATAATAATAATAGTAATAATAATAATAATAATATTAAGTTAAGGTCATAAGCCTTCTCTTCCACTAAACCAGTAAAATGTATCACGTAGAAAAAAATATAGCCTAAGAGAATACATGATTATAACGTATAAGTCAATATTTATACTATTTAAACTAAAATTGAAGTGAGACAAGTACATTTTATAAGAGGAACAAAAGATCAGAAGTCATCAATTAATCTATGGATAGACCAACTACAAAATAAAGATATTTAAATTTGTTTTAGAGAAGCCAATGTTCACAGTCCTTAATCTCTTGTGGATTGTGGTTCAAGAGTCCAGCAGAAGATGTGGTAGGCCTGTAGGAATTATAATAATTGAAGGATCTCTGGTATAGGATGTTAATAGCTGATCCTGGTGAGGCCACTATGATTTTTTTTGCCAGAGTAAACTGCATTTAACTAAAATATTGTGTACTAAATTGGAATGGACATAGAGTTGAGAGGTAATTTCTACTATGTTTGTCCAAGAAAATGGTCATTTGCACTCAGATTCAAATATTATTATGCAAATCGAAATCTAAATTGAATCTTTAATAAAACGATTAGAGTTATATCAGCGGTAAGAATTTTATAGCATGAATAAATTTCCTCGCTATTTTACATTAATTATGAGAGTCTGTATCATTTTACTGGGAGAGTTTAGTAAATGGGAATTGTGTATAAAATAAAATGTGTCTATAAGAAATAGAAGTGGTAAGCAGGCAAAGGTGATATACATATTATCTTCCAGTGTCATGAAAGCTGGAGTGTTTAACGATGTATTGTTTCAGCCTAATGGGCCGTGTGATATATGACGGTTCTCTTGTAAATATTACTCCAACACGCCACCCTGCATTCTGGGGTTGCATGCAGAAACATTTTGTTGTTGTGAATAACCAGAAACGCGTTCAACTTCGGACACCTCGCATATCTTCATTTCCATGGAAACCTCGGATAGCTGACATAGTTGTCTCCTTTTGTTTTTCTATGGCGCTTGTTAAAACTAAATATTTACTAAAATGCGTTTACTCTTTGCAGAATAAAGCAGACTCATTAAAAATGTTTTAAAATTACAACATCATAAAACATGGGAGAAAGGAAACTTTTGAAACCTAGAAATATATTTCGCAAACTTATTTTTGGATTATTGTAATATTATAATACAATATTGCAGCATTAATTAAACATATATTTTAATAATAGTAATTTTAATCGATTAAATTAAAATAGTTTGTGGAATTACGTGAATAAAAATAGTCTTAATAGATTCATGTCATGTTAGCTGCATAGATCAAGGTCGACTAAAGTGAATGTTGTCACTGACTAGCGGATGAAAATACAGAAAGTTGTGTTGTTAGTGTGACGCAGTCCCTATTCGTAATTTCAGTTTTCTTAATCAGATATAGCTAATTATTATATTTACTCAGTATTCCTCTCGTGATACTTAAAGAAAAACATATATGATATAAATGGGATCGGAATCGCGATATCTGAGAAGTAATTATCGTATCATTATTGTTATTACCCTATAAAATGCTGTTTGTACATGACATTTACATTGGTACATTTATTGTATCTTTAACTGTTTATAATTAGTACAGTGTATATCTATATTTGTCGAATATTTATTTGTATTTGTGCTGGTTGAGTGGAAGAGAGGGCCTTATGGCCTTAACTCTGCCAGAATAAATAAAGTATTATTATTATTATTATATTATTATTAAAGTAAGCCAGATGCGCCTATTATAGCTTATTATATCCGCATGATAGTGCCATAAGTCCGGCAGTTTTATTGCGAGCTAGAGACATGCTTAAAGGAAATTATGTCAGCTTTTCCTTCTTTACCTCAATTTGGGAGATCTATACATCCTTTTATCAAGGTTTCCATGGAAATGAAGATATGCGAGGTGAACTAATATTTTGCAGCCATTCTCTGTATAATTAATTTATGCTGTTCAAAATGTTGTATTAGAATCGTGAGTTATCTCTGAACCGGTGAAAGCTTATTAGAGTTTTAAAAACGGCAGAACTACCAATACCAGGAAAATACAGAAATGTAGACATGAAGTTTCAATGCTTCATGAATGTTTTAAATATGGTTGACATTTGTCACAAAGGCAACTTTCAATCGATAGTACATTTCCTTCCACCAGTTCGTTCACAAAAATTGTGTTTTGTTAACGAGGAGAAAGTTCACATCTACTGATCGTAGGTGGCGTAGCAGTGTGAATGACAGGTATCCTGGACTCTCTTGTTTCCATCCTATTTTAAAGGGTTTCGTTTTCAAATACAAAAGAGACATCGAGGCTTTATAGAAAATACGTTAAATATTGCCAATGCAAAATGTTGCAGACTTCATTTTATACTTATCTCTCTTTTGTTAACGTAGATTCACGAGGAAAGGTTGATAAAGCAATTAAAAAAGTCCCAATTTTAGGCCAAGAAGAATGTGATATATTTGCATGAGAGACGAACATATAACTCATCCTTTGCAATAAAGCAATTAATATAAGTGTTAAAGTGTACAAATTTGAACAATAAATATAAACATAGGAAATATATAGAAAATTACGATATACCAGAATCCAGAGACACAGTTATTATGAGAAGACCCTTAATTTGTCTCAGAATACGCTTTTATCCAAATTCAAAATTAATCTAAACATTTTATGCCTACATTTAACTCAATTAACTAATATTGGGTTAATTATATATATAATGTGTATTTTTCTTAACATTATGAGTGAGGTTCTTTATTTTATTTTTAAAATTAATAAACCCAATTAACTTATAAAATTCGTTAATAAGTTTATTGCAATTAGTATTCATTAATATTTTTATTGCAAGTATTCATTATCGCAATTTCATGGGAACCTCACTTTTTATCTTACAAATTTGATTGAGCAGTCTTAGACAAAAATAAATTTCATATCTAGAGCGTGCGTTAATTCAAAAAATGTTGTGTTACTTGATTTAAAGTGCTCTTCACACTTCGTGATTTACTGTTTATGAATGGTTATCATATTTTACTTTAGCTGATAAATATAAAATATTTCTTACAGGAATAGAAAACAGAAACGAAAAAAAAGCAATTAATAAATAATTCTATATAACCACAATAAACCTAGTTCAGAAGATTTGGTAATTGGAACGTTCAACAATTTCATTTTAATTTTTTTATAATGTAACACATATATTAAACGTAACTGTACGTTATGACCAAAGAGAGATGAACAGACATGTGAATGGAGAAGACTACATAAAAATGAACTACATGGCCTGATATAATAAGAACACTGAAGTCTCGGAGACTGCGATGGGCAGGACATGTTTCACGTATGGGGAATGAAAGACGTGCATGGAAGCTTCTTGTAGGAAAGCCAGAGGGAAAAAGTCCAGTTGGTAGACCAAGAATGAGGTGGGAGAATAACATTAACTATGATTTGAGGGAAGTAGATTATACAGGGAATGTTTGGAAATCATTAGCTCAGGATAGGGATGAATGGAGAGCTTATTATGTCCGCGCGGCCATGAACCTACGGGTTCGATAGTGCCAGTGAGTAAGTAAGTAAGTAATCTGTACATTATAGTACAGTCAACTAAACCATTCTCATTGAAGTAAGTTAACTTATTTTGATACATTAAAATACATTATTTGGAGTAGCTTTTAACATTTTTTTCTAAATTTTTAGTATCTTTGATACAGTGTGAACGATAAGTAAAGCTATAAAATATTATTATGCAGTGTAGCGAACAATACATTTAGCTGGACAAACCGTAAGAAACTTTATATATCATTGTATTTAAGAGTAACTTTACACAAGCTCCAGCAGAGAGGACAGCAGCAGTGAGGAGGATAGTGCATCTTAGACTGTCTTGTCGTCTTCACAAGTTAATGAATCTACTAATAAAATTAATTAATACTATCGCTTAAAAACATCAAATTGGGGAAATATATGAACAGGATATTCGTTTCGTGAAAGTACGTCCTCACTCACTCCCTTGCAAATATTTCATCAGTTAAGCAACCTGCTATTCGAACACTATGGAATTCATATGATAATCAACACTTTGTCGCGCGTTGTAATACATCCGCCAAAACCTCATCTCACCTCGTTCACGATTTTGTCGTTATGGGGGTGAGAGGATGGAGATCCACTGCCCCCTGGGGCATTTTCAAAACTGACATACACCTGTTTTGCTTCCAAAAGAGGGTGAAATATTCAGTATTGTGTTACAGACTTGGGTTGGGAGGGTTACTAGTATTATGCTACCTAACTGTATGGCCGTATTTTCAAATATGCATCGCTGGACGTGCGTAGAACTACGGCCGGCGTTAATACAAATGAGAAATGATATTAGGTCCACATCTAAATGAAAAGGTATACAGAGGGAAAGGGGTGGGGGAAGGTAGCTAAACCCTTTCTACAGTAGCATATTGAGCTGCTGTGTACATAGGTAAAGTCTGAAATCATATATTGTGCCGGAGAGAAAACTTGCTCTTAGCTCTCAGAGACCAGTACCATATGCATCAAGTCATTCTATTTTATTTATTTTTTGAGTGTTGGTTAAAAAGGGGAAGGTGGGGGAATGAGGATGTTTGGTTTGCATTTTAAAACAAATATTTCAACTGATTCTACATCGCAAGCATTCAGACAACAGAAAAATATAAAGCCTTGATAAGGAAAAAGGAATCAACTGGGATGTTATTTTTCAATTGTGTGTTAAATAAATCAGAACAGAAACAAATCGTGAAAAAAAGTTCGAGAAGCTTTGCGATGAAAGCAATATGTAGTGGTAAACCAAGTTTCATTATTAAATAGGCTAGATAATGAATCTGCCTGCATTCTCCCCCTTATTCCGCATTGCTCTTTCGCCTATGAATAAATTATGAAGAAGCCGATGACTGCGTATTGCCTCGAAAATACTTCTTAGGAACTCCACTGTAAAGAATCACACACTCTCATCTGGATTTATTTCCCCCCCTCCTAACCATATTCCACAAATTAATAATTCAAGCATAACATTAAAGTATGCTCAACAGTTCTACTGTATTCTAAGCGACAGAAACTATATATTCATAATTCACATACTTATACAAAACTAGCAGACCCGGCAGACGTTATCCTGCCCGAACGTTCAATCCTCGTGTCATGGCCGGACGATAAAAATATACGTTAATTTTGTACAATAAAATTCACTAATTAATAAGTTCGCAAGAAAACTCCTCACTGCCCTCTGTTGTGCCTCAAGAAGCGTTATTTATGACGTCACATTGTTGTCGCGCGGAATATGTCGGTAATGCAGATGACTACACACCTGAAAAAAATATAATATACATAACCTGATCGTAGCGCGACTTACCGGGTAAAATTGTGAATTTAAACCATCCAGGGACCCGTTCAAACACACAAAAAACATTTAATCAATATCGGTCCAGTCGTTTAGGCGGTTTTCAAGTAAACTTCCACTTCTAATTGTATGATTTCTCTCATTTCTGGTTAGTACCTACCTCTATTTATTTTTAACAGGATATACTGAGTTTCATTGTGAAACATCGAAAATTGTGACCACTAGAACAATTTTTAAAATTTCACTTCAGGTGAACTCCTACACCTGATAGTTCTAGAGGGCCCAGTTGAGAATCTGAACCATTGAGGGACCCAATCAGACACACACACACAAACAAAATCATCAGAATTGGCCCAGTCGTTTAGGAGAAATTCAGTGACAAACACATATACAGAATAATTATACCTAATGTATATAGGCCTTAATGTAAAACGTAGGCTACCTTAGTAATAATTCCGCTGAAGAAATCAGCAAACAATCTTCGATGTATATTTGCTCAATTAAAATCACAGATACAGTAAAAGCGATAAAAAAATTGTTCCCGACACGCCCTTCAACAGGGTACCCTGATGATATTTAAGGGCGAAACAAGTATCGGGATCATTTAGGCTCTTTTTCGTCTTTCTTTTTTCTTTTACTGTGTCTGTGATTTTAATTGGGCAAATCTGCATCCAAGATTGCTGACTTTTTCAGCGGAATTATTACTTCACTTACTTCATTTAATACAGGCTTTCCGCTTTACAGCAGTTTGCCCTTGATTCCTGCTTTCCAGAGATTCCTATCTTCCCATTGTCCTTCTTCCATACCCCTCTTCATCATGGCATATATTCCCTTATACCATGTTCTTCTACATCTCCCCCTCTTCCTTCTGCCTGGTACCATCCAATCTAACACATCTTTAGGCCACTGGTCTTCCGACATCCGTTGTACATGTCCATACCACTGTAAAGCTCTTGTGCATCCATTTCTTGTCTGATATATGTATTTCAAATATGTTGTAGCCTGGATATTCTCATACTTCTCCGTAATCCATCAATTTCTGTCGCCAAGACTCTTTTCTACATCCTTTCATTTACTGTCCAGCTTTCCGATCCATATGTAAGTATACTTTCTATTATTGTCTGCATAATCTCTTTTTTTGTTTTTCTGGACAAATTTCTATTCCCCAAAATACCATTTAGGGATCTAATCGCTTTCCTTGCACAATTTACTCTGTTAATAATATATTTTTCACAAGTACCAGATTTATCTATTATAGATCCAAGATTCTTCAACACGTTTAATTATCATATTATTTATTTGTAGGTCTTCTGAATTTCCTCCGATTACCATATATTCTGTTTTGATATAATTTATCTTCAGTCCACCTACCTCAAATGCATCTAACAACTTTTTAATCAAATATTCTATATCTTATTTATCATCATCATGTTAAGGCACGACAACTTCAAAAGTGAAAGTTTTGGCCTCCTCCATGCCAATCTGTCTCTTGCCATTTGACTCGCTTGTGTCGTTTCCTTTTAGACTATCCGGCTGATTCTTGTTGAGATTTACAAGCATATTATCTTTTACTGTGCTAGGGAGGTAGCCTAATGCCAAACCCTCAACCTGGAGGACCAGGTCATTTGATTTTAGGGGTTCCGTCCCTTAGATCAGTTGCTTCCATCACAGCTACGGAGTCTGATCCACCCCTTGTTTTTCTGTTGGGGTTTTCTACCTTAGCCTTTGTACATCCCTCTACCCCGTAAGGCAGCAGTTTTCCCTGTTAACTAGGGAGTGGTTGCCTCTTCCGTCTTCAATAACGTACCGTAGGAGTCCTACTCCACCATATCCGCCGTTGAAGTCTTCACCGTGTCCCTGGCAAGGGGCCCTTACAAGGTACTATCAGCTGAGCGAGCTGAACCAAGTTTTTTTTAACGAAGTATCTTCTTTATCTTGTCCTATTATATTCTGGTCATCAGTGATTAATAAATTGTGCAATAAACGGTAATTAATGTTGATTCCCATTCCCCTACGTGACTTATTCCATTTCATTAATATATCTTCTAAGTATATCTTGAACAATGTTGGTGACATCCCGCATCCTTGTCTTAATCCTTTTGTTTTATTAAATTCTGAGGATACTCTATTTCCAACCTTAATACTTGCTTTACAATCATACATTCTTTTATAAAATGTACAAGAGATTTAGGTATTCCAAACTTCTCCATTGCCACCCAGAGTTTGTTGATGGGTACAGAGTAGCCTTTTCTAGGTCTATAAATGCCATATGCACTTCTTTTCCTTTAGCCAACATCTTTTCCATAATCTGCCTAATCACAAATATATTATCAAGGCACGATTTACCTGCTATGAAACCTGTTTGTTCTTCTCATATTTTATTTTGTATTAGTTCCTCCAATCAAATTTTAATAATCGTGCTTAAAATTCTACTAACTGCTGCAATAACACTGATCCCTCTATAGTTTGCTGGATCTCTTTTATTCCCTTTATTTTTGTATATTGCACTAATATACGATAACTTCCACTCATCCGGAATAGGATCTCCTTCTATCACTTGGTTAAAAAGTCTAGTTAAAATTCTTATAATTCTTGAACCACTATATTTCATTAGTTCATGGTTATTCCTCCTGGACCTGCGATTTTCCATTGTTTGCTGTTCTCAATACGTTTCTTACCTCCTCTTCTGTTGTAGGTTCCATTAAGTCACCCTTTCCATTATCCAGTGTAGCATAGTCTATACATTTTCTCCTAGTTTCTGTTAAAAGCAAATGCTTATATTCCTTAAACGTTTTCATTGGTACTAAATTAAAACACTTTGTCATATTATCATTTCGCATGTTTTTAATTGTCCTCCATGCTTGGGCTGACTTTGTATAGCCTACTGTATGCTCAATTTCTCCACATACCCCATTCCACATTTCTTTTTTTATGTTTCCTGACTTCTGCTTTAACCTTTCTTTTAAGTATGTTATAACCAGGGCTCGTACATGAAATTAGATTAAGTGCAGTCTTACTATACATAATATTGCTTGATGAGAGTGTTAGAGGGTGTAGTAGCACCAGTCTGACTAGTATGGCATTTGTGCTGTACTGTTTACAGGAAATATAGGCGGGTAATGAAATAAGTAGCTAATTGTGGATTACAAGTTTATTTTGTTGCGTAAAATATTTTTTAACTTTTTTAATTAAACGCTACAGTACAACAAAAAGTTTAACAAATTTATAATTTCGGTACATTAATTCTCTTTGTGCATCTATAGATACAACGCTGCATACATTATTACAAAAAAATAACAAGTTCATTATTTCTGCACAATTATTTTCTTCGTACTGTTTTATCACAAAAAAAAAAGTATGTGCACCGTACACAATATATTTAAAACCCTGTTAGTTAAACTCGTTTCGCTTCGGTAGAGTTGTTACAATGAATAACAATGTATTTCCGTAAAGTATTAAAAGAAAAACTTCTTCGGCGACTGTTCAATCAAAGTTTATATTTAGAAAAACTCCTTTCTACTTCACATGAGGTAACTGGTTCAAAACGAAAGTACAGTATATCACAGGTATCTAACATGGAGACAGTACATGATGCGTTCGTGTTTTCCATTACAAAATCCTTTATACTGCAAATAGCTGAGTATCCAGGGTTTTTCAGCAATACACTTTGCAATTTCTCTTTTGCAATTTCAGATGCCAAAACTACCTCCTGTTTCATCAAAATGTCGCGATAAAATTTCTACCAGTTTTATGGAATCAATCAATGCTATATGTGAAGATTCCAGGTTTTATTATTATTAAAGGTACATCTTTGTAGACGTTGTTGATTACCAGCAAATTTTGATACTGTTGTTCTGTCATCAGAGATTTCACAATTTTTATCGCCGAACTTTCTTCAGCATTAAATGTATTAACTACTTCAACAATCACTTCATTATGCTGTAAGTAGTATGCAGTGATCTGCAACCAAGTCCCCGATAGAGTTAAAACAGGTCTCAGGTGTGACAAAGGGATTTGTGATGCAATTTCCTTAAATTTCTGTTTCCTAGAAGGGGCCTTCAAAATATTTTCTCATGTTTAATACAAAATGTCCACATCAGAGAACTACAACCTAATTCTTTCGGCTACTCGGTGAAGTCCATGGACCAAGCAAGTTAGATGTATCATATTCGGATATCGTTCTTTAATTCTGGAAGCTGCTTTCAACATATAAGGGGCTGCGTCTGTTACAAATAGAGAAACATTGTCTTTTTTATTTCATTGAAGAGGCAGGTTGTCGATTTCTGAATGGTTGACTTTATTTAAGACCTTGGTAGTTAACAAAAATTTATCCCCGGGGTTTTCAGGTGATAATATTCCCACTATCACATTTCCTACAGACCTTCTCGAACGCATCCTGGGTTTCATCGATTGACACCCATATTTTATGATCTGCCACAGTATTTTTAATGTGTTTCAGAACGTCCTTATAACAAGGAGATATATAATATCTGCGTAAAGTTGTTTCACAAGGAATTTTTCTTCCCGTATATTTCTCAAAAACATTTATAAGCTGGATTTTGCACTTTATTGAAAGGAGTATTCGCGGAAACCATTGTTTCGCATAAATCCTTGTAACATTCATGATGATTACAAGTGTCTGAAACTCCTTGACTATATTTCATCGTCAAGCATATGTTTTACATTCCCAATGTGTGTTTTAGACTTGCAATGGCTCTTGATAAAAATTCTTCTCTCCCCCTTCAACTCTACATTACACAATTTACAAAATATTTTATCTCCTTTTAGGCAAAAATACTCAGGGCCGTACTCACGTACAAGTGAATTCATCTTGTGTGTGTTTGGGTTTCGGCATGTTGTAATCATTCATCAGATCGTGGTGATCGGTATTATGACTTGTCTGCATCCTACACTTGTAGCAGCACAGCAAAGACGCCACTGACTGTGGCACTGCGCACGGGACAGGACTAACTACCTGTGTAGTTAACTGTTTGAAAGTGAAACGGCAATGAAAAGTCAATGAAGTCCGAGCTCTAGTTATAGCTTTGATAATCATCTTTCTTGGAACTTAAATATTTTTGATATGTATTTTTCTTTTCTGTTATGATATCAAGTATTTCCTTATTCACTCAATGTTTTTTATGGTGTTTATCATTTTGCAGACCTAGTGCTTGTCTTGCTGCTTCATGTATATACTCGTATCTCTTCAAATGTTGATAAATAACGACCGAGTTCCAATCTTCATCAAATTTTAATTTTTCGGTGAGGCGATGGGCATATAGATTTTGAATACACTCATCTTGTAGTAAATGTAAATTATATCTACATTTTTATATTTCTATAGTTTGATATTTATTTAACTTTTGCCTTTTGCCTGGTTGACAGCATATAATGATCCGTTCCACATTCGGGTCCTCGATTCACTCTGACATCTTGAACTATAATATTTCTCCGTTTCCTCACTATTACATAATCAATTATCGATCTTAGACTTTTAGTGCGTTGTTCCCACGTATGTCTATGGATGTCCCGATGTTTAAACATTGAATTTATAATAATTAGGTCATTCATCTGCATTCTTCTTTTAAACGTTGTCCATTTTCATTCTTAATATCTTCTCCAGATGGACCAACTATGTCAGCTGCCCCCTTTCCAACTCTGCTATTCAAATCTCCCATAATTATTAACTCCTTCTTTTGAGAGATCTTTTCTACCAATCCAGTAAATTTTTCAAAGAATTGTTCCTTTATTACTTGTGATGCATCGTTTGTTGGGGCATATGTACCTATTATATTACTAATTCTTTTCCATACATTTTTATTACAATAACTATAAATCTTCCATCTATTTCTTCTATTCGTTTTATTGAAGATTTCCATTTCTTCTTAATTAAAATTGATACTCCTCCTTTAGACCTCTCCGATTTTTCCACCCCACTCCATACATGCATGTATTCACCAATCATTTCTTGACCCTTCCCTTTCCTTTTCGTTTCTGTCAGAACTGCTATATCCACCACCTTCTTTGTAATCTCGTTAAGTACTTCATTATTCTTAGTATTCCAACCTTGTATGTTCGAAGTTGCCAAAATCATTGTCCTCTTTCTTAGCCAAAATCTATGCCTGTTGATCTGTCCGGCTTTATCCCTCTTTGCAGGATACGTAACAATTATTTTTTTATGGAACGGGTTGTCAGCCCTTCGCCAACCCCCGCATTTGGGGGACCTAACCAGAGCCTCATTTGCCGGTTTTCGGGATTCCTATTGGGCCTTCTCGGCTACCGTAGCGGTCACGTGGAAACTAGTCCCTACCGTACATCACCCCCCAATAACCTATTCCGTACTTCCCTTTGCCCACCCCTCGGGAGGTAAACCACTGAGGTTATTACTAATTATTTTATTTTGTGTACCATGACTCCATTATCATCTTTATTAATAACTGACTCCACGGCGCGAAACCTGTCTATCAGTCAAATAGGTAGCAAATCATTCAGCCAGCACAGGGGTGAAATGTAGACAGTATATCAGGTCCCTAGCCGTTATAGCTGTTATCCTCAAACTGAAACCGCTACTTAGACTTATTGTAGCCTCCAAAATTCCTCACAATAATCGGTGACAACAGATCTCATACTAGACGAAATTTCATGAGAAAATTTATTTTCCCATGGTGACTCGAATAAGCGAAAGTCATGTAGTTCTACACCAAGGCATCATGTCTTAAACCATTCGGCCACGGCGCAGAACATCTTTATTAATAGGATTTTTATGGATTGAAAACTTAAACAAAGTTTACATGTCCTAAAAATTCTAAAAAGTGCTAAGACTGAAATTAAGTTTTCAAAACATTGAAACGAAAACAAGAAAATAGCTTACTTAATCAACCAATTGAAGCTAAACATCAGATTTTACCCGATTGTTCTAGTGATCCGATTCTATTCGTAAGCCACAATACAAGCAAACAAACAAGAAATATTAACTCACGCTCAGTGTTTTACTTCACATTATTGAAACGACCAATGTAATATCTGTATTTCCTCGATACGTGCTACTAAATCAGCAGAAATCAAACAACAAATCTACTGAATTCCTTTGAGATATTTCTTTTAGTTGTAATGTAGAATTGTTTAGTAAAAATGCAAGGAAATATATGAACTCTTGTAGAGAAATATCGAAAATATTTAATCACCACAATCTCTGAAAAATACTAAAATACTAAAATATATTTTTGCGAAAATGTCAAAATACTCTTTTAAATGTGTTTTATGTGAAAAAATTGAATATGTACACATTTGTTGGACCTCGATCACGATATTGACCCTTGTTTTAAGAACGTATATATTAGAAAAGAAACGCTTTTTTTACATATAAAGGTGGACCCTAATTATTATTGATAATAACGAACGTATTTTAAAGAATTACGATCTTGTTTTTTCTCGAGGAAACTCAAGTCAGATAAACTGAAATTGATTAAAGACGAAAGAATATTAAGAATGCAGTACTATAAGTATTAACTAATGACAAACAAACTTTTTAACCTCCCCGAATGAGTGATCAGTTCAATCCAGAGCTTCCTCTGAGACAACACAGACATTTAAGACAAAACATACTGGCCACTCACACATTCACACTAAACATGGCGAATATGTTGTTGATTACGATAGCTAGACGATATTCAGGGACTGTTCTTGGGCCTTAATTTTTTTCAAATTTGTCTTATAGGTTAGAAAAATAAAAGCCGTATAAGCCATCACCAATATACTGTTCCCGACCGGGGATCTACTCCAGATAATCTTCATACGAGGCAACGACGCTACCCCGAGACCACAGGGTGGACAATATAAGTTCCAAAAATTATAAATATTATAAATAGTAGCAAATAATCATTCTTATTAGGCTATTATTTAATGTGTCTCAGTTTGATTTTTAATAAGTAAACCGCTACTAGTGTCCGGTGTTATGAAGGATGAGATGAGATCAAGCTCCTACTATATTGATGTTTGTGATATTAATGTATGCCTGCTGATCAGGATTATCGTAACATCACAGAGACAGAAGCAGTAAAAAGAAACTATATTAACGGTATGGGTATGGAGAAATTAAGTTTTTGTCAAGAAAAAGCGGGAGAAACACCGAGATAAATCTTTCTAGGATTCTGTCTGGTATCCTACATAGAATGATCAGGACGTGAACTCGGGACTCAGAAGTAGACGCCATGGAAAAACCTTTGATTTTTAATATAAGAGTACGATTTACTTTCTAATAATTAATTTTATACCAATGCCATTTCAGATACTCTCTATTGGCATTGGCGGAAATGTAACCCACTTCTCAAGTTGGGGCGCCTGGATGCCTGAGTTACGTTACCCCGATGATATGATAGATGGTGAATGATAATGTAGAGTCCTTAAACCTAAACTTAACCTAAATTCAGAAAATACGAAACCACAGTAATAATTCCATTTAAGAAAACAATTCCTGAGTTCTGACCGGGAATCGAACCCGGGACCCGATGGACTGTAGTCAGAAGCTCTCACCACTAGCCCATGAAAGTGGTCTTAACAATTCATTTAAATTGATGAATATCAAATTAAAAATCCATTACATTAAATGAACTAACGATAGGGCTGAACATTTTTTCAGAAAATATATTCACGTTCATGTTAATTGTGCAGAGGATTTAAGAACTTGGTTTAATATGAATTCTAGTCAGAATCAGACTGTAAAACAGAAATATTGTAGCATAATCTGATGTTAATAATGAGGAAACGCAATGCTGTATCAGAAATAAGGAAACGAGGCTTAAATCCCACCTACAAACAAGAATCTTAAACGAAATGCCGAGGAGGGAAATTAAATTTTAACCAGAAGTTTCTTTGATAAGATTTCCTGCTCCTAAATTTGTCTTACATTCTGTAGCAAATGCGGTAACCATTTAACGAGATCCACAAAATTAAGGTTATATCGAACTCTCATTTACAAACTGGAATGGTTGGAGTGAGGTCGAGGGAACTAGTTTATTTATTTATTTGAGCGAGGCAGAGGTTATTCAGGGTAGTAGGAGGGAACATTCTAGTAAGTAAAGATACCACTAGAGCCCACTAAATTGCCAAACGAGGAAAATCCGTTTTTACACTTTCCCAGGTTTTCGAGGCGACACATTGAAAGTTGTTGCCCCCTCAACGTTATTCCCATTAGGAATTGGGAGGGGGTTAGTTCTACCGCTAAGCTAAAACTGCTAATGGATAAACGACTCTGATTAAAAGTGTGATTAAAGAATTAAGTTATGAGATCTCTAGGCCTAATACTACCTTCTGCAAATACATAAGACCTCTGGGAGCTACCTAAAAACGAACTTCTCTCTGCATTACTGGTTCTTCTACAAAATACGATACCTATTGAATTACAAGGAAATCATAAATTATTTCTTATTTTATTATTATTTAGAGACACTTCATTACACTACGTTTCATTTCCCTCCATAATATATTTACCTAATGTGTTAAAAATCTCATAATAAATAGACTATCTGATACATCAGTCGTTCCTGAACTAAAATCTGCCTCTGTTTAAAAAACTTCGTAAAATAATTTAAAACATGTAGGCCTTTCAGAACCATATTCCACCTTCCACATTATAGGCAGAAGATGGAACATAATACCGAAAGGCCTACATGTTTTAAAATATTTGACGAAGATTTTTTAAACAGAAGTTGATTTTGGTTCATGACGACTGATGTATCAGGTATTTATTTCAAGAATTCAACACTTTACTTCATGACCTGAACGGTGATTCACCATGATTTTAAAATTATTTTTTATATTTTCCTTTTCGTGCTGGAGTGACTTGCGTGCTTAAATGACCACGAAAACTCTGTCGGCGGTAACATTACTTCGGAAAGGGTTACCCATGCTGGACAGGTCGAAAGCAATAAGCCAGACGAAAACAGTACCTTAGTTGAACTTTCACCGTAAAAATACAACCTTCAAGAAACGTGGGCATGGGTTCCACAAGTGTAAAATTTTCCGGAGGTAAAATACTCCCCCATTCGGATCTCCGGGCGGGAACTACTTCATGGATTCCATGGTGAAGTTAAGTCGCATACACTGCGATGGGCAGGATGAAATAGGGGCGTGGGTACTACTTGTAAGACAGCCAGAGGAAAGCGTCCAGAAGGTAGATGAAGAATATAAAAAATCTCAAAATATATCACTGAAATATTATTTTCACTTTATAATTCTATGATATCTGTGATTTGAAGGAAATAAATTATACAGGAGTAATTGGAAAATATTAGCTAATTTTATTGTGATTAAGATTAAATGCTGCCATGACTATGGTCTGGCGGCAACATTGTCTTGTACGCAGCGGGTCCGAATGCGAATCCGTTCGGAGAAGATTCATGGGTGAGATTTTTGGGGGATTTCCTCATCTGTAAGACAAATGTCGAGAAACGCTAATACCCAAATTATCCCTAAACACATTCTGGGAATTAAAATAATTAGTCTATATCACATTCACCTTGTTTAGTACGAATGACGGTCTTGTTTTAATTTCCCTGTTGTCTCGGATCACTCTTTAAGAAAGTTCTCAAGTCAAATAAGTATGTGTTTGATCCATAGTTACAAATTCTTTTCCGACAGGTCTTGTCTCGTAAGGCCGCGTGGAGTGGGGTATGTAAAAATAACTATAAAGTGAGAGGGTTAAACTAAGGTAGAGAGAGAGAGAGAGAGAGAGAGAGAGAGAGAGAGAGAGAGAGAGAGAGAGAGAGAGAGTAGGCCTACTAGTAATTAAATGTCAATCCAAAATTTACCTAGACATTAAATGAAAACCAGGAAACCGCCTCAGGAAGATGGTTGACACTGAGGTTTGAACCCCGGATCTCTCTAATATGAATCTAAACGCTACCCCTTGAGCCAGCTGGTTCAGTAATCAGTTACGTATAATAGGAAATCAAAGAGATTTTTCTCTTCATACATCGATACTTGCTTTACAAGCGTAAAACAAAATCTGCCTCTACCCGCATTTCCTCAAGTAGAACAAAGGCACTTTTTTGCGAGGTTATTTAGCCAAGCTAACTTAGTTACGGCTATTAGGGAATAACAAGGGATTAGCTCATCGCCTCAAATATACATTTAGTAGGCAACTAAGGTATTACTGTACTTGGATAGAAAGGAGTATCGAATTCTGTTCAGAGGCTCTAATGGGGTTCAATGTAAGTAAATTACATATCGCTGCAACCGCTATTACGATTAAACGTGGTGTATGAAAACTTTACGTCTCTTCGGCAAGTAGTTTTATATGACATTATAAGATAAAAATAAAAAAAATAAAATGTACCTGTTGGTAGGTGCCGTATTCCTCAACTCTGTTAAAATAATGTTTGTAAAATATTATTAATTGGAGGCCTTTCGGAAACTAACTTCCATCATCAACTGGATGAGTACGCGCTACTAGTAGTTAAGACGCTGTAGACGTAGTTGGTCTTGATGCATCTCCAGTAGGATTTGGAGGCGCATCAAGACCAACAACGTCTACAGCGTCGTAACTACTAGTAGCGCATACTCATCCTGCTGATGATGGAAATTAACTCCCGAAAGGCCTTCAGTTAATAATATTTTACAAACATTATTTTAACAGAGTTAAGGACGACGGCACCTGCCAGCAGGTACATTTTAATTTTTAATTTTTATCTTTTGAGTTATGACTATTCACCTCAATGGAATTTGATATGAATTTTATTATATTGAGTTTTTATTGAATCTTAAAAATGCGAAAAAAAACGCGATTTCCGATCACGGGCTGAGCGTTACCGAAAATTTCTGAGTATCTCCGTGACGTCACAATCCACAATAAATCAATAATACCTATGTGAGATACATCATTTGAGTGTTTGTTTGGTTTTTATTTGGATGTGTACATTTAATTAACGCAAAGAAATATTCTATAAAGACGTTTGGAGCTATTTTAAAAAATATATATTACCGTATTGCAGGTAGATATAAAGATGTAAGAAAATACGTTGGTCTGTGCCGTTTTTTGAAAGAGCACATATGTTGTGTCTTAATGCATTATTATCTGATTTGTATTTTTTGCTACCTTCATATATTTAGAAACAACTGTATCGGGTGAAGGGTTTATGCAGGGAAGAACCGATAATCTTCCAAAAAAAAACTCCTTTATGTAGATGCTATTTGCTTCTAATTGCGAGGGCAACATTTCTGAAGAGATAGCCTATGTAATATCAAGTCAGTGGGTTAGTTAATAAAAACGCTAAACTCCAGAATAGGGCTGCAAATGTTGGAATATACCCTTTTTTTATTTTAAGTAATCTTGGCTACTAGGAGAGATTTTATAGACTATGCTACACTGGGTAATGGAAAGGGTGACTTAATGGAACCTATAACAGAAGAGGAGATCAGAAACGTGTTGAGAACAGCAAAAAAATGGAAAAGCGGCAGGTCCAGGAGGAATAACCATGGACGTAATTAAATATGGTGGTTCACAAATTATAAGAATTTTAACTAGACTTTTTAACCAAGTGATAGAAGGAGATCCTATTCCAGATGACTGGAAGTTATCGTATATTAGTACAATATACAAAAATAAAGGGAATAAAAGAGATCCAGCAAACTATAGAGGGATCAGTGTTATGGCAGCAATTAGTAGAATGTTAAGTACAATTATTAAAATTTAATTGGAGGAACTAATACAAAATAAAATATCAGAAGAACAAACAGGTTTCATAGCAGGTAAATCGTGCCTTGATAATATATTTGTGATTAGGCAGATTATGGAAAAGATGTTGGCTAAAGGAAAAGAAGTGCATATGGCATTTATAGACCTGGAAAAGGCTACTCTGTACCCATCAACAAGCTCTGGGTGGCAATGGAGAAGTTTGGAATACCTAAATCTCTTGTACATTTTATAAAAGAATGTATGATTGTAAAGCAAGTATTAAGGTTGGAAATAGAGTATCCTCAGAATTTAATAAAACAAAAGGATTAAGACAAGGATGCGGGATGTCACCAACATTGTTCAAGATATATTTAGAATATGTATTAATGAAGTGGAATAAGTTATGTAGGGGAATGGGAATCAATATTAATGGTCATTTACTGCACAATTTATTATTCGCTGATGACCAGATTATGATAAGACAAGATAAAGAAGTTATAGAATATATGATCAGAAAGTTGGTCGATGCATTTGAGGTAGGTGGACTGAAGATACATTATATTAGAACAGAATATATGGTAATCGGAGGAAATTCAGAAGACCTACAAATAAATAATATGATAATTAAATGTGTTGAAGAATTTAAATATCTTGGATCGTATAATAGATAAATCTGGTACTTGTGAAAAATATATTATTAACAGAGTAATTTGTGCAAGGAAGGCGATTAAATCCCTGAATGGTCTTTTATGGAATAGAAATTTGACCAGAAAAAAAAGAGATTAAACAGACAATAATAGAAAGTATACTTACATATGGATCAGAAAACTGGACAATAAATGAAAGGATGCAGAAAAGAATCTTGGTGACAGAAATTGATGGATTACGGAGAAGTATGAGAATATCCAGGCTACAACATATTCGAAATACATATATCAGACAAGAAATGGATGCACAAGAAACTGTTATCGATAAGATAACAAAGAGAGCCCTGCAGTGGTATGGACATGTACAACGGATGTCGGAAGAGCAGTGGCCTAAACAGGTGTTGGATTGGATGATACCAGGCAGAAGGAAGAGGGGGAGAAGTAGAAGAGCATAGTATGAGGGAATATATGATGCCATGATGAAGAGAGGTATGGAAGATGGTCAATGGGAAGATAGGTATATCTGGAAAGCAGGAATCAAGGGTAAACTGCTGTAAAGTGGAAAGCCTGTATTAAGTAAGTAAGTAATCTTGGCTACACGATTCATTTGTTAAAATTGTGACGTCAGATTGCGATTTAAGAATGGGAGGAAGAGAGATACAGTTTATTGTTGCATTGGATTTAACATTGGATACACTTGGAGGAATGTTTTTTAGGCGTACTACCACAGAAAACTGAATTATGAAGATAGGTCTAAATTCCAAGTTACTTCATATTAAAGAAATGGCCATTCTTGTTATAATAAATTGTCAAATTATCTCAGATATTGTAGTTGAAACAAGAAGCTAATAAAAAAAATAGGGATTAATCTTCTCTTAAAAAAAAATTAAAAAGAAAATAAGTTCAAAGTTCTGAAAGTGCAAACTGTTGAAATCAGGTCGTACTGAAATTTGATTTACCCACAAGTAGGCATCTTCATAAATTATTTTAGATCTAAACTACATCCTATATTACTAATATATCCTAAATTACCAATATATTATCACACTTGCATATGCACATGTTACATTATATGAAACATTAAAATTGAATGAACGCTGTGTGTAAATATTAGAGGATGTGGGTGGTGACGTCGTAATATCGTCTGATGCAATAAAAATTGTGGCGTGGGGTATCTTGATTTGAAAAACTAAATTTGAAGCTCGATCTTCTCTGCAACTATTTACGGAGAAACTTACAGTTTACGCCATAATTCTTTTGTTTCTCGCACACTTTCAGCAAATGTATTGTTTTGTTTTTTGTACGGATCCCCATTTAGGCTTGAGATTCTTACTGGAGCCCGAAAATATTCGGAATAGGTCCCCGGTTTAAAGTCCCTCCCCAAGGGTCCCTTTGGATTATTTCATCCTAAAAATCCATCGACGCTGATCAGGTTCGGACCCGCGATCCTCGGGATCAGAGACAAGGAACAGCAAGGCCGATAAAACAAAAACTGCAACAAATAAAATAATAAGTTGACAAAAAAATTAATTTAATAGAAACAAGTTTTCTTGAACATGGTTAATTTATTACTTTCCAAACATTGTCTGGCTACACCACATCTTTGTCATCTCAAATGTGAAAACAAATCTTTCTAATACTTATCAAAATAGGCCCTACCTTTTATTTTCTATGTAACTTATATACCTGGCCTATATGATCAGAATTTAAGCTCCTTATCCCTGGTCCAGAGGGTGAAGAGTTAAACTCACCCGGTGTCGATGGATCTTTTTTTACGACGGAAAAATCTAAGTCTTTAGTGAGGGACTCGTTAGTCATTTGAAGATTTTTGGGGTTTGTAAAAGAACACCAAGAGTTAATTGGATATTCGGAGTAAAATTTAAATGTTATTTCTTATCCAAGTTGTACCTCATTTTTCTGGTAGGTAGGTGTTTCTTTGAGATGATGAGCTAATCATTTGTCACTCACTGACACATGTAGGGAAATAAGCGTAACTAAATAGGTGGTTAAGTAACTCCCGCAAGGGTTCATCCTTTCCAACATTTACATGAATGGGTATAGAAAAACATACTTAGGCCTAATTGTGCACAGAGTTATGTGGTTTGTGTTTAATTCGAAATTCTCAAGTTTTAGTTTTTATTAATGTTCAAATTTTTAAATTTAAGAACAAGGTTACCTTGGTAAAATATATAGGCCTATATTCCATTTTACTATTATAGTAAAATAAACCGGATTGATCGGGATGATGTAGGCCTATAAATAACTGATCTAACCATCCCAGAGCACGAACATTTGTTCCTTCAAATATGTTACAACATTGTACTTTTGTAATGTTTACACTATAAAACACATAACCTGAAAGTCAGTCCTGATTGACTAGTGGTTGGCATGTTCGCCTCTGGTTTCATTGGTTCTAACCTGGCAAGAGTCGATGGATTTTTTAAGGCATAAACAATTGTGTATAGGTTCCTTCTGAAGAGAACTAAAGTCCAAGATCATTTACGGTATGTAAAGGAACCTCAATACTGAAAACATGACTAAATCACATTTGTCGGTCCTTCAATGCCCAGAATTGTATTACGACGCTAATAGTCTTAGCTGTTGAACAGTGTGTTGAATAAAACCAAGCTCTTCCTTTATTTAAATTAATTCCCTCCCTGTAGACAATTTTGTGTACTCCACATCATCCGGGCCGTACGCGACATGTCGCGAGATTAATTTAAATTTATTCTATGAACCATGCAAGGACATGAAATAATCAATTCAATGCAAGCTCCACCTCCGAGACAACATGAACATTTGAAGCATTACACATTATTCATTCTTCATTCCTACTAAACAAGACGAATATGATATGAATGATTATGATGTCCAGATGATGTTCGGGGACCGTTTGGGCCTTAAAGTTTCCTGCCATTTATTTAATAAGTGAGAAAACACCCCTGAAATACCTTCACCGACGAAACTTATCTCGACCGAAGATCGAACCAAGACTTGCTGCTTAAGAGGCGAGATTATAGCAATGGACCTAAATAAAATAATAACACACAAAATAATTAAAAAAATAATAGATCTAGACCACTTTCTTGAAAAAAAAACATTCAGTTTGATCTATTTTTGACCCATTAGCAGGCCTAAATGTTACCATAAATATTAGGCTATATGTAATATTTTGTAAGTATCTAAGTTTATTCTCTGAGTTAAAAAAATATTAAAACGTTTGGTGACGTAAATGTCTTGCATTATTCTCTTTCAAGTTTATAATTTCTAGAAAGCAACGTTAGCTTTTCTTTACCATTCCGCCAATTATCAATAAATTACCGTAGCTAGTAATCTCACCATGCTGTTGTTACCACCATGGTAGTTGTAAATACGACAAATCATAAACATCGTAATACCTTCATAGAAGTAATAATTTAACTTATATCTACCTTGAGTTATCTACACGGAATGGAGCCATTGCTCTCAGAGATATATATTTTATTCTCTTCTGGAATTGACTAATTTGAATTTTTACGACTGCCACATGGGTCATTATTATATATTATTTTATTTCCGTAGAGATGCTTATTGTGAAATTAATTAGTACTTAATTTTTACGACCTCTTCCTTGAAAAATATAATTCAAAGACCACCAAAGCGGTCTATTCCAAGGAAAAGATATAATATACCGGTACTGAAACAGCAACCAAACAATCCCTAACTCCATTAGTTCAGTGAAAGCAATTTAAGGAGAAAATAAAGCACACATTGCTAGTAAACTATTAAGAACAAAGTAAGAATAATTATAAATCAACTAATACTAATGTAAAGTAAAGTGATCCCACGACAGGCCTCAGGAGGCCCTTGGGGTAGTAGGAGGTTAAGGCTCCCACTTTTTTCTAGACAATCGGCACTTGATGTCAGCCGGGTAGTCAGCCCTGCGTGACGGCCGCCTTTACCCCCAGAACAAGCGTCTGGTACTCATTTCAGTTAGAGGCTGAGTCGACCCCAGGGCCATAGTGCCGCCAGAAAGTTTGGGTCAGTTTAAAAATCCTGACCCCACCGGGACTTGAAACCGCGACCTTCTGGCTTGTAGCGCAGTACCTTAACCACTACGCTACGGCGTGCCCCTTAATACTAATGTATTCTTAATTTATTAGCGTTG
Organism: Diploptera punctata; assembly: GCA_030220185.1. Taxonomy (NCBI): domain Eukaryota; kingdom Metazoa; phylum Arthropoda; class Insecta; order Blattodea; family Blaberidae; genus Diploptera; species Diploptera punctata. Next base: position 2,057,876 of record JASPKZ010000004.1, read on the forward strand.
ATTTGGCTACTGTGACAGCTACCTTCCATTGCGGCTGCCCGAATTTAAATCCCGGCGAATTACGGGATTTTAAATGTTGTCCTTGCGTCTGGATGCGTGTCTCATGTTGTCTGGTGATGCCCTGTGATGTAATCAATAGTGACTCGATTTATTCCTAACCATGTATACTCGTAGAGAGACTCCGTAGTGTAGTTTTTAAATAATAAGTTAAAAGCCTGAAGGTCGCGAGTTCAAGTCCCAATGGGGTCAGGATTCTTATACTAGCCTAAACGTTCTGCCAGCACCATGACTCTGGAGTCGATTCAGCCTCTAACTGAAATTAGTACCATGCTCATGTTCTGGGGGTAAATGTAGCCGTTACGGAGGACTAAGTATCCGGTTGGCATCTTGTGTCGATTGTCTATAAAGAAAGGATCTTTAACCTTCTACTACCTTCGGACCTCTTAAGGCCTGTAGAGGGATCACTTTTTATATAGCCTCGTATGTCTCATAATTGTAGTTATCTGCCTTGTGTTATATTAATTTTAAACATGTTAAGGGGATTAAAAAGTAGAGAAACAAATTATTATAAACATTGAAATCTTTAAATGGATTTCTCTCTGCCTATGGAGTAATCTGCCAGGGCATTCGTTTTTTTTTAAGTATAATGGCGTGTATAACTCGACACATCCATCTTCCATTACGGAAACAATGAGAAACAACAACCTGCTCTTCGACGATGACATAATCATATTTCCAAACTATCGGTAATTAACACGGCTAAGTTATTCATGTTAAATTCAATCGGAAAGGGCCAGGTTTATTATAATGTTATTATATTTTTCTCATAAAATTTAATACTATCATATTAATACTTTTAATAAAATATTGCGGAAAACTCCATTTGAAATTTGGCACAGTCACTCAATTAATAAGTGGATGTGATGGAAGTTGCATAGTGTTGGATTTTAAGTTCTACAATAAATTTTAACTAAACTAAAATTTACGTCTTAAATCTCAATATTGTGTCATGTACTTCATTTATTTTTTTGTCTTTTTCAACCTTCATTGACGTACTTGTATTATCGATAACCATATCTCTCCGGTATAGTTTAAAATTTTTGCATGCTGTCTAAAAGAGACCTGTGTATTAACTTGTGTCCTGAATGAGTGTACAACTTCTACATTGAATTAAACTTTTAGACCAGAACTTAGATCTTGATCTTGAGTCTGATTGTGTTTTATCTTAGTTTTGCCTTCGAAAAAGACCCCTGATATCATACAATCACATATTTGTATATCAGTCTGGTAGGCCTATGTGGTTTAAAATTGATTGTTTCATTTCACGGGTGTATAACTTCAATATCGAATGTTATTTTTACATTAAAAAGTAAATTTTTATTTACGTTGGATTGTATGGCGTATTTGGAAGGTGGCGCTGACATAATCTTAAACATAGTCTAACCGTGGACTTGTACGCGATTAAATAGTATTGCTTTATGCTTAGAGGGAACACTTTTAGGACACAGGCTTGCAAATATCTTGGGCGTTACGTCACATTCTATGATTATATGCTTCAATGATATGTTCTATATCTCTAGTATCTGTGTCCATTTATTGTATTATTTTTTTTATTTTTGAATAAAATAACATAACTTATAAAGATAAATTTTTATATATTTTTTTATATTTTTTTAGTACGCTGTCTTTAGGCAACCCCTTTGCATTGCAGTAACACTTACGGGGTATATATTTACACATTAAATTCTAACTTTACATCAAAAAACAAATACTGAACGAGTTGACGCAGATGGTAATATTTCATACTCATATTCGGGAGGTACCGAGTTCAAATTCCGGCGCCGACCAACGTAACTTAATTTTTTAGTGGTTAATCTCAGTTTTTAAGGCAAACATGAATTGGAATTTTAATATCACGATCCATTTAATCCTTAATTAATATTTAATTTAAAGTTAATATTCAATGAATTTACACAATAAATATAAATACATACAACAGTCAAACCTGATACATGAATAGAGGGATCGCGTAATTTGGACCCCTGTTTTGAATATGTTGTTTCTCTTGATTTAATTAAGATATTTCAATTTTGTCTAATTACAGCGAATATTATTAGTGCTGTAACTATGAAATAGCATTGTTATTTTATTAAAATATGTAAACATTTTCATAATTTATAAACTTTTTACATTACAAGAAAGGTCCACTTTTACCTCCATATTTGGATAAAGTGGACCCCATAGACCACCTTGGCTTTTAGTCAATTTTTAAATTTATTTAGTCTATTAATTTATACAGACAGGCACAGATCATTCTGAAAATATTTATGACTGTTCATAATTAAAAAGCGTTGATATTTATTTAATGTTTTGAAAAATTATTGTTGATTATAACATTCACACGTCATTCAACTGCAGAAAGCGACGGTCTTTGGATTTAGTAAAATTATATGAAATAAAATTAATTAAGTGAATGGTTTTACAGATAGCATCCTTATTGATAAAATATACGTATACTTGTAAAGTGGACCCAGGTCTTTGTGGAGGGTCCACTTTAACCGAATTCCTTCGTTATGTTTAATTATTTTATACGGTCACCATGTCACATAATGTCAAACCAAATCCGTCAGTATATTGCAACAGTATCTACATAATATAATATATTTAGGAGTTTTTTTTTATTTGTAATATTCAGTAGCAGAAATTGATTCTTAGCTTAAAAAACTTTGTAAAGTGGTCATTTTCATAAATATCACAAATAAACCCTTCCTCGCACAAAGAATAAAAGAAACTGGCTCTGAACCCGTCCAAGTTGATGAAGGGAAGAAATCCCAGGATCCACTCAAACAGAAGGGTCCACATTACCCGAACTTCCATACAATATACACATAACAATAGACATAGCCTATATAGTCAACTCATATAGCCATATGTAATAGACGCGATGTGATAAAAGACGTCGAAGCGCTTAAAAAATCACAGAAAGAGTTGTCTCGAGAGGTACCGGTAGCGTGTTAAAATCCCAGTAATAACCAATCTGACTGAGGTTTTTTTCCTGATTTTCCTCGATTGTCAAGGCTAATGCTAGGTAGGAATTTAGTTACTAGGACTTATTTAATCATTTTCACTATTTCATAATATCATCAAGTAATTAAGTGTAAATAAAAGTACAAAATAATTAAATAAATTGGCGCTATATGACCTAAATGTCAAAGAAGTGTTTCAGTGAAAAAAAATCTGAAGTAAGAAATGTAAATTTTAGATACAACCAAGTTAATTTGTCTCGACTGACATAGTTGAGTAATCATAACACGTTCTTTAAGGTGGTAAAAATCACAGAAATGCATATCTGGGAACACGTACAGGATGAATAGACTTGCCTGCACTAATTTGAGAGAGACGCGGTCTAAAAATTCTCCCAGAGCAAGTGGTTATACTTGGGTAGGCGGCGTCACGGGTCTGTAGGTAATAGAATTAATTATAAGGGTAATATTAATTGTAACCGGATGTGACTCCATCATCATCCACCAGCAGTCGGTACTACAAGAATATCGTAACTCATTCTACTACTGAGTCGCTGAACCATACCTTATTAACAACTCGCACGACCGTGGAAGAAACCTAATACAATTCAACTGGAGAGAACAATGCCCGAATAAGAGTGAAATCTTACTCATTATCCAACGACGGGAAACAAGAATCCAGGCACTGCTGATGTCACATGCAGTCATTCCAATTATTGTTATACTGAATGGATTGTTACTGCCAATCGTAAATATTCAAACGCCTTTAGTTCCCTATCTCAACAGTTTATCATTAACTCTCTGTTACTGTCAAACCCATAGGTTCATGGCCGTACGGATATAAGCTCTCAGTACATCCCCATCCTGAGCTAATGTTTTCGAATCATCTCCTGTATAATCTACTTCCATAAAATCATAATGAATGCTATTCTCCCACCTCATTGTTGGCGTACCTACTGGGCGTTTTCCCTCTGGTTTTCTATAAGAAGTTTCCATACCCTTCTTTCATTCCCTATTCTTGCCACATATCCTGTCCATCGCAATCTTCGAGACTTAACTGTTCATATTATACCTGGTTTCAATATGGGAATTATTATGCGTGGGATAATTAATTGTATGGCTGTGAAACCTGATCTATCAGAAAAACAGTGTAATGAAGAATAGATGTGGCAGAAATTAAGTTTCCGAGATATGTAACATAATTAAAGTATAAAATTATGGAATATTTACCTAAAAGGTCCATCTCCTCAACTTTATTGGTTATTTATCTGTAGCGCTTTCGGGACTAGTCCCACCATCAGCAGGATTCGAAACTGGTGTTTCACTGAAGCTCTGGCAGAGGGGGTTACACGTACTGGGTTCATTTTCGTTTATCAGATGGTCGTTGTTAACTGCTTTCAAGATTTCTATCTCCTCGAGTACGTTTATCTTCGCTGGATTATTTTCTCTGTGCATTACTGTCAGGGTGTTTTCAATACCTAACATACGATGTCCATCATGGATAACGTGTTTTGATTTTCCTTCAGCGTTAATAAAGTCTCAAAAATGTTCTTTGAATCTGTTGTTATAACTTCTGTTTGTTCTTCCTATATAAAATTTGTCGCAATATTTACATGTCAATTTATCTTATAAAAGTTCAATATGTAACATAAAGTACAGTTTAAGTTAAACGGCGAAATACAGAAATAAGATAAGAACTAGTCCCGCGCCGTAGCCGAGCGGTTAAGGTAGGAAGCCTTGGCGCAGAGCTGCGGGACTTGCGCTGGTTCGAGTCTCCATGGGGGAAGAAATTTTCTCATGGTATTTCGGCCAGTATGGGACCGGTGCCCACCCAGCATCGTGAGGCAATTCGGTAGCTACAATAAGAGCGGCTCCAGGTTGAGGAACCAACTATAACGGCTGGGGGACTCGACATGTTAACCACATGTCACCCCTACATTGGCTGTTGATCATCTACCTCTATGATTGACACATGTGGATGTGAAGGGCCAGCAGCCGGCTGGTAAAAGGGCAACCGCTGAAAAGTGGAAAGACCCTCAATCAATCGGAGATAAGAACTAAACATAAAGTGTAAGAGAAAGAAAATATAATTAGTTCCGCCTTTCAAAGAACGGCACAAGAAAAAATTCCAACAATTATATAGGACTACCAACCCATAGGAACAAGATGCTTAGGAAGACCGAGGATAAGACAGAGAGAGGGAACGGAACGGAACGGACTAATGATTACAAAACTGGATGTTGATGATAATGATGATGTTGGAAATAACGTTTCCAGACAAGTCGTCTGTAGGCTATGACTAAACAAAATTAGAGAGAAATAACTGCACTTGAGCTGGAATCTGAACTCAAAATCTCCTGGTTTATGCACTAGCGTTCTACCATAGAGCTACCTAGGTACACTTTCGGAGAAAGCCATAAATTCTCCTCTTTTTAATCCCAGAGTAAATGGTGAAACTTGCGGTTCACAAGACTTAATGTGGATGCATCTACAGTGAGAAATCATTACGATGTGGTTACATTGAAACACAGCTAATTACGAACTTTGTATGGAAATGAGTGTTTCCAGACAAGCTATCTGCAGGCAATGGTTAACAGGCTTTACATTTAATCATGTTAATATGTACACCTATATAACAAGATCTAAGTAGGATAACGGCGGCAGAAATGACATTTTTGAGATCTGTTAAAGGGTGCACTAAGGAAGACAGAATCAAGAACACAGAAATAAGACAGGAACTTGAAATGTTTGCAATAACTGATAAAATAGATACATATAGACAAAAATGGAAGCAACACATAGACAGAATGAATGAAGATAGATATCCAAAACAAATAACAAAATACAAACCTAAAGGCACCCGAGATGTGGGCAGACCTAGAAAGAGATGGGCTGAAGTCGGAACGGGTCAACAGACCTATTCCATGAATGCAGATGATGATGATGATATAATTTTGTAATACATTTTTATTTAGTAGCAAATTTATATGACAGTTTATAATAAGAAATGCCACGAGTGATTTCCAAATTATCGATAAATTCACGATTCACCAAGTGAGGAGTGAATTTATCCAGAGAATTTGGAAATCAAGAGAGGCATTTGTTAGGACTATTGAACGAATAAAATTAAGTTGTTTACTCACAAATCATTAAGTATAGTTGTTTTAAAATATTTATTTACCGGTATTTAATGTAAACGGCGATGTTTGAAAACAAATGAGAAACGATTGGTACGCTTCATTTGCTTCTTTTTTTTCGTCACTGCAACCAGATCATATTATTTATTGCCAAAGGAACGCAATATTGTAAGAATGCACTCTAGTGGAGAACAAATGAAATACATCAAACTGTATATTAATTCATTTCTGACCAGTTTCTGATGTCCTACGATGTATATATGACAATTATATTTTTCTGGGGAAAAATACATTTAAGAAAGTGCAAAGAGTGGTTTCTTTTTCTGGTGGTATAATCAATTGCTATAAATGTTTTTATATTAATTCCCGCATGCGGTATGTGTTGACATCCATGCACTATATGTATATATATATACAATCTCTTAGCCGTATTTCTTAGAGAGCCAGTTACTGCAAAATAATGCTATGACCTATTCAGAATGTTAAAAAGGAGGTGCTTTCTTTATTATGATAAACTTTAGTTGGTAAATTCTAGGTGAAACACGACTGTGATTGGTTGTAAATCAAAAATCATTGTAACGTGATTGGTCATTGACTCCCATTTGGGGCATGAGTTAAATCGTCCATATAATCACTCGCTCACTGCAGAACAAACATATCTTATGCAAAAGTTATTTTTATCTTTAAAATAGTTTAAACATTTCCAAAACTATAGAATCTAAAAAAAAACTGAAAATCTGTCAGTTATGAAAGCAACTGAGCTGTTTCTTTAGAACAAATCTACATTACATGCGGTTTGTTAGAGAAAGGAAAGAAACGCACAGTCGTATGTTGTGAGATCTCAATTAGACAATTGTAATTATTGGTAAATGTTTTTTCAACAGTCCAACCTTGTTTACCATTAAATAATCTATTAGGTTTAGTTGAATTTGTAATTCAAAATAAGGTACATTCCGACAATGGCACTTGGAAGTGCTGTCATCAAGATATTCACTACCTTTACTATAAATGACACCAAAACTTATTAAAAATCCAGATATGGTTATAATTTATTTTTATATATTTTAAGATTTTGAAATAAAAGTAAAAATAGTAAAGGTGAATAAATATTTTTGCATTCTTCAATAGTTCTATATACACAAGAAAAATAATTTGAATGAAAATTCTGTTGACATACTTGTAATAGAAAAATTATGCATTTGTCTGGTCTGGGGTTTAAAATATATTCCTTCCAGCCTATCCGCCATATTGACTTGTAATTCCCATGGGTCTGTAAGTTTTGCACTAAACGTTATTTTTAGACTTTATAAAACGTACATCAAATCGCAACCATGCATCTGATTGAGGAATATTTTGTGGCTCTGGAAACTATTAACTTTCGTTATGGCTATTTTTCCTCAATAATCTATAAACTTAACAAAATTACAGAAGAATATGGATTAAATATATCTATAGAAAAAACAAAAATTATGGCATTTCAAGGTGTAGATCCTGTCAGAAGTAAAATTGTACTGGACAATAAAATTTTGGAGCAGGTGAATAATTTTACATATCTAGGATGCAATATCTCATATGAAGAAGAAAAGGATGTAAATGCAAAAATATCTAAATTTTTAGGAATTTTAGGGTTAATAAATTCTATCTTCAAGCCACAGTTAGTCCAAAAGCATTCAAGACTGAAAGTGTATAAAACACTGGCTCTTCCAACTCTTTTGTATGGTAGCGAAGTATGGACGTTGAAACAGGACTTCGGAGGACTGCAGAACACACTACTAGATCACAAAAAAAATGAAGACAGCTTAGAAGAATTACACATGGAATCTTTAGAAAACAAAATTTCTGATTATAAGTCAAGATGGATGCAACATGTTCATCGAATGGAAGATCACAGAATACCCAAAAAAATGTTAAGATATCAACCTACAGGAAGAAGAAGACCAGGACGTCCACTCAAAAGACTTTTGGATGGTGTTTCTCTTGAGGCCGAAACAGGTCAACAAATGACCTAAATTCGTGAATGTACTATGATGATGATGAATCTGCTAAATTTGGCGTTCTATCTCGTCCTAGAGGTGTGAGTTTCTCTCAGCGCCACGACATCCAGCTTAGACTTCAATTTCAGTTATTTCCACCGATTTCACAATTGTTATGCATACAGGTTAGAAATTTCAACTCTCACTTGATAAACGGTAACTCAACCAATTTGTATATTAGTACCTTCTGGTTCTATTGATGTGAACTAGAATACACTGATGCTTTACATAATATTATCAACGTCAATTGTTATAGATAAGTCGATATTTCAGAGGTATTGTGGTCTGAATTTAATAGCATTTGCCTTATAGTTGAGCAAACCTCTGAAAAACCTCAATTCTCAAATCCAACTCGACCAGGATACTAACCCAGAAGCGCTGAGGAAGCAATTATTTTATAGCCCTGGTGTCAATTACTGTATGTTATTAGTGACAGAATTTACATTGGAAACATGTTTTTCTTGGGTAGGCCTATATGGAATTATTGAAAATGGGAAAGATTCATCAGTTATTATTATTATTGGCATTTGAAACAATCGAACAGAAATGCCATAAATAGTAAAGCTAATAATAATAGTAATAGTGGAGTAGTGCACATCGTTACCACCATCATCAACTCTCATATCATCGAACCAGCATAACCCCGCATTCCAAGCGCCCCAACCTCAGAAAAGGGTTACAAGTACGCCATGCCAAGACAGAACACTAGAAATGTCAAAATGACAACCGGGTGAATTTGAAAAAAAATTGTGGAATGCAGGCTTTCAAGGCCGGTAATCATAATATTAAAAGATTCCGGGCTATGTGGCCGTGGTCTATAACTGGTGTTTCTTCCAGACGTTTCTCCCTCAACTGCGGAGAGCATCTTCAGTGGCGAGTGCTTTTAGGTGGTATTCAGTTATCGTATACTCAACTGTGGTAGACATTCACACGTTTCTCCCTCAACTGCGGAGGGCATCTTCAGTGGCGAGTGGTTTTCCCTTGTCGTACACTCAAATGTAGAATTTCACAGTTGAGTCTACGACAAGGGAACAACACCTAGAAACACTCGCCACTGAAGATGCCCTCCGAAGTTGAGGGAGAAACGTCAGGAAGAAACATCATTTATAGACCACGACCACGTAGCTCGGAATCCTTTAATATTATAATGTAATAATAATAATAATAATAATAATAATAATAATAATAATAATAATAATAATAATTATATCAACACTAGCGAAGTGATCCCACTAGAGGCCTCAGGAGGCCCTAGGGGTAGTAGGAGGTTAAGGCTCGCACTTTTTCTGGACAATCGGCTTTTGATGACAGCATGGTTGTCAACCCTGCGTGACGGCCGCCTTTACTCCCAGAACAAGCGTCTGATACTCATTTCAGTTAGAGGCTGATTTGACCCCAGGGACATAGTGCCGCCAGAAGGTTTGGATCAGTTTAAATATCATGACCCCACCGGGACTCAAACCTTCGACCTTCCGGCTGGTAAGCGTATTGCCTTAACCACTACGCTACCACTACTATTAAAAAATCTAAAATCCATGCCGCGACATAATTAAAAGACCCTTGGCCTACCAGCCGACTGCTGGACTCACATACATTTGTGTCATTTACAGAGATGGACGGTCATATAGTCAGTATGATGTTGACATATGGTCAATACGTTGTGTCCTCCAATCGTAATACGGTAGTTGGTTTTATCAGTCTAGAACCATTAATCATTATTGACACCCAAATTCCTCAAGATGCTCGGTGAGCATTGGTCCTATACTGGTCAAAACGTCATGAGAAAATTTCTTTCCATGTAGGGTCTCGAATCAGCGCAAGTCCCGATATCATACCTTACTTAAATCGCTCGACTACGGCACGAGATTTCTACTTCTACTACTACTACTACTACTACTACTACTACTACTACTACTACTATAAAAACTAATGGATCAGATCAAATGTCTAAATCATCTTGAAATTTTTGTTTGCTTGAAAATGGGCTAAAATGAGGTCTCATGCCGAGGATATTTGAAAAAAAAAAAACATAAAATCCTATTTTTCAATTCCATTTTTCACAAAAGTACAATTAACACCATATTCATGTAACAAAGACAGATATAGGAACAGGTTCAACTCAGTCTAAATCTATTACTTTCATAATGAATGTGATGTTAATGACGAATGACGATAATAATAATAATAATAATAATAATAATAATAATAATAATAATAATAATAATAATAATAATTCTAAAGTCAATAAAAGTAGATGTCAAAAAATGGAAACAGCATTTCGGCTTACTCACAACACTTTTAATAAAAAATGCATATCTTTACATACAAAATTACGACACTATAACACTGTAATTAACCCAGAGTGCCTCTATGGAGCAGAAACATTAATTTTGAACAGAAAAAAAGATATCGAAAATATAGTGAAAAAAGAATGCAAAATTATAAGAAAAGTTTTAGGTCCACAAGTCATAAGTAAAGCATTTAGACTCAGAAGTAAAAAAGGAAATACAAATATATACAGACATTCATGGTGATATTAGAAAACGAAGGTTAAAATTTTATGGCCATATTAAACGAATGAACTCAAATAGGCTTACAAAACAGATAATGGAATTCTACGAAAACAGAAGTAAAGCTCCAATGGATACTATGAAATGGATTGATGAAGTCAAAAAGGACTTAAAATTGGCAGGAATTACTAAAGAAGATATCCCAAACAGAGATATATTTAGAATTAAGGTGAATAAGTGGCAAGTTGACCAAGAGGACAAACCGAAGAAAAAAACTAGAACAACTCGGAGAGATGATAGAAAACAAGCTCATAGCAAAAGAATGAAAGAAATTTGGGCTCAAAGGAAACGCTTCTAAGTACTTTGCATAGTCCTCCATGGGCTCATCCGCAATAAAAAAATAAATAAAATTAATAATAATAACAATATAATAATGAAGACTTGCAATTATTATAGTAGGCCGATTTTCTAACGGATAACAAAGATAAACTAAGCCAATTAGAAATAATTAAGAAAATTTCACATTAAACAAAATACAGTACTCATTCATAAAAAAATAATTGTAAAGTATAAGTACGAACATATACTGGAAAACATCAAACAAGTAACAGATATTTGTACTGAAGACAATTTTGTGTTAACTACTACATACTAAGATATGAACAGAAAGTAATTTATCTTTATAGAACTGTAACCAAGGTCAACAAAAGCATACAAGGCAGGTGACTTGTCTAGTGTTTTTAATAAAGCTAATAATCAATTAATATTTTACCCACACGGCAACCGTTACCCTGGACTTTTCCGCCATGGATGTTTAAAACTATATCTAATTCTGATAGATTTCGTGTGTCAAGATATAGGCTAACTTAGCACGCAATGTGCCTATTGGTACGTTCTTGTGCCCTTACTGACAATTAAAAAAAGCAAGATAATGCGTTTAATTATTATCATACAATAGTTATTCCCATTATTATAATTAATAGGTCTAATATAAATGTTAACCGAAGATAAAATGGAACGCCACTCGGATCAGCTAATCTGGGAATTCGTGGAAAATTTTACATAAACATAGTGACATGTTCTTTGTTATGTGGAATGTAAGATAACTATACAGTAGGGAAAAACTTGAAGCATTAGCCACCTAACTCTCAGGCACTATAGAATCCGTAGGATCATGAACCTGCGAACATAAGCTCTCCATACATCCCTATCCTGAGCTAATGTTTTACAAGCATCCCCTGTATAATTTACTTCCCTAAAATCATGGTTAATATTATTCTCCTATCTCATTCTTGGTCTGCCTACTGGGCGCTTTCTCTCTGGGTTTCCTACAAGGAGGTTCATGTCCCTCTTTCATTCTCCATTCGTGTCACAAGTCCTACTAATCGCAGTTTATGAGACTTAACTCATCTTTTTATATCTCATTCGCCACAAAGATCATGTAGCTCACTGTAAGATTGTCTTCTCCATTCGCCTGTCTGTTCATTTCTCTTTGGTCCAAAATTTTTTCTTAAGAATTTTAGTATCAATTACTCATATTAATTTATCCTTCCTTAAAATAAGAGTCAATGTTTCCAAACATATATCATAACTGGGATAATAATATTTTTATATATTTTCAGTTTAACGTTTTTGAGAGAAGTTGGATGACAAGCGTATTTGTAATAGGCCTATATAATAGCATACGTTTCCAGAATTTAGCCTATGTTTAATTTCTTTGTGCATCTCATTCCTATTTGTAATTATTATTCCTAGGTAGGCCTATTTGAATTCAGCCATTTCTTCAAAATTTCCCTCATTTATCGTTAATTGTTAATTTCATTATATAATGTATTTATATGTGTGATCATAGGCCTATATATGGTTTTATTAATGTTTACTTCCAGTCCCAATTTGTTAGTGTTACTCAATGAGTGTGCGTGTTGGCCCTTAGTATCTTCTCGCTATCGCCTAATAATACTAATTCATCAACATAAACTAGCAGCTTATTAACACTATTGAGTTGTAGGCCTTCTTCATCTTCTAAAGATTTTATGGCATAGGCTATTCTAGATCAAAGTTCAAGAGCAAACGAGATAGTGCATATTCTTACTTTAACTCACTGTGAGTTAAAAATAAAAATCTGAAAACAATTTGCCTACACGCACTCTACTTTTTGTGCTATTTAGACACATTCGAATAAGCCTAACTAGCTTTTTAGGAAGTCCAAACTCCGGCAGGATACTATATAGGCCTACCTAAGTTATCCCTCTTGAGTCGTTTCACTTTTTTGAAGTCTACACATAGTTGATGCACAGTACCATTATATTCCAATTTATTTTCTAAAATCTATCTTATATTAAACATCTGATCTGTTGTAGAGCTATTTCTTCTAAGTACACATTGATGATCACCTATTAGGTCGTCAATACAGCCTAAGGAGTAAGTCTGGATACTAATGTAAGTATTAGCACAGGAATTGGGTAATTTAAAATTGGATATAACCACCTTACAGTGAGTTAGATGATTTGGAGAAGATAATGAGGAATGTATGTTATACTACTTCCCGTGCCACAGCCGAGCGGTGTAAGGCATCATGCCTTGGTGCAGAACTATTAAACTTGCGTTGGTTCGAGATTCCATGAAGAAAAAAGTCTCAAGTAATTTCGTCCTGGATGAGACCTGTGCCCATCTAGCATCGTGAGGAATTTGGGTAGTTGCAATAAATAGCGACTCCAAGTTGAGAAGATCAGCTATATCGGCTGAGGATCCAATTTACTGACCACATGGGAGGGTTATACTGGCTGTATAAACGTACATCTCTGTGATTAACGCATGTTGATATAAGGCCAGCAGCCTGATGGTAGGCCAAGGGCCTTCTAAGACTGTCGTGCTATGAAGTTTAGTTTAGTTTTAAATTACTATAGGGGTATAGCGAGGTCAGAATGCGGAACGGGTTTTTAATCGGAAAGAGAATTCTCTCAAATATCAGAGACGTTAAATTTGTTAGCGACAGAAATTCGTATATGATTCTAAAGTGTTAATCACATGTTATAATATTGTAAATGTACATGGCGGGGCATGCTGTAGCTTAGTTGGTTGAGGAAATACAGTACACTAAAGACCGGAATGTCGGGGTTCGAGTCCCGGTGGGATCAGACATTTGAAACTGACCTACCTTCTGGCGGCACAGTGGCCTTGGGATCGACTCAGCCTCTAACGGAAATGAGTACCAGACGCTTATACTAGGGGTAAGGACGGCCTTCACGCAGGGTGAAATCCGGCAGATATCTCGTGCAGATTGTCTAAAAAATGTAAGCTTAACCTTTTACTATTCCAAAGGCCTCCTGAGGACTTTAGTATGAGGAGAGTTCTATGAAGAATTAAAAATGCATTTGAAAGAATTTGGCGATATTAGGCCTATATCTACATTTTATTAGTAGACTAGCTAATACCCGGCGTGCGCTGCTACACCTAAATAAATGAAAATTAATATGTTTGTATGTTTATTTGAATAAGTAAAAGGAAAAAAATAATTATTAATTTATATTTTTTAGAACCCCGTGCTGATTACCCGGCGTTGCCCGGAAATTTACTTATCCCGATCTTCTTATATTAATGAGCTGAAATACGAAAATTAATGTGTTATGTTTAGTTAAATAAGTAACAGCAGAAATTTATATCGTAATCATTTTTAGACATCCCGTGCTATTTACCCGGCGTTACCTGAATCTACTTCTTGGCATAGGCCTAAATGTACTAAAAGACAAAATTCGTTATTGTGAGTTATCCGCAAAAGGATACCCACCATGTGCTATGCTAGCACAGGAATCTACGTACTTGTCTCGATCTTCTTGGCATCAATGAAAGACAAAAATGATTATTGTGAGTTATCCGTAAGGGATAAACATATGCTGTCGCGGAGCTTTTTGAGATATGCAATTCTGTGTACATTAATGTTGTGTATTTGTTATGGTTCAGGCAGCGTAAGCCATTTAAGCGTCCAAAAAGAGCTACTTTTCCACGTTTTCCACTACAATGGGCGATTTTTAAGGGTGTAGCAGTTGAGTATCACAACTCTCTTATAGCCTATGTTCATTCCGGGAATCTCCTGAACATTTTGCAAAAAGCCCCATCAGAATCGGATCAACAGTATGGCCGCGCATAAAGTACGAACAAACAAATAAATAAGCATTAATTTTTATATATTAGACTAGCTAACACCCGGCGTGCGCTGCTACTCCTAAATAAATGTTAATGTGTTTTTACCACCAGCCGTGCGATGTTATACTCTACTTTTTTGTAGAGTTTTTTTAGATGTTCAATTCTGTTTACATCAATATGTGTATTTGTGATGATTTAGGCAGCGTAAGCCATTTATGCGTCAAAATAGGGACTTTATTTCACGTTTTTTTACTACAAAGGGTGATTTTTAGGGGTGAAGTGGTTGAGTATTACAACTCTCTTATGGTTTATGTTCATTCCCGGAATCTCCTGAACATTTTTCAAAAAGCTCCATCTCAATCGGATGAACGGTATGGCAGAGCACGCTTGCCCGGGAATTCACTTATCCCGATCTTCTTGGTATAAAAAACTCCAATCGCGACAGGCCTAGAAGGCTTTTGGCTTACCAGTCGGCTGTTGGCCTCACATCCACATGTGTTAATCATAGAGGTAGACGATCATCTAGCCAGTGTATGGTGACACGTGGTCAGCATTTCGGATCCTCCAGCTGTTATAGCTGGTATTCTCAACCTGGAGTCGCTATTTATTGTGGCTACCCAAATGCCTCACGATGCTGGGTGGACACCGCACAGTGGGCCAGTACGAAATCTAGCTGGAAAAAAAAGTATTTTACTAACTCTCGCCTATTCGTCTTTCTTCACTCTAAAATTATTACCAGATGACTGTTCTTCACTTATCTGCAAAGGAGAGTAGAATTTTAGAATGTATGTAGACAATATAAACATCGGAAGTTGCCGATAGTTCAGAACTCATCTGGTCCGCATCCCAGTAGTGTACCGAGCTGTAGAAATAAATACGTTTTGCATTAAAGTTCAGTGAGTTATTCTTCTTATTCTAAATGGATACTTTACCACAAGGTTTATACTTTTCATTGATATATTTAACATGTTTCGATACTTACTTATTTACTCACTGGCACTATCGAACCCGTAGGTTCATGGCCGCACGGACATAAGCTCTCCATACATCCCTATCCTGAGCTAATGCTTTCCAATCATTCCCTGTATAATCTACTTCCCTCAAATCATAGTTAATGTTGTTCTCCCACCTCATTCTTGGTCTACCAACTGGGCGTTTTCCTTCTGGCTTTCCTACAAGAAGTTTCCATGTTTCGATACAACCAAATATTGTGTTAAATGCATGTGGAATCATACCATCGAAACATTAAAAAATTTACACAATCGTTTTACTTTAAATTGAGCTACGAAAGAAACCAGTTCTGAACAGTAGTATAAATTTTAGTTAGAATATAGAGTGATTTATGGACTTCAATTCCCGGACAATAATATGTGTGCAAATTATTGCGTTTTTTGTAATTAGCTTTTTTATTAGAGGAGGCAGCCGGCAGCTGAGGCCTATCGTCGCGCGAAGAGAATATTGTTTGATTTAATATATGGAGAAAAGTGATCGATAAAGGCAATAAGTGATCCTCCATTAATAAATTAGAGTTATGGGATTTTCGGAGAATGTTTTAAAAAATATTTTTAAAAACTTTTTTAAAGCGATTTTCTAAAACATAAGAAGTTGTGCGAGAGAAAAAAGTTAGAGTTCTACTGAAATATTCTGATTGGCTAAAAGTAAATGTAAACTTTCCCGTTATTAAGAATTTAGAAATCCTGTTCCATCTGCTTATGGAATTGTAAGACCCAAAGTATATTTCGAAGAGGCTGGAATTAAAACAAAAAAAAGTCTTATTTCTGCTGAAATGTCTGTCTTGGGAAAGATAGCATAATAAATTTGCTTCCCTAGATGCATTATAGCGTGGATAAATTTCACAACTTCTCTTTATGACACCTAGTCTCATGTTAAAATACATACACATTGATAGTTTATTGTCAAAAAATACAATGCTTCGTCCGACACAGAAGATTGGGGAGTTGAGCGGGCTGTTTTGTAATGTTTGTTATTATTATTTTGAAGCTATTTCTTGTGGTTTTTTGAGTAATGTCTTTAAAACATCAGCAGTATCCCGTTTAACATATGGCCAAAGTGATATTTCTGTTGCAAGAGGAAGTTTATCGCGAGAAAATTCTTGCTTAACTGAACATTTTTTTATTCCAGCCTCTTCGAAAGTTATTTTGGGTCTTCCAATCCCATAAGCAGATGAAACAGAATTTTCCATCGACTGACATTGTTCTAAATTAATTCTTCATAACGGGAAAGTTAACATCCACTCCTAGCCAATCAGAATATTTCATTAGAATTTTTTTTTCTCGCGCACAACTTGGTACATTTGAGAAAGTCGCTTTAAAAAATATTTTTAATATCATTTAAAACATTCTACTAATATCCCCCTACCCATAATTCGTTTACTAAATGATAACTTATTGCCGTTATCTAACATTTTTTTTCCATATTAAATCAAACAATTATTATCTGCGCGCAACGGTAGGCCTCAGTTGCTGGATACGTCCTGTAATGAGAAAGCTAATTAAAAAACGCAATAATTTGCACACTTGTAATTGTGCAGGAATTAAAGTCCATAAATCACTCTATATTATAACTAAAATTTGTACTACTGTTCAGAACTGATTTCTTTGTAGCTCAATTTAAAATAAGATGATTGTGTAAATTTTTTAGTGCATGAAAGGTATGATTCCACATGTATTTAACATAATATCTGGTTATATAGAAAAACATTAAATATATCAATACAATTACAAACCTTGAAGTGAAGTATACATGGACTAAGAAGAATAGCTCACTGAACGTGAACATACAACGCCAATAACACAACTGGGATATAGACCAGATGAGTTTTTAATCATCGGCAACTTCCGATGTTTATGTTGTCATCATAAACATTAGAATTGTACCCTCCTTTGCAGTTAAGTTAAGAACCATCATATAACAATTATATTAAAAAAAAAATAAATTGATTAGGGTGAGTGAAAATAGTATTTTTTTTTGGCCCACTGTGCACCGGTCCCATACTGGCCGAAATTTCACGAAAAAAATGTCTTCCCCATGGAGACTAGAACCAGATTAAGTGTCGTAGTTCTGCTCAAAGACTTCTTGCTTTAACCGCTCGGCTATGCGCGGGACTCTTGGTGTCAATGACAGATAACAATGGTTATTGTGAGTTATCCGTAAGAGATAAACATATGCTGTCGTGGACTTTTTTCTAGAGCTTCTTGAGGTATTCAATTCTGTGTACATTAATTTTGAGTATTTCTTATGGTTTAGGCAGCGTAAGCCATTTAAGCGTCCAAAGAGCTACTTTCTTCACATTAGAATTGTACCCTCTTTTTCAGATAAGTTGAGAACCGTCATATAACAATTATATTAGAGTATAAAAAAAAGATAAATTGATGAGGGTGAGTGAAAATTGTACCTTTCCAGCTAGATTTCATTTTTGGCCCACTGTGCACCGGTCCTATACTGGCCGAAATTCCTTGCGAAAAAATTTTACCCCCCATGGAGACTCGAGCCAGTCCCGTAGTTCTGCGCCAAGACCTCTTGCACTCGGCTACGGCGCGAGATTTTTGGTGTCAATAATAAAGATGAAAGGTTCACCCGAATGGGTATTATTTTCTTGGTATCAATGAAAGACAAAAATGATTATTGTGAGTTATCCGTAAGAGATAAACATATGCTGTCGCGGACTTTTTTGTAGAGGTTTTTGAGATATTCAATTCTGTGTAGATTAATTTTGTGTATTTCTTATGGTTTAGGCAGCGTAAGCCATTTAAGTTTCCAAACAGTTACTTTTTGCACGTTTTCCACTACTAAGGGCGATTTTTAAGGGTATATGAGTTGAGTATCACAACTCACTTATAGCCTACGTTCATCCCGGGAATCTCGTGAACATTTTCAAGAAAACCCCATCACAATCGGATTAACGGTATGGCCGGGCTTAAAGTACGAACAAACAAACAAACATACAAACAAACAAACATTAATTTTTATATATAAGATATGCATCCATGCATAGTAATTCTGCCCGAGGGCAGGTCTTTTACTGCAATCATAGTAGCTTTACTAGGGAATTGGTAGGTGTGGTAGCTTCCCGGTGAAGGATGATTGATGTTGATGATAATGATAATGATGGCCATGAGATTTTGGGGACCATTTTGGCCTTAACGTTTTCTTGACATTTGTCTTACAGGTGAGGAAAAACCCCGATAAAAACCTCGTCCAGAAAAACTGTCCCGACCGGGGATCGAACCCGGACCCACTGCGTGATAAGGTAGCCCCCTATCTCGAGACCACAGCGGTGGACATATTAGATGTAGACAACTTGTTTATCAAACATTACATTGCACTAATATTACTGTGTGTACCTGTGTTCTGATTTTTTTCGCTGCGCTGTAGCGAATTTGGTTATGGCAATGCACTACAAGCCGGAAGGTAGGGGGTTCAAGTCTCGGTGAGGTTAGGAATTTCAAACTGGCGAAACTACAGCCCTGGGTCGACCCGGACTTTAATGGAAATGAGCACCAGACACTTATTCTGGGAGTAAAGACGGTCGTCACGCAGGCTGACAACCTGGCTGGCATCTGGTGCCAATTATCTAGAAAAGTGGTAGTTTTAACCTCCTACCACCCAAGCTTTCGTAAGTCTGCAGTGGAATCACTTTACCTTTACCTAACGTGAATAGACATATTTTGTTTTGTTAATGTCCCTATACACGTGTTTCTACTTCTTCGGGGGATGATAATATTTGTTTATTATAAATAAATAAATAAATAATTTAAAAGTCTAATGTCAATATCATTATCACCAACATATTTTTAAGGATTTTAGTATAACATCTTTACACAATAGGACTGTCCGGTTTTTTTTTTCCAACACGTCAAATAACGTAATTAAAAAAATCGAAAACACATTTCACTCTACATTTTTTAAATTAACGTTTTATTTTAATTCTCTATTTTTTACATTTTAATTAATTTCGTAATTCAAACACTCTTATCCTTATTACTCTTTTTATACACTTTAATTAACTATTAGTTGATTGTTATACATACATTTACAACTTTATTCAGTGTGCTAAGTGTGTAAATACGTTTATGTTTATGTACATGGATTAAAATTCGTGTTTAAGTTAAACAAATAAATACAAATATATCAGGTCCCTTGCATCCTCTCTTCCTCTCACTTCATAAATTGGTTTAAATAGTTTTCCTATACAATGAATAAAGTATTTTACAGCCAACCCGAAAAAATTAAGATTCTTATTCCAGATACGTCCACCGCTGCGGCCTCGAGGTAGCGTGCTACCATGTCACACAGCGGGCCCGGGTTCGATTCCCGGTTGGGACAGGCTCCTGGGTGAGGTTTTTCCTCACCTGTAAGACAAATGTCAGGAAGCTTAGGGCCAAACGGTCCCCGAAAATCATCCGGCTATCATATCAACCTTATCATTATCAGCATCATCCTTCACCGGTTTGGAAAGCAACGGGAAGCTAACACACATATAATTCCCTAGTAAAGCTGCAAAGCATAGCATGAAAATACTATGATTGCAGTGAAAGACCCGTCCTCGGGCAGAATTACTATGGATGGATTCGAGATGAAGCGTTTTTAAAACTACTGAAGATTACTGTTGATTTTTTCACACGAATTTCTGTAATTATCAATGCGAATATGGGACTGTATTTTGCACTCCAAATAATCATAATGTTTTTGTCCCTTGTACGAAATGTTTGTGATGTCTTCAGGGAACAACTAGAAGTGTTGCCCTTGAGAGTTTCTTCATAATTAAATATTTAAGATCCTTCTTAATTATATAAATATGTATGGGCCAAATTTTCTTTTCATTCTTAGGAATTGGTGTCAAATAGAAGAAAATAAAAAAAGGAGGAAACAAATGAAGGAAAATAGAGAGTTGAAAATGCTCATATAGATAGGCTTAATTTTACGTACTGTACAGAAAATAACTATAAAATAATCCCTTAGTGCATAAGCTAAATGTTAGACCTATAATTACTTTTAATACGCTATCATGACAGTAGGACTATTTAAATTATTAGATTAAGTCAATTATAATAATGATGATTAAATTTCTACAGTCCAAATTAATTTCTTCAAAATAATAAATTGTGCAATTAATAAAATAAAATATTTATTGAAATTCCTTCACCCTGGAACCTTGTAAACTAAGCGAATTTCTCAGCAAGTCGTATTTAATATCCCATATTTCTGGTCTATGCAATATACACTTCTTTTGTCAAATTGGAGAAACACAATCTCTGATGCAGCTGATTTAAAAGTGTAGAACTGCAGTGAAAAATAATTATACACAACCGTATGTTTTTACCTTTCTTGCATAATTGTTGCATATTTTGACACTTAGGGTAACTGCAGGTAATAACGCCACCTATTCAGATATTGAGCTGTAATTTGGAGAAATATTGTCCGGGATGTCTCTTATTTTGATATAACATTACTTGAGGTCCTAACTACCTTACATCCAAATATAATTTAGAAAGATATAATATTTTATGAAGGAAGGGAAGAAAATCAGGAGGAGGAGAAACTGGCGTTATTGCCTGCAATGAAGGTAATAACGCCACACTGAATTATTTCAAAGTATAACACATTTCTGCTGTATTTTGATACACTATTCAGCTTTAATACTAAAAATACAAGTTAAAATAACAATCTCTGTACGGTATATAATATTATCATAGACATAACAAAAATATACATAAGAGTCCTCATGTAACGAGCACAGGTTTAATTACCTGATGTGATTTACCTTCACTCATCTAAATGCGCACATCCATCCTCAACACAGGGAACAAAGACCCTTTTTCAGCACAGATTTGCTATCACAGGTCTCATGGTACCAAACTTCACATTCTATGCACTGAATCCAACTTTTCTTACACCTTTTATCAAAATAGTAACCTCCACAATCACCACAATACAGATCTTTGTGCAAACTTTTTCCTTCTTTATTAGTTGTTGCGGGTTTGGAAACACCTGATGCTTGATGGTGTTTCCTTATTGAAAAGTTTCTTATTCAGAAGTACAGCTTTTACATTCACTGAACGTCTTTTCGCTTCTTTTCTGATGATCTTCGGAGTTGACAAAAGCATCTGGACAGGAGATTTTTCGGGTGTTTGGGGTTTTTTGTTCAGAATGAGGTGCTATCACTTCTGGATTTGGCTTCTCGGACACACTGCTTGGAGCAAAAGTTGTGTCTGAAAAAATGTCCGGATTCTATGGGTGAATGCCAGTTGCTCTAAACCCAGAAGCTGCATTTCCAGGAGTTGCAGCACGATACCAGGCTTCTGAAAAAAGTTTAGGAAACTGCAATTTCCATAATAATGGCGTTATTACCTGCACACACCACTTTGTATTTAAATTAAAATATTTGTGACACATAATTTTTTTAAATAATAACTTACTACTAATAATGAATAGTATCAATACATATTAAGATAAAACAATAATATTGACAATGGTACTATATTGTAAGACACAACACTTACCTAACTTTTTTCTAAACGAAAATTCAAGGGTTTTCTTCACCAGAGATTAACACCACTCTTCACAAAATGACTGTTCAAGCGACAATAATGTTCCAGAATGTTTCAAGGCCGTTACCAATCCATAGGGGAAGCTTCCCTCTACTATTCTAGTAGTTTGTAAGATGCTGACACCATCGGAATATTTACAAACTAACGTTTCTAGAGAAAATGGCGTTATTTCCTTCATGGCGTTAATACCTGCAGTTACCCTATTTAAATAATATCAACAGATTCATTATACCATTACTTTATTAAAATATTAATTAATTTAACGTATCTTATTAACATATAATAAAATGTTATAAATAATAGTATGGTGCATTTTATTCTATCAGTCTTCCTCAATTAGAATTGATTTTTAATAAAAAAAACTTGTTAAATTATTAATCATGAAGGCCTTTCAAAATATGTTTAATCTTCGGCATGCTAAGTGGTACTGATGTCGGCGAATAATTTATATAATGACATTAGTAGCTACCAATTAGCATACCGAAGATGAAACATGTTTTTGAAAGGCCTTCATGATTAATAATTTAAACAAAGTTTCTTGATTAAAAAACAATTCTAATTGAGGAAGACAGACAGAATAAAATCTACTATATTATTATTTATAACATTTTATTACCTGACCTCAATTATTGTGATAACAATGAACATTAAGGATATTGATTATATATAATCTTATATTGATCTTAGCTGCTAAAGAGCGTCGCTAAATAAAATAATAGAAAAAAAAAGGGAAATAACTTGCTTAATGTCAGCGGATAAATGTTCTTTATAATTTAGAAATATGATTGATAAATATCTAAGAACGGAAGCCATTTTAATTAACTTATTGCCATAAATCCGCGAATACTTAATGACATATAGAATGAGAAAGTAGCTGAAAGGTATTGCAACATACTGTTATTACAGATGGGGTAATCTTCCATTATTTTAATTACCCTTTTCCTTTATAATTTGCCAACTTGTTGCGATTTGCGGGAAATATTCATAGCATAATTAGTCTTCAATCGTATATCAGAATAAGGTTTTAGTTGCCTTCTTTAAAATTTTAAATTAATTTTTTGTTGATGATAATTATAGAATATCTGAATTAATTAAAATAATCAGAGTAAGCTTTGCTCATCGTCCATACAACTCATGAATATTATCAGTATGCAGTAAAAAGAGACTTCAGTTTATATATATATATATATATATATATATATATATATATATATATATATTTTTTAACATTCTTATGGACGTACGCGAATAAAATATCACATGAAAGGGTAAATAGTTTGAATAACTTAAAGGTAAAATAATCCCGCTAAAGACCTTAGGAAACCGTTTTGTTAGTAAAGGTTGAGGCACGAGATGTGTCAGGCTGGGCAACCTTGCGTGACTGGTGCCCATCGCACACGTTTGATAGTGTCTTCAGTTGGAGGACGAGTCTCCCCAGGACCATCGTGCCACCAGAAGTTTTAGGACAGTTTAAAAATATTGATACCATCCGGACTCATACGCGTAACCTTCCGGCTTGTAGCGTATTCCAAGATTACGAAACTTTTTTGAATACCGTATTACAATAAATTGTGTCCACAAATAAAATTAGAATGTCACTGTTGTGGTACAAAGATGACGGAGTTTCCTGAGACGCAGCGGGCCTGGGATCAATCCCCGGTTAAGTAAATTTTTATTAGTGAGGTGTTTTCAGCAGTTTTTTTTTATGCTAGAAAATTGTATGACCCAAAATAGTCCCCAAACACAATTTGGCCATCAGATAATCCAGATCACATTCGACTGTTCAGTATAAATGTATGAGTGAATGGTATGTATTTTCTAAATAGTACGTGTTGTCTTGGAGATAGCCCTATTATCACATATATTGAGCTAATCATTCATCCAGGAAGGCTCTTCATGCCCTTGTGTAGTTAAAAAAGGTATTTGTATGATCTAGAGTTTAAAACGGTCTCCTTGCAGCTTGGGGTCCGTAAAAGTACCTATAAACGGAGAGGATAAATTAAGGTAAATATGAAATAATTAATACGATAGTACATATTTGAAGAGAAAAATTATACGCTCAGACCGGGACTTGAACCCGGGACCCTTGGTTCTCTAGACCAAGTGCTCTACCAACTGAGCTACCTGAGCAAGTACCGATCTAAACGCAAATCCTTCTCTATATACATTGTAATTCCCGATGTACGAAATCAATAATAATAATACGATAGTAATATAATAATTATAAATGTGATACCAACGATTTAGTTAATGGCTTTAGATTAATAGAATATCTTATTACGCCTAATTATTTGCAGTATGACAATACAATGATATTGAGATACGAGTTAGGGCAGTAAGCTGAGACTCGAGACTGGCAAGCGTTGAAATTTAGCACGAGTATATGAGAGTTGCATACAACTATTATTGTACCACTTATTACCTATAGCAGGTAACAAATAAATATTACATATATTGGATTTTTTTTACTGTGTAGTACTACGGGTATGATTTTACATAATAAAAAAAACAGTGGGGGGAACTTTTAAATATTATTATGGTCTCATGTCGGTTTCAATAACGTCACAACGCAGACAATTCCAAATTATAATCGTGGAAGCTAGAAGGAAAAAGGGGATTAAATTGGCTTGAGAAAGCTTTGGAGTTTATATCAATACCTAACATGGCTAGCTATGCAATTAGTAAACATGAGTTAACTAAAACAATATAGCTTTAATGAGAGTCATAAGTCAAATAAGTGAAATACAAATAATATAACAAAAGATCATCTTCTTGACCATTGAAAAATAAGATATGAACGAAATAATAATATTAATTGGTCATCCAAACAAAAGATCAATAACGATAATAATAATCATACATACATACATACATACATACAAACACTCAAATTAGTCCAGCCAAGGGGCTTGGTTGCCCTACCCTGGCTTATGGGACTGATTAAACCCAACGGCTCCTTCGAGCTACTATCGACTTGACTCCGACAAAACCAAATTGACGATGACACTGATATTCACGTGCACAGCTTATTTGAGGACTTCACTAGCAAGGGGAAGATGCGCAGTAACACGCAGCGCATAAAGAAGGAAGGGCGAGGTACGTAGGAGAGGGGACAACGAAAATAGGAATTTGGCACTGTTCTATAAGATCACTGAAGAATGAAGACACGATGACGTAGTGGTTGCGTAGTATTACGTAGTTTTACGTACCGAAAAGGTGATTTCGATACAAAGTGTACAAAAATAACAATCGTCTACATAATTTGTAGGTTCCCTCCAAATCATAGGGATACCAAAGGACAATGACTTATTTTTTTTTTCATTTTTCCAACCCCTCAACTCTGCAACAAAACTATGACACACTTTGTGAGGGCACCACGATTTATCCTGGTCTCCTAACGTAATGCCAAAGTATTGAAAGTAAGTTTTCTTTAGAAAAGCAGTTATATTCTTTGTTTTACTAACGTACATGACCCACATATAGCTGTAGCAAAACAGATTTAGATCATTTACACAACCACAAATTGTTGTATGGACCTAGGGCTGATATAGTTAGCAGATTTTAATAAATATAAACATAATTTAAAATATAAACATAATAACAGTTATATTATTTCACATTTTAAGAAATAAAGTTGAAATTATAAACTGTTGGGCCTTTTTAACAAACGATAAGAACGCTGTAATATTACTACAGTACGTACATTACGAAAAATATTCAAAACATAAAAATTTTGAATTGTAAAAAATTCTGACCTGGTACGCGAAAACGGATTTCATTTTTACAATCAGTGTGAAATTATGATTCAGAAACGCTCATTTATTAATAAAAAACAAATCCACGCAGAACAGTGTTATCAGTCCCTTTCTTACCCATTTGTTCGCAATATAGGGTGGGTTCCACAGCTACGTACTATAGGCCAACACCGAAACATATCTGTCAGATTTCCCAATTAATCTGACGATGACCAACCGTATAGAATTATGTGATGTGTTCATCTACAGTAGCTCTGTACTATCTCCCTTCCGACTCTCGTCTCGTCGGCCGTGTAGTTTACACAACAAAACGCCACCAAAGAGAATAGGATAAATTACTAAACTCCATAATGATAGTCACAAATTAATTAGTTGCCAAGGAATCACACCTGTTCCAGTTTGTAGCGCACTGGACAATACACTGTCATTCATTGCCACAAACATATCATGTCACTTCAACAATGAAAGAAACCCGTATGCCTAAATTAAAGCAGGTATATATAAAAAAGCAGACTATTTCATAATCTGTACATTTTCATTAGAATACAATAAATAAATAAATAGATAAATAAAAAATAAAAACAGAATCTGCATCATACAAAAAAATACAGCAATTTTGTTTAGTGTATTGTAAGTCAAAGTTGAAGTTCACACGTGCTTCGCAATAACGCATTAATTGAATAATAAAAAAAATCTGATGCCACAAATACATTTTCTTCCTTATTTCATATTTCATGTGTTAATTTTATATTCATCCTGGTTATAGAAAACAATATTTGGGCTAACTGATTTAACTTTTCATTTAATCTTCTCATCTTTCAAGTTCATGTAGTTACTGCCTTCTCTTTACTTAGAATGACAGTGTAAGCATTAGCTATAAAACATATTTTCCATGTTTTAATATTGACTTCGATAAAATAACCGTTTCTTCAATTAAAATATCTCACTGATTTATATTCTATTTTTCAAAATAACATGATTTAAAAATGAGTTGTTTTACATTGAAACTCGCCGAAAAAATAACCGGATGTAAGTTTTGCGATCGGTAGAGACTGTACTGCCGCTACGGCCAATGGGCATCAGACGATGGGCAAGTGTTGATTACTACGGATCGCTGAAGATTAGCATTTCCATAACATGCTAACTTCCAATATGGCGGAGTTGCAGATAATGGTCTAATAAAAGACTGCTACTGACTGTTAGTATTTCACCTGTAGTAGCAATATTGTACAAGGGGGATCGTAAAGCACGATGCCCTCAAGTTGTTTTCCCTCCTGGGCTAGTTGTTTATTGACGTGGTTCTGCATAATGGAGAACCGCGGCGATTTCAACACTTTATCACAGTTTATTGGTGGAACTGGGGCGGAGGTGTTATGTTGAAATCATGAAATACAATCAGCGAGCCAGCTTTCCGCAATATCAACTTCTTCATATCAAATTTTCATTCATGGTTAAAAGTTTATTCATATAAAAACAATACAGATATACATTAAATATATTCAATTAATAAATAAGCCGCTAAGATGATAGTCCTCCAGCCTCGTATCTTCTAGCTTCCAAATTTAAATTCTGACTGATCTTTTTTTTATCATCCTTTCAATTTCATAACGACTTTCCATTTCACCATTAATCAACATTCTATAAGTATTAATTAAAACAACTAGTATCAGTAAAAATGCATGAACACATGTTATTCTTTGTGACTCATATTCGGATTTCACAAGTTAGTTGGTATAATTATTTACACGTTGTTTAAATTTAATTACGGTACTATGATGCATTTCACCATTATTCATCATTTTATAATTAATTAAATTATTACTACTTAAATGTAATTGTAATTATATTAGTGTCTTTTTTCAATTAAGTTTGTTAAATTTGGAGCTTTTATTGAATATACTGTGGTGACTGAATAATTCTTAAATAATTTACATTTAAATTTAATATTTTTACAAAGAAAATGTAAAGTTTTATTATAAACTAAATAAATAATAGGCCTAAATAGAAATAGAAATGAAAATATACCGCTAAATTGATAAGTTTGCACTTTTATTTGTGTAACATATTCCCTTAGCAGGGATATTAATTAAATGTTATTGTTAACAGGAACATCTATTTTGGTTTCAGCTTAACAATAAGCCATGATCCATTTCACAATTTACAACTATTTTATAATTAATTAAATCTTATCATTTATTTTATAATTTAAGTGACTGATACCTTACTTTCATTTCCGAGTCATAGATGCTAATTTCGAATTAACGAGTTTGGCAAGGCGCTTTTTGTTCAATTTCAAAAGCCAATAGCATCCCGTTTTCTCAAGTAAAATTATCGACACTTTAAAATATCGGAAAAATGTTAGTAACATTAAGAAGAATTTTTTCAAGTTTCAGTAAAACAAAACAATCTGTAAAGGCATAATGAATAATCATTAAACTTACAGTAGCCAGTATCGTTCTTTCCTCTTTCTGAACTCCATATCAAATATTCAATCTCAAGATTTCAGAGGTAAAATATTATGGCAAGTTGGTCTAAATGTAATTGAAGGTTTTACATCAAACCTTTCAATTTCTACCATAATTTAAATTACCATCGATAAAGATAAAGCAATTAGCCCTTTGCAAATAATTGAAGGATGCAGTGTTTAAAGTAATCTTTTAAAAATTTATCTTATTACTTTAAAAAACCGCCGTTTACAATACCTTGCAAAGGGAAACTTATCTCACTACAGAACATTTGTTGTAGAAAGTACTGGATGGTGGTCATCTTTTACCCCCAAAACATATGTATGGTACTCATTTCCCTTAGAGGTAGAACCGACCCCAGGGCCATCGTGACTCGAATCGTCGACCTTCCGACTTGAGGCGTGCACCCAATAGGCCTCTCTTGTAGCAAATTGAAATCAGTAATATCGAATTAGTTTTCTCCTTTGTCAAAAAACTAATAAAGGAAACTTTAGATCCAAGTGAGTGGTGTGTCTTTTCTTAAACGGTCGTGTCTTCTCGGAGCTAATACCGATTCCAGGGAGGCCTCCATTGCCTTGGATGTTGAAACGCGTACATATGTAATCCACTTTTTAAAATCCTCGTTCAGACCGCGGTGTGAGGAAAGTAAATGTATCTAAGTAGGAAGAGGATTTTTTAAATAATATCCTGTTTTCAATATTACTGTTTTCTTCTTTTCCTCGATCTAACTTTTTACAATTTTTCTTTTCAGATTTGTTTTCTTTTTCCTTTTGACACAAATACAAATACAGACACAGGTGGAGAATTAAAATCTCCTACCTCGCCAGTAATGAAATCTGGGTCGTCGGACAGGAAGATAGGAACTCTATTAATCATGCCACGGCGTCGAAGGGTTAAATTAAGGCAAGGTGGAAAATAATAGTGTGGAGACAGAAAGAGAAGAAAATATGTAGAGAGGAATTACATACAGTCCTACGTAGTATCGTATCCAGTAGGTACTTTAATGAATCATGTGCTTATTGATTGCAATATTTTAATACATATATCGTATTGAGATGATTATGATTTCTTATTCTCCTCCTTCATCAACTTTGTTTATGAAATGTAAGTTATCTACTCTCCAATCAGTAGACTCAGTAGACATTATTCTTGTTTTATTTTAAAAATACACTTTAATAACCCAGGTCATTAGTGCTGCAATTTAAGCTCACCCGACACATTTTGTTTACAGGCATCTTACTTAATTCGAACTTCTATGAGTCACAAATCTACGATCAGAGATCCATAACTTTATTATTCTTCCGAAAGAAGCCTCACACAGGATTTTAAGTCCTAAGTGAAATTCATGGAATTCGGCCTTGTTTCAACCCGTAGAGTTCGAATCTAGATGCATGTATATTAACCACTAGAGCACCGGGACCGCCCACCTTCTAACCACCTCTTTCTCTTTTTTCCTTCTAGTGACTGATTTTTTTGTCTCTCGAATCCAATCTTATCAATTTACAGTACATTCTCCACTGTTTTTATACGTTTAACAAACTCAGATTTTTCTTGAACATTGAAATTTTTTCCTGAAGTCACATGTCATACTTCATGAAATAATAATTTTGAAGCTGATATATTTTTCCTCACTGTTGTAAGACGGAATCATGGAAAGCGTCAGTTTTATTGACGGAAATACAGGCCGGGGCAATGCATTACGATGTATGGGCGAGATAGCGCTTGAATTTTCAGTCCATACAACATGTCGTCTATTACTAGTAATAATAAATTATAACAAATGAGCTTTCTTCACGCGAACTATATCCAGTTGATGATAGATAAGGACATGAATCTCTATAAACGTAATTCTGCCCTATCTTTAAAGGAAATAAACGACTGGTCTAGTTTCAGAGAATCAATCATGATTAATACTGTTGAGTGTACCCTTGTTCAGGAAATATAACATATTTCCAGCACTTAAACTACTTAAGTTTGTATATACAGTCAATCCTAGATTAAGTCTTACTGCATTTGACCTCGGTCAACCTTTTAATATTTTCCTGTTCCATTTGTAAATAAAACAGAATTGCATTCTTTGTTTATCGTGACTAGTTGCAATTATATGCACAACTTTATAAAACATAAATTAATTTATCATTCCTTTGCTAACAACAGTAGAATAAATAAAAAACAAGGTCAATTAGATCTCTATTTTGGGTCTGGGGTCCTTGCTAGCAACATTATAATAAAAAAAAAACAAGGTGAATTAGTTCTCTACATTGGGTCTGGGGTGTTTACTTTGTCTTGTACCATTCTGTGTTGACTGCGGTTGGAGTTCTGGCATCCTACTAACACTAGAACATCCAATTTTTGTGTCTAAATCATTTCGTTCCCAGGCTACAGATGACCCGCCCAAGTCATTGGCTAGTAAATCTCAAGAAATACATACATCTTAACGAATTTGTGTATACTGAACAGGCACTGCTTGTATCGAAACTCACGCGAGGCTTCAGGGTTCTCCTATTTCCCGAATTTCATTCCAACACTCTCCACTCCTCTTTCCTCCCCATCATGTCATTTCATCTGCGTCCATTCACTCATTTCATATGAAATTTCGCCACAACTAATGTTAGGTTAAAAAACTATTTGATTTAACAAACGACAAATGTTTAAAATAAGTGTTTATGATAATATAATGGGGCACTGTCATACATTTACTATGACTCTGAGCCTGTGTGTCAACTTACGGCAGAATAGGCCAAAAGGGAGGATTGTAGCACCTCCTTGAGGCCTTTAGGCCCAGACCAAATAAATGACGGTGTGAATGCTTCATGTGTGTCAAACCAAGACATAATAACAGACTAAATATCACCGTTGAGAAAATTTCATCTCATTTATTCCATAAATTAAACATGGGTAATACAATTGTAAAGATAAGGTTGCCGTGTTAGGGTCTTAAAATCCTTAATCATCTTTACCAATCTAATCTAATCTAATCTACTCGAGATTTACTAATATTGTGCTGAGTGTCAAATTATGTTTACGTATGTCATTTGGAGTTTATTTTCCTATGTTTCTATTTAATCTAGCACAGATCACATTCTTTACCCAGCAGGAAGTTTTGTATACTAAACGTTTATTTATTAACAAACGGCGGGTAATTGTAGCAAACTAAATAACTAACACAAATATATAAAATATTTAATGAGGACGATGTTTTCATCTTCTTTCAAGCTTCTTAAGTGGTCGCTTTCTTGGCTGTGTAAGGCGAAGTTATTATCTATGTCTTCTTTCACGACGAAGAGTGTGCAATACGGATCTGGGAGGTGACCAGTGTGGAGGCTGAATGTGGAGACTAGATTTTCTTGGCCTGTCGGTAAGCTAAATATAGCCTTCCCATTCGTATATGATCTTTTAAGTGGTAAAACTAAGTATTTTACTTTCAATTATTTATAGAAAGTAGAATTTTTATTAACAGAATAGCTTTCGTCTTCACATTATACCATTATAAGTTATTTTTAATGGCAATACATTATTCCTCACTGAGCTATATTTTATACGGCAAACAACGACTCTGTTTTCTAACATGTTGGTCAGAGAGTTTACTCAACAATTCAATAAAGAGGCCTTCAACAACTGTATAGAACTGATATATATATATTCATGACAGAACATTGAGGAAGAAATGCTCATCAGATGTTGTGCATAGCCTTTCATATCACACATATGTTTCAGGTTATGATCAAGTGCAAGAGAATTGTATAGAAATAATAAAGTACTTTGACAAGTCATTCAACGAGAACTCACGCCATCCACCGGAATTGTGGATCATTTTCAATCCGGCCATCTGGGTTCGATTTCCGGCATGGTAGGGGATTTTAAATATCTACCTTAATTCTGGGTGTCAGTGTCTTGCATTTGTGAATAATACATGAACAACGTAAAATCACTGTGGAAAAGAATAAAACTATGAAAAAGCATCTTACTGCATTCGATAGTTGTCCTAGGACAAATAATAATTTAACCGTGGGTTGGCATAGGGTATTTGAACGATTTGCTGGAAAACATAATCCTTTTTTCTTCTCCTTCATAAATTACAATTAATGAAATAATGAGAATATATGGAACAAATTATGTTGGAAGTAGAGCGGGTAGGAGAATTCGAAAGAGAGTTCAACTTGAGAAAGTGAATTAGAGATTACAAAGCATAAGGATACGAAAATTGTAAACAGACAGGAGTATTTTAGAATAATTCAGAACTGTCGGAACAATTTTCCTATTTATAATATGCTGAATTTTATAAAACGTAACTGCTAAGAACTATTCAGGGGAAAACATTATTTGATAAAATACACAACACAGAAATTAGGGACACATGTCATAGTCAAAACAACCAAATTTATTATAAATAGACGAAAATATTGGGTCATTTAGAAAGAATGGAAGAAAACCGACTTGCAAAAGGATCTAAAGAAGATAGACCAATGGACGGGAGAAGAACAAGAGGAAGACCAGCCAAGAGATGGATAGACAGTGAATGCACATCCAATACGTCTTCCTCCGAGGAGTGATTTTGGAAACAAATAGGATGAAAATCCTACAAATTATGTTTAAGATGAAGAAGAAGAACTGTTAGGCCGTAAATATTATTTTCAGTTTGTGTAAAATGTACGGTATGAGATATGAAATCATCCTAGAGCAATTATTTGAAGTGTAGATTTGGTACCGACCTTATGAAGGTCTTGACCCGATATCTTAATGTGCTTTTATTGAAGTGTTCTGTTTACTTTATATGATGAACAAGGAGAGTATTCCTCTCTCTGTTTTCTGGATTCTTGATGTGCTTGAAGGTGAAGATGCTGAAGGTGAAGATGCTGTTCTCTTCTAGCTTAAGCTTTTCGATCTTTTAAAATGATGTCTTGAAGTGGTTTCTTGGAATTGTTTAAGGACTTGAGATGATGTTTGTGAGAAGCAATACTGTAGTTTTAAGGAGTTCAGGATTTAGGAGGATTTTGGATATGAGGGATAGTAGTTGGGAAACGAGGTTTTCTGGGTTGGAGGTGGAGGGTGGGGGATAGGGGTTTTGGGAGTGTTCACACTTGGTGCTGGAGTGGAGATTTTGAAGATTTTTCTGGCTCTGTTTTTTGAAGTGGTGCTTTAGTGGTGTGTAGTGGTATGCTTGGCGTGTGCTTTCTTCTTGTATTGCTGTATTCTTTGTAGACTGGGCACTGCCGGTAGCTGGCGGCGTGAGTTTCGTTGCAATTTGTGCATTGGAGTTCAGTTGCTGTGCAGTTTTTGAGGCTATGGTTGCCAGCACACTTGACGCATTTCTGTTTTCTTCTGCAGCATTCAGCTAGGTGGCCGAAGCCTTGACATTGTAACATTGGATTCCACCGCTGGCGTCTTGTAGGATTCGAGTCTAATTTTTAACATTGAAAATGTCTGTCAGTTGTACTATTTTCGTTGTGAAGTCTGGTTTGTGGAAGAAAGTTAAAATCCAGACAGGAATAGCAGTCTTGAGTCTGGATCCTTCTTGAAAGCTGGTTTTGAAGAGTTGTCTCACGTTGTGGATAGGGTATCCTTTATCTGCAAGTTCTTGAAAGATTTCATGGGATGTAATTTTTACTGGGAGTCCTTTTAGTGTTATCTTCTGGGTCATATGTGATCTTCGTTTGTAAATATGTGTATGAAACTGCATTTCGTGGTCATATAGTACTTTTTGGACTTGTTTAAATGCATCTTTGTCTTTAGTGTAGATCTTCTTCAGTGGTCTTTGGTATGCTGTATAGCGATGTCTTTTTCATTGCCTGTAGAGACAGCGGCAATGTGTGTTAACTTGTAGGCATTAATGTCTCTGGCGTCTACGACGATTGGTGGAGGTGAGTCTGGAGGTTTCTGAAGTGTGATGAATCTATTGTTTATCTCTATCTCGAGAGTTTTGACTTTGGTGACGTTTCTGGCCGTGTGTTTAGACTTGGGAAGAGTGAAGTTGTCTTCCTCTTGCGTGACTTTGTTGTTCGGAGTCTTGGGAGTCTTCCCTTCATCTCCGATGTGTCTTGTCTGGTCGACTGGAGTCTGGCATGATTTGCGCTGTTGAAGTTCAGCGTTCTGGTCTTGCTCTTTCTTCAGTCTTCTGTCCAATTCCAGTAGGATGTTCATTCTAGAAGCTCGATGAGAATGAGGAATCCGAACAGGTACGTCAAAATGAAATATATACAATTTAGTATGTCAACTTTGACTAGACCATCAAACATCTCATTGGAGCAATGGAAGTCCCTAACGCTGACCAATCAGAAGGCAGATATAACTTACGAACACATCGCGGTGAACGTATAAATAGGACAGACAGTGGACAGAAATGCCAGTCTCAAGACAACCCTTGAGGATGCCAAACGCAGTCTCTGGCGAAACGTCGGGGAACTACAAACCTCACGACCACGGCCTACAGCCCGAAAATCTTCATCAAGATCATCATAGCAACTCCGGCCGTGAAAGTCTACGTATAAATCTATTATGTATTCACGTAGACTTTAACGGCCGGAGTTGCTATGATGTTCTATTATTATTATTATTATTATTATTATTATTATTATTATTATTATTATTATATTATTATTATTATTATTATTATTATTATTATTATTATTATTATTATTATTATTATTATTATTATTATTATTTTGATACAATTTTAAATTGTGAAACTTATTTGTGCGTCATCTTAAAACCTATCTGAAATTTGTAGTGACTATATGAATATACCAGAAGGAAAGCACTCATGTAAACAGTGAATTAATAATTCATGTGTTCCAAACTGGTGAGAATCATGTGCACTCAACACAATTAGACCATGGTTATATCAAAACATGATAACTCAAGTACAAAAATATAAAATAACTTGTAACGAGCAAGTCACACTGCTATTAAATAGACTACTAATGTTTATAGCAATATTCTTCTGTTTATGTAATTAGCCCAATTCAACAGGCAAAACTAGAAACAACAATCTTGTGGTGTAAGATGAGTTACGTCGCGAGTACTGCTACGTTTCAGTACGTATAGATAATTATACTTCCGCTATTCTACCATGAGAACACCACGCTTTAGCGATTTCAACTACATCATTCCGAACGAATAATTGTGTGCAACTTGATAATCATTCAGACAAATAAACAGTCGCTGTTAGGCCTTCACTATTCCAACAATAATGTTTCTTTGTTTCTTTCGTGAGTTAAATTTTATATAGTGTTTCTGATTTTCCGATTTCCGATTGAGGGTCTTTCCACTTTATATAGTGTTTCTACGAGGCTAATAAGGGCCAGGGTGCGACCGTCTACACCCGAGAATTCTGCAAGGAATACGTTTAACAATCCTATAATTCTTTAACGTGTTTCAGAAATCATGACACGGAGATTTGGACTTTCTTCTTAAGGAATAAAGTTTCTTTTAATTTTTTTTTTTGAAAATGCCCCAGGTTGTCTTTCGACATTCCTGGTGTTCTCTCCTGGCATGGCGTACTTGTAACCCATTTCTGAGGTTGGGGTGCCTGAAGGCGGGGTTACGTTGCCCCGATGATATGATGGGTGATGATGATGATGATAGTAGTGCGCCAGGAGAGTCCCTAACCCTAAGCTTAATCTAAGATGAATATGAATTATGATGATTGCGATGACCATATGATTTCGGGGACCGTTTGGGCCTTAACGTTTTCCTGAATTTTTTTCTTACAGGTGAGGAAAAACTCCGATAGAAACCTCACCCAGAAAAACTGTCCCGACCGGGGATCGAACCCGGACCCGCTGCGTGACAAGGCAGCACGCTATCTCGATACCACAGCGGTGGACTCTTTTAAAAATTTGTAGTTTGAATTTTAATATTTAATCAAATATTAAATATAATTTCATTGCGAGGAAATGCTTAAGAATACATTTAAGAATAGAGAAAAAAATTATTCAAATATTTTTAAAGCATATTGAAGACATCGATCATATGAAATTTGTAACGAAAACAGGCATTCAGGAACTTATCAGTTACTAATTATCCAAAATAAATACCTCAAAGTTATATTTTCGTCCCCCAGATACACAAGGACCAAAGAGCTTAACACCGAAGCACAAATTACCTATATTAAAATGCCCTACATTAATAACATCATACAATCAAGTTACCAAGATATTTCAAAACATCATGTCACCTATAAGAAATGCTATTCACCGATATATATATTTTTTTTTTCACTGTACCCAATGATGCCTACGTCTTAAATACGAAAAGCGATTTGCCCATGATTCGAACAGCGTAGCACATTGTGAATGCATGCTCGTAGCCTAACTCGTCGGCAGTGTAGTTTACGATGTTCGTCCTAGGATGAACTTAAGTCATCTTCATCCAATCAATAATCTATCCAGGAAGAGGACAAATACCGTCAAATGTCTAAGGATTAAGTCATCAAGCCTCATAACGATAGCTACAAAGATACTAGCTGTCAAGGAGCCGTACCAGGTTCTTTGGATGATGCTGGCCATCATCAGATAGACTATTAGTAATAATAATCACTTGCTACTAATAATTATGTCGAGGAATGAAGATGTGTCCGTGATAAAACTATAAAATAAGGGCGCGCGAAACGTCAAAAAAACAAAACAAAAACTTTAATAAAAGTAAGCCGAATTTTATTTATTAATTTCAAATATTACATCGGAAAGAAGAATATTTCGATTGCAGATACAATACATTAAATATATTAGAAGTCCGCCATTACTGAGAAACGCAAAAGTGATTTTTAACTACTGTTGTATATTGTGAAGTCCAAAATAAAAAAAAATCTTGTTCGGACCCAAGTGTCATTTTAATAATATTAGGAGACAAATTCTCTTCGCCAAGTAATAAGTACCAAAGTTTCTAAACAGGCACTGAACTTATAATAATATATTAATTTGAGTAGTACATAAGTGCAATGATCAGGACTAGGATTTATATGTAATTTAAAAAAAACACATATGGACTAAAGATTCTCAAAATATGGATTAAAACTTTTTATAGAAATGGCGAAAACGTTTTCTGGCAGACATTACAGATATTACTATACAAGGTAATGGTAGTATTTCATTCGGAAAATTACTTACATACAATTGTAATTTTAGAAGAATATTTACGATTTGGTCCAATTTAATATTTAATATAACGAATGAACAAATATATAAACCACACTGAAGATGTACTCAAAGCACATACAATTTTAAAATTGAATATAACACGTTAGTCTAAATCTTTCAACCCTGTGACTGCTAATTGCCTACCAGAAATGCTGGTCAGGTATAAAATATTCTATTCGCAGGGGTTGATTGACAATGACTAAGCAAGGCTCAGTTTAAAGAAAATAAGGCTTATTTTCAACTTTTCTTTAAATTCAAGAGTCCACGTAGGAATACAGATGCTAGTAAAATTAATATTACAAGATAAAACTTAAAATATGTACCTTCTGGCAAGTGTCGTCGTCCCCAACTGTGTTAAAATATTATATTTAAAATGTTATCTGGAGGCCCTTTGGAATAATACTCATATAGGCCTAATATTTATTTTCATTACTAATAAAATTCATATGAAGTTCCGTTGAGGCGAATAGTCATCCTCAACTGTGTTAAAATGTTATATTTAAAATGTTATCTGGAGGCCTTTCGGAAGTTAACTTCCATCATCAGCAGGATGAGTATCTGCTACTAGTTGTTGTTTAAGACGTTATAAACTCAAGGTGTCTTTAGTAGCAACTTTAGTAGCAGATACTCATCCTGCTGATGATGGAAGTTAACTTCCGAAAGGCCTCCAGATAACATTTTAAATATAACATTTTAACACAGTTGAGGACGACTATTCGCCTCAACGGAACTTCATATTAATTTTATTAGTAGTGAAAATAAATATTAGGCCTATATGAGTATTATTGGAATAATGACAATAAATATGGAACATATTCAAAATAAAATGATCTTTTATGTAAAGATAACATACATTTTCTGAATTAAAAGTGTAGGCCCACTCTATCCAAAATGTGGGCAAATGTGGAAAAAAACAAATGTGTCTTAAACCACTCCAAAAAGCCTAATCCGTAATATATACTAAGAAATTTTAACTTTAGCTAATGTAATAATAAATATGTACTTACACAGAGATCCTAGTCCTGGTGATGGCTCATATGACGAAGTAGTGATTAACAGTGACATTTATTTTTAAGACTGAAGAATTGTGTTCATTTTTTACAACTGCAGGAAATTGATTCTATGATTAATCGTTCTTTGTTTCGTGAGTTTAATTTTATCTACTCTTGCTATGAAGTTGCCGTCTCGAGTATAGGCGTGATTAGCTCGTGGGGCTGCCCCGACTGGGATTCCAGGTTCGAATTCTGACGGTTTCAGAAGGATATTGGTGGTGGACCATACTGAGATTTTT
This sequence comes from Diploptera punctata, assembly GCA_030220185.1. Taxonomy (NCBI): domain Eukaryota; kingdom Metazoa; phylum Arthropoda; class Insecta; order Blattodea; family Blaberidae; genus Diploptera; species Diploptera punctata. The sequence continues at coordinate 2,096,941 of JASPKZ010000004.1, forward strand.
AGGCTTTTTCTCGGAATTTTCCCGTTTTCCGAATTTCATCTCACCGACACTCTCCATTTCCCGTTCATGTAATTTAATTTCTCATTCATTCATTTCATAACACTCTGCACCTCGTAAAAATTAGTTTGTGGACATTTACTTGGGGGTGACCAAGGTCTTGCCTAAAGCCTCTCCTAACCTGAGCAATAAGAAAGGCCGGTATGCATCATCGGAAGGGTTGCAGTTCCCCTTCGCGACCACAGACCTAACCCAAAAATGACGGAATGGGTCATGTGAGAAGTGCTACAACGTACATACACCATAGAGTAGACTTTTATTCCATTTATCTATAATATAAGTCTGCTGGGATAGCGCAGTAGACCTTTCAGGTTGCACTGCTCAGGGCACTCGGCCCTCCCAGTCTGAGTAAAGAACTAAATAACTTCTTATAGTTTATCAAAATCTATTCTGTCCTAGGGTAGCTCTGACCATGCTGTCAGTTGTAAATTCGCTAGCTGAAGAGGCGAATTGAAGCCGAAACAGTGATTGAACAACAAAGAATTAGACATCATATTCTTATAAGTTTGTTCAATCTTTCTGAATTAGAAGGAAAAACCTTTGTCGAGCTTTGCGCGGGTTTAGTTTTCGACAAAGATGTTTCCTGCGAATTCAGAAAGATTGCGCAAACTTGTAAAAATATTATTTTGCCTAATTCCTTATTGTTCAATCTCTGTTTCGGCTTTAATTAGCATCTCCAGCTAGGGAGTTTGCGAGTGACAGCATGGTCAGTGCTATCCTAGGACTGAGTAGAGTTTGATAAACCATAAGCAATTATGATTACGCTCTACCAAATACGTTTATGCGGACTCTTGTCTTTGACTTTGGTTGGAATTTTGACTTTGCAATTTGCATATTCCGAACTAAATAACTACTTTGAAGTTAATAAAAGGCCAGAGGACGAGTTCCTATAACCGATCATTTTGACAGGTGCATAAGCGGGGGGCGCCGCTATATTACAGGATCTTAATAAAAATCATCATAAAGACATGCTGGGTATAAAATTTAACAACCCCTTATTAATTATTAATCTACGACTCCCCAATCGTCCAATATGATATGCAAGAAGCGGTTATGAAAACCGAACAGTTTTTCCAAACATAAATCGAAATAGCTTCCAGAAATAGTCACTCATAACTAGCATTTCCTTAACTCATAATACCCAATTCAGACCCCTCCCAATTTGATCCAAGAGGTTTGAGTTTATTTGTATATAAACCTACATTTATGTGTGATTTTTAAAATAAATCAATAAATCATTACATTTATAGGTCACTGCTGGATCTGCTCGAATGCTCGTGAATCCGTGTTCAATATTCGTGGAATTAAATTTCAAACTCCCCCATAGCAGATATGTTTGAAAGGAATGAGGTAATTTTGATAGCTATTCGTCCAACGGATGGGGCTGTTAAGTCTGGCAGTTCCCTAGGTGCTTTTCGGCAAGAGTAGCCTATGTGCCGGCACTGATATTTACCTTCTCCCTTCTATACATCATGATCTATCGACGCTGATGTAGGTACTAATAGTTACCACGCTCGAATCTGGTTCCTGATTTCGTGGGGTTCAAAGCCGGCCATCGGCTTTGATGGGAGTAAGAATCCTGAGTATGGGTGATTCGGAGGAGGTATAAGGGTTTCGAGTTATAAGTTTACCGTACGTAAAAGAACCTTAAGTCTGAAAAATGAGGCCTCTGGAAAATTTTGTTGGCCCTTTAACGCTCACCCAGATGTGGATTGTGACGCTAATAACCAGCTGTTAAAGAACTTTGTCAAATAAAATAATATGATATAATAGCACAAATTATCACCCCTCGTACAACACAAACAGTTAAAGATACACATTCACTCTATACTCGTTATTACACAATATAAGTACATATCATATACTAACGTGGTCTACCGAAATGGTGAATATATTGAAAATAGACCACATTAAGTCATATATTGCTAGAATTGTGCTAAGCGAAGTCATTAACATATACCTATCACGGCCCCTAGTCTAATGGTCTAAGCACTATGGCGTCATTCCTTGACACAGAGCTATGGGATATATGGTGGTTTGACTCCCTATGGGGAAGCCATTTTTTTCGTGGAATTTGTGACACTAAGGGAACGACACTAATCCAGCATCATGAGTAATTTGGCTAACTATTGTAAGTAGCGGCTCCAATATTGAGAAAACCAGTTATAACGGTTGAGAATTCAACATGCTGATTATATATCACTCTCTCTACTGGCTGCATAATCGTGAACCTCTGTAAATGGTACATGTAGATATGAAGACCGCAGCCGGCCTTCAAAGCCTCTCGCGCCATGGAAATTAACTCATTTGTAGTATACAATTATTTACTACTACTAATACTATTATTATTATTATTATCATCAGTATTATTATTATTATTATTATTATTATTATTATCAGGATTATTTTAGATCTATAGTGCCATGAAGAAGGAGAGATCCTGACAGGAAAAACTTTTTTAGATTGCCATTTTATTATGATATCCGCAAAAATTTCAATTTTCATAAAATTTTTGGGATTTTTGTAAGAACAAACTAAAAATATAAAGAATTATCTATTATACCACATTTATTTAAAAATCTTTTGGACCTTAAATTGAAATGAAGTTTCATGTGTAGAAAATGACCACAAAAAAGTAACCGCAGGAAGCTATGTTTAAATTTCCACAGTCTTTTGTTTTACATTAACCGAAACACAAACACTATTCAAAGAAGTAACAACTAACTTTTCCCCCTTCCACTATCACTTCCAATTGTCTATCTACTCACAGTATTGAGAGAGGGGAGTCATTCTATAGCTTATCTGCAGCTATCCGTTCGACTAGCAGCTGTTACTTCCAACTCATTATAATTACAAGAATTATGCAAAAAATCGGTCAGGCAAAGAGAAACACGCTAAGCTATACACATTATAGACATCAAAAGTCTATCTTTCCTTATCTATTCTTTTTCAATGCCAACATATGACCTGGCCGATTCATTTGAATGACTGAAATCCATAGACGGGAAGAAGACGTTAAATATAGTGGTCAGAAAAAAAAGTTACTATGAAATACATTTGACTTTCAGATAGGTATCATCGCTTAAATGGTGTACATCAGTTTCTATTTACTGACAGAGTAAAACAATAAACATAAATTATTGATATGGAGTCTGTAGAAAATAAAACTAAATTTTATTTAATTATTTTGAGATCGGAACAGACCTTAAGGTCTAATCCTTCAAGATGATGTTGATAATTATGATGATGGTGATTGCTATGTAAATTAAACCCTCTATTCGTGTAAAGTATAGTGCCAGGAAAAGGGAGGGGATGAGATGAAGCACATATTTTGGAAGATCTGTGATATACATGGTTGTCAACTGACCATGGCAGGATGAAATGAAATAAAACAATATAGATGGGATAAGTATGTACAATGTTGTTTTCATTGCCTAGTGGAATTACTCCCAACGGGTGATGGAGCGAAGTATCATAAGAATATAAGATGGTCTAATTCTACAAATATTTGAAAGTGGCAGTTAAACTACTAGGTCTATGTAGAAACAAAAATACTTGTGATGACAACACTTTACATATGATAAATAACGAATTAAAACAGTTAGGCCCACTATGATTTTAGTATTTAGTTATCTTTATTAATATTACTTTCTCCAAAACAGAAAACAAATTTACGTTTACTTCAGTATAACGTAACATCTTTTATAATGGAATTGAAATATAAATGCATAGATTAAAAAATAAATAAAAAATAAAAATACAAAATAAAAAAAATAAAAAAAACTCAAGCAGGAACTGCCTAAGCAAGTGAATTCCTCAGGAAATCGAATTATAGTAAGATTTTACTTGCTTATGGGATATATATTATTATCCCATAAGCAAGTAAAACAAGTATAGGCTATATGTATGTTTATTTTGTTAATTAAATCATATGATGTATCTAGTTACGTTGGGAGAAAACAGACATGTCGGACGCTAGAGCTATTTTTTAAATTAAGCATTTCAAACAAACTCAGTTCCTATTAGTTGGATTTCGCTGATTTTTTTTTGAGAATACCTCTGTGGTATTATTCCATTGGAATGTACCAAGTACATCCTACTCTTACGAAAAATCGAACAATGCGGTAGATTAAACTATTTAAAAAAATTAACTTTAGGTCATTGCCCACTCTTAATGGTCCGATTTTTCTCGTTAACGAACACGACCTTAAGTTTCTTAATTTATTATTATATGCCGAGTTTGATTCCGAAAAACACACAGAAATTTCGGCCACTAGAGCGTTAATATACAGACAGGTACAGGCATACACATTTGAACATATATACATATATGGTCCACCGCTGTGGTCTCGAGATAGCGTGCTGCTTTTGTCACGCAGCGGGCCCGGGTTCGATCACCGGTCGGGACAAGCTTCCTGGGTGAAGGTTTTTCGGGGTTTTTCCTCACCTGTAAGACAAATGTCAGGACGTTTAGGGCCCAACGGTCTCCGAAAATCATCCGTCCGTCATCATTATCATCACCATCCTTCATCGGTGTGGAAAGCAACGGGAAGCTACCACACCTATAATTCCCTGGTAAAGCTGCAAAGCATAGCATGACAATGCTATGATTGCAGTGAAAGACCTCTTTTATAAGATTCATGATGTGTTCCGTTGAGGTTTATTAAAAATTAATATAAACTTATGGAATATTCACCTGAAAGGTCCGTCTCCTCAACTTAATTAATCATTTAACTGTAGCGCTTTCGGGACTTGTCCCATCATCGGCAGGATTCAAAACTGGTGTTTCACTGAAGATCTGGTAGAGGGGGTTGCATGTATTGGGTTCGTTTTCGTTTATCAGGCTGTCGTTGTGAGCTGCTTTCATGATTTCCATCTCTTCGAGTACGTTTATCTTCGCTGGATTATTTTCAATATTGAAAACACCCTAACAGTAATGCACAGAGAAAATAATCCAGCGAAGATAAACGTACTCGAAGAGATGGAAATCATGAAAGCAGCTCACAACGACAGCCTGATAAACGAAAACGAACCCAATACATGCAACCCCCTCTACCAGATCTTCAGTGAAACACCAGTTTTGAATCCTGCCGATGATGGGACAAGTCCCGAAAGCGCTACAGTTAAATGATTAATTAAGTTGAGGAGACGGACCTTTCAGGTGAATATTCCATAATTTTATATTAATAGTGAAAGACCTGCCCTCGGGCAGAAGTACTATGAATGGATGGATACATAAATGGTCATGATCGTTTTGGTGTCTACTAAGTAGGACCGATGAAGATTTTTAAGATTAAAAATACATTTTTCTCAGAACAACCTCAACAGCTACATTCCTACGAATCCGTCAATAAGAATTGTATTAAAAGCGAAATTACATAAGTGTGTCATTAGAATTTAATTTTTACGCTGATATACGAGTAGGTATATGTTGGGATAACAATACAATGCTACTGATAATTTTGGCTCTGAACCGTTGTTTTGTCTGATTCCCATTATATTGCTTAAAACTTCAGGAATTCACATATGCCTTACCTGATCCAGAGGAAGGAAATGAATTAGAAGGAAGAAGAATTTATGCCCGACTGGTCTTTCAGTAATGTCGGTTTTTAAACATTAATATGGTTTGTTAATGACTACTTATAAAGTTTCTCTAACTACCTGGTGTATGCAGTTAAATTACTGATGCGTAACAACATCAGTGATATTTTTTAGATAAGATGCTACTTCCAAATTAAAAGTAAAGAAAAAACTTGTCAACTTTAAGCTGCCATGTGTAAAACAGTAATTTTGAGGTAATTTACTTTCATACGAATGAATTTTAATTGATACCGAAATAGAGGATAATAGACCTCATGCATTCAATATTAGAGTTTTGGAATAATCGTATTAATAAAAGTCTCTAATACATTTTCATTCTTCTATAAAAAAACATTTCGTTACCTCTCGTGTATACTATCAAATCGTCTTAAAATTTATATTATGCTCTTTTCCTACAATTATTGCCCAGGTTTCACAATTTAAGTTTTCCTTTTATGCTTTATATATATACTCAGAGATCCGGGTTCGAATCCCGTCCAGGCATTTATTTTTCTTATCATATCATATATATATTTAAATTTAGTTTTACCACACCACGATTGAAGTTAATCGCACTTTCCATGGTAGCAAAAATACGAATCCTGGATTTCTGCCAAAAAGGAGTTTCTTATCCTTATTGGTCAAACGCACTGAATGCCAGTGCAATATCACTTCTGTTTGTTGCTTCGCAGGCAGAAGACAAGATAAACCTTGTCGACATTCCAATGAGATGGAAACTCTCCCATTTGTTCTTGGATCTTGTCAGAGGTATGAAATTTTACGAAATAATCACCATCACAGAGTGAAGAGCAAAACTGCTAATGTTATTACAAAATCTAATTCATTCCTCGAAATATACGAAGAAGTGTTATATTTGTCTTCAGATCGATCCACACAAAAAATGAGAAAAAAACCATGACAATATTTTATACAGAAACAAAAATTTTGACTATGTTTTAGTTCCTACTATGAAATTAGAAAGAAAGCGATTCAACCTAGGAAGAGGTAGACATTGAAAAAATTACAAACCCTATCACACTGCAGTATGTACATCTCTGGTGCCGAGTATTCATTAAGGTGTTAATGTGTGATTCCTGATAGGCGAATCGGAGCCAGGACATGATTTTGTCAGCGATTCTGCTATTTTCTCTGCCAAAAATTTAATTCCACTACTTTTCCATAGTTTATAACTCATTTCGTTCCATTTTCCTCTATCAATTCCTGTGATGGTGCGACAGACATGGTTGTCCTTGTATAGGTCTATAACAGAACTTCAATAATAACTTAGTATTAATAATCCCTCAATATTTCTATTACACAGGATACGAGTTTAGCAAGTTCATACAGAATCTCTCTGAGATTCGACATTGGAAATACCTATAATGATATTGCGAGCCAAGTTGTAAATACAATTTATGTCAGCATCTTCAATGGTTTTATCCCGTCAAGTCTACAATAGGCTTAAATATGATCGAATAGATTGTGTCAGCCACTAGATATGATCTATAAGAGATCTTTATACAATAAAACATTCGGTTCTGGTTTTTGATAACTTTTACACTAACAAGTAGGGCGAATCAATAAGCCTTAACACATGACCTCTACAGTTAATATAGTAAACGTCTAACGTAAAGGAGCGGCTCCGTGGTGCAAGTGATTAAATGCTCGCCACTCACCCCATAGGGTTCCTAGTTTGAGTCTCGATCACTCCATGTGGGTTTCGTGTTGAAAAAAAATGGCGTCTTAGCAGATTTTTCTAGGGTCTTTTCCCATGCCACAAATTTAATTTCACCATTTTTCCACACTCGTCTGATTCATTTAGTTTAATTTCATTTCCATATGCTCCTGTGATGATATGTCATGCATGGTCGGCCGGCATCCTTATTATTCACAGACCTCCAATATTAAGGGCTTTAAAGCATCTCATTCCTCTATTTCACCACGTGTCGGACACGAGTTGATAAGATTCTTATAATTGAAATACTTATTTAATATTTTTTAACTCGTTTTTATTATAGGAAATATAAATAAAAACAGAATAATTATTAATATAGACTAATGGATGAAAAGGAAATAAGTTATATTGTGTTTAGAATACGCCATAAATATATTATGACAACCATGCAATAGAGTGAACCGTGATGACTTTAATTGTGGCTGCAGTGACGATATTATAGTAGACTATGTGCCGTTCATATTATCTGTGCTCTACCTCTCCTAGTTTACCCCTCCTAGTTCCCTCTTTCCTGATTACGTCATAGTGCGCTGTAAGGATGCGCGATGCGTAATGTCCCGGTGACACGAAGCTCTGAAGGTATAATAGTCGATGCTACACTTTAGTTTCCTAAGGACGGGAAGGGATCGGAGAAATGATTCCTTGCCCGAGACTAATTTTGTTCTGGAATGTGCGAATATATTGTAATAAGTAAAGTAAAGTGATCCCACAAGAGGCCCGGAGGCCCTTGGGGTAGTAGGAGGTTAAGTCTCCCACTTTTTCTAGACAATCGGCACTTTATGTCAGCTGGGTTGTCAGCCCTGCGTGACGGCCGCCTTTACCCCAGAACAGCATCTGGTACTCATTTTCGTTAGAGGCTGAGTCGACCCCAGGGCCATAGTGCCGCCAGAGATTTTGTTTAAATAATTTGTTTACGACTGATCATATTTCATTATTTATTTATATAGATATTCATGTTTAATTATGTAAAAGCAACAGCCAGATATTGTATTGATTTAACAGAATTTTATATAATTCAGTAATTACATTGTTTATTTGGATTTAACCTATTCGTGTTTCTCTGGAACATTACATCACGAAACCCACTTCTATAAACAATATTATTTTCTTATTATTATGCTAGAAATTCCTCAGATAAACCTTTGATCCATAAGCTCTAGATGTTGTAATGCCATCTTTACGCTTCTTCTAGACCTATTCATTAACAATTGTAGTAACGTTTAGCGAAAAATGTCACATAACATTTTTAATTTATTTCTTTGTTCTCTTTGAAAAAATCCTTTTCTTAAATTTCATAGATTATACAACTATAATAATGAAAGAGGGGCATGAAAATTCCATGTAGGAAAACCAGAAGGAATGTGCCCAGTAGGGAGGCTAAGAATGATGAGGGAGAATAACGTTATCTATAATTTAAGGTAAGTACAGTTGATGACTGGAAAACATTAGCCCAAAGTAGGAGTTTAGAGAGCTCGTGTAAAAGTCGCCCCGGACCTATGGGTTTGATATTACCACTGAGTTAGTTGTATAATCTAAATTTCGAACGTTGATAATTTTGAAACAATTTGTACATTGCATTTCCTGATAATCAAAATCCATCCCTTGCTTATGGGAGTTATTACAGAATGTAGAGAATGTATAACAATATTACATAATAGTGTACATGTAAGCCTATTCAGGCTGAATGTGATTAAGTCCTCGATGGGAAAGAAAGCGGAAGAGTGATCTATCACTATCTGTCAGCACAATAATTTCGTCCACCTTGACAAATTGCAAGTACGACCTTGTGATTTTAAAAAGAGACACGGGTGACGCTGATGTATATGGATGGGCTCAAATTCCTCGATCAACTACCGCTCCTTGCCGTGTTGAAAAGCAATGTAATTATCACTCCAGGGGGGTTACAAATCACTCAAATGACCCCTCACACCCACAGAAATCCTCACATGTGGCGACTATTCTTAAGGGCTGTCTGTAGGTGGTAAATGTTTTTTAGTTCGCAATTATCTTACTCTCCTTCTTTTAATTCTCATAAATTAATTTTCTTTAAATACTTAACAATAATTTAAGAGCTCTACTAAAATAATTTATAACCAGTTCACCCGCAAATTAAACCTAAAATAACGTTTTAAATACAAAAATTGATGGCATTTTATATGGCTGGAGAATAAAAATTTTAATATACATAAAATAAAATGGAATGATGACAAGAGGACTGGAGGACATGGAGTGGATGGATGGAGACGAGTGGAGAAGGAAAATAAAACTTAGGCACAGAAAGATGTGTAAGTGTGAAAATCTGTTTATAAATAAAATAATAATATAATAAATATATTACAATATATGGTCTTCTTGGCGATGATAAAATATGTTGCATATTATAATCAATAAAATCCAACCAATGAACAAAAAGATTTAAAAGGTGTCAATTGTTTTCAGAAAATATATTCATTAACAATATATTCATTAATTGAAAAGGGAATAAAAAGAAAAAACTCAGTCGTGTTTGGTGCCAAATAAATAATAAAAACACAAGGAATAAGAAAATGCGAATAAGTTAGTCATAAATAATACACTCCCTCCATGGTATCTTTACCTTGTCGTGGTGGAGTGGCTTGCGTGCTTAAATGATCCTGAGAGCTATGCCGGCGGTAGCATTGCTGCCGATAGGGTTACCCATGCCGGACTGGTCGAAGGTGATAAGCCAGACGAAAAAAGTACCTTGGGCGAAAGAGTGACGATCTTTCACCGTAAAAATACAACCGTCAAGAAATGCGGACATGGGTTCATCTGGGGTAAAATTTTCCGGAGGTCAAATAGTCCCCCATTCGGTTCTCCGGGCGGGGACTACTTCAGGGAACCCATGCCAAAGGCTCAAACACAGGGACATGTTCCTAGGAACATGGAATGTTAGGACTCTATACAATAGCTGGGCACTAGAGATATTAACGCGGGAATTAGATAAATCACCCTTGGATATAGTCGCTTTACAGGAAGTTAGGTGGCCAGGAGAAGGTAGTCAAGAATCAGGAAGCTTTGCATTATACTATGGGGGTGCTGTAAGACCTGCATTTGGAACGGGTTTTTTAGTCAGAAGGAGGATCCTATCCGCTATCCGAGATATTAAATTTGTTAGTGATAGGATATCATACATAATTCTAAAGGGTAAACGACATGATTTTATAATTGTAAATGTACATGCCCCCACAGAAGATAAAGATGACAAGATCAAGGAGGAGTTCTATGAAGAATTAGAATGCTTATTTCATAGCCTTTCACGATATCATATGAAAATTGTCTTAGGAGATTTTAATGCAAAAGTGGGGCGGGAAGATATATTCAAACCAACAATAGGCAAATTCAGTCTTCATGAAGATAGTAACGACAACGGGGTTAGATTAGTCACATTTGCCACCTCAAAGAATCTCATTGTTAAGAGCACAACATTCCAGCATAAGGATATTCATAAATACACCTGGACGTCCACAGATAGAGAAACTCGGAACCAGATAGATCATGTATTAGTGGATAAACGCTGGCACAGTAGCATCATCGATGTTAAATCAGTTAGAGGGACAGACTGCAATTCAGATCACCATGTGGTCAGATTGAAAATCAGACAACGGCTATCGCTTATGAGAGGAACAAACGCTAAAGATTATTCTGTAAATATTTGAATTAAAAACTTGAAAAATGATGAAATGCGGCAAGAATACCAAATCAAAATTGCTAATAGATTTGAAGTAGTGGAATCTTCAGATGACAATGTGGCAAACGAAGAAGAAAGTGATATAAATAAAGAATGGGAGGCTATAAGAGATACTATTAAATTGTCAGCATCAGAAAGCATTGGTTGTTTAAAAAAGAGGCAAAACAAAAAATGGTTTGATGAGGAATGTGCCGACATTGTAAAGAAAAGAAAGCTAGCAAAAATGAAATGGTTACACGAGCCAAATGAGGTAAATTTAGAGCAATTAGGTAGTATTTGACGGAAAACTACCAAGCTACTAAAGGGTAAAAAGAGAGAATATTTGAGAGAGAAGATTAATGACCTTGAAATGAATGCAAAAAATAGGAACATTAGATAATTATATAAGGGAATTAGTATAGAGAAAAAAGGGTTTCAGGCTAGAACAAACATAATTCGGAATGAAAATGGGGATATTATTGCAGATTCCAAGGGTAGGGTAAGGTGGTACATTTTCGAACATGGTACATTCCGAACAAGGTTAGCTTTGGCTATATTTTTTTGTGTTAAACTGTTTGGAACACTGAGCTGGATGTATGGCTGGGAAGAATGAACATTTATGAGATTCTCTGTATTAAAGTGTTCTGAAAAGTGCTTCAGTTACCTGAATTAAACTTAATGTTATGTAAAGGTAAGTGTTTTATCTTCCAGGAATTCGGTGGTATGTAACATAATACGAAATAGTTCGTTTGGCTACAACTTAATTTTCTAAACAATTAATATATATTTTTTACCAGTTTGTTGGTGCCATTCTTGAGGATCATTTATACTTAACTAAGCCTGCCATCTGTGAGTCCCGAGCAGAACTACGTGCTCATTAAAAAATCATAGTAAATAGTACAATTTCGAACAGTAATTCGGTACTATTCCGAACACTTATTAATCAGGTAATTTAGTGTCAATTTTCATTTTGCAGATGCCGCGCAAGTTAAAAGAAAGAAAGGTACACTTAAAATGGAATCCATCTGTTCTTCAAACTGCAATGGAAAGTGTAATTTCGGGGGATGTATCTTTGAGAGGTGTATCTGAGCTATTTAAAATTCCACTCAGCACTTTGCATGATAGGGTGAGAAAAGAAAAGGGTAGGCAACTTGGTCTTAATACGCCTCCTATTGTTAAAATTGGGCACCCCGACTGTATTGTCCTTGGAAATAGAAAACTCTTTGGTTGATAGGCTGCTGGCTCTAGAAAGGAAAGGTCTAGGCTTAACTGCTCTTCAGGTGAGGCGTGCTGCATACGATATTGCTGAAAGTACTGGAATCGGACATCCTTGGAATCAAGAGAATAAAGTGGCTGGAATAGAATGGTTTCGGGCCTTTTTGAAGAGGCATAGAAATATAAGTTTGAGAAAATAGGAAGTGTTGTCTCGTGCCAGAGCTGCAGGTTTAAACGAGAAGGAAGTGAAAAATTACTTCAGCAATTTAAGAACAGTTATGTCAGATTTTGAATTGTTTGACAAACCTCAATATCTGTACAACGTTGATGAAAAGTGGTATTCCTCTAAACAACAGGCCACTTAAAATTGTCAGTGAGAAAGGTAAACGAGAAGTTGTATGTCTGACAAATGTCGAAAGAGGAGAAAACGTGACAGTTGTCGCCTGTTTCTCTGCATCAGGATCATATATTCCACCTATGATCATCTTTAAAGGGGCAAGGAAGAAGCAGGAATTTGCCGATGGATTGCCAGCATGCAGTGTTGTAGAAATGAGTGACTCGGGTTACATTAATGAAGAACTTTTCTTAAAATGGCTGGAACATTTCAATAAATTTAAGATCCCAGGAAGAGTTTTACTCACAATGGACAACCATGGCAGCCACACAAGTCTCCAAGCTTTGGAATTTTACCAAAGAAATCAAATTGAGTTGTTAGGATTGCCGCCTCACAGCACCCATGTATTACAGCCGTTGGACAGAACCTTTTTCAAGAGTCTGAAAGCCAATTACCATCGCAAGGCAACAGAGTGGATGCAACGTAATCCCACTCAAACACTGTCCAAAGTTAGATTCAACCCCATATTCTGCGAGGCATTCAATACAGCAGCTACGGTAGCTTGTGCAGTAAAAGGCTTTGCTTGCACAGGAATCATGCCGTTCTCCGAAGATATTGTGCCACTGGAAAAACTTTCTCCAGCAGTTCTTTTTGAAACTGCTTCTCCTGAAGACATCCCTTGCAACTTCGAACCCAGCAGAAGCAACGAGGAAAAACATGACAACTCAAAGATTATTGAACCCCCAAATTTCGGAGCTATTGGTAGTGAGACTCCATCGACTATACCAAATTCCACAAATTGTAAGACTTCACCAGAAATTGTTCACCAAATTCTTCCCACACCTGAAAAGCAGAAAAAGTTGTTACGCAAAAGAAAGTGTCTTAGTTCAGTTCACCTCACATCACCACAACACATTGCAGACCTCCGTGCCAAGAAGAAATTGTTTAAAGACTGTTCAAATAAGAAAACCAGTGAATGCAAGGGTAAAAAAGAGATAAAAGTATTTATCTCATCACAATGAAAGGAAGATGAATGCGGTTTCTGTTTCAGGAACTATTACAGTGTAGAATATGTTTTGAAAGGCGATTGGATCAGATGTCAAAATTGTAATCTTTGGTATCGTGAAGAATGTGTGGGTGCTAAAGGAAAAAAACCAATTTATTTGTGGCAAATGTAAGTGAACGAAATTGTACCATGCTCTGTTCATAATAGTACCTACTGTAGTACATTTTCGAACAATTTCATAAAACTAGAAAAACAATATTTTCTTAGCCACAGTTATCCGTTCATTGTTTAAATTCACGTGGTTACTAAAGAGGATAGGTGGCCTTGTGTACATAATAAAATTGTAACATTTGGTGGAATATTCTATGCAGAAATATAAAAAAATGTATTAGGTGTTCGAAATTTTACCACTCTACCCTATATTAAATAGATGGAAAAGTTACTTTGTACATACAGAACAGGACATTGAGGAGGATAATTTACAGACAGCAGAAATGCTGGTCGCAGAGCCAAGTGCATTAGAGGCTGAAATGGCTATTGAAAAATTGAAGATGTATAAAGCATCAGGTTCAGATGAGATCCCAGCAGAAATGATAAAATCAGGGGGAGAAAAATTGATGGACAAGATACGCTGGTTGCTTAGTATGATTTGGGAAAAAGAAGCTCTTCCAGATGAATGGAAGGAATCAATTATAGTATCAATTTATAAGAAAGGAGATAAAACTGATTGCAACAACTACAGGGGCATCTCATTACTTTCAACTTCGTACAAAATTCTAACAAATATATTAGTAAGCAGACTTACTCCCTATATTGATGACATTCTAGGATATCAGCATTTAGAAGAAACAGGTCTACAACAGATCAGATTTTCAGTATAAGACAGATTTTAGAAAATAAATGGGAATATAATGGTACTGTACATCAACTATATGTAGACTTCAAAAAAGCATATGATTCAATTAAGAGGGAGAAGTTATATAGTATCCTGCTGGAGTTCGGAATTCCTAAAAAGTTAGTTAGACTTATACGAATGTGTCTGAATGGCACAAAGAGTAGGGTGCGTGTAGGCAAACAGTTTTCAGGACACTTATGAAATCCAGAATGGGTTGAAGCAAGGAGATGCACTATGTCCTCTACTATTTAATTTTGTACTAGAGCATGCCATTAAATCTTTAGAGAATGAGGAAGGCTTACAACTCAATGGTATTAATAAGCTGTTAGTTTATGCTGATGATGTAGTACTACTGGCCGATAGCGAGGAGATACTAAAGGACAACATGCACACACTATTGAGTAACAATAAGAAATTAGGACTGGAAGTAAATATCAATAAAACTAAATATATGGTCACACGTAGAAATTCATAAAATAATGGAAATGGACAGCTAATGACAAATTAGGGAAATTTTGAGGAAGTGGCTGAATTCGAATACTTAAGAACAATAATCACAAATAGGAATGAGATGCACAAAGAAATTAAACATAGCCTCAATTCTGGAGGTGCGTGCTATTATGCATTGCAGAGACTCTTGATGTCCCAACTCCTCTCAAAAAAACGTTAAACTGAAAATATATAGAACTGTTGTTCTACCAGTTATATCATATGGGTGCGAAACATGGACTCTTACTTTAAGGGAAGAAAGGAGATTACAAGTATTTGAGAATAAAGTACTTAGGAAAATTTTTGGACCAAAGAGAGATGAAGAAACAGGTGAATGGAGAAAACTACATAACAATGAACTACATGGTCTTTATAGGAAGCCAGATATAATAAGAACAGTTAAGTCTCGTAGACTGCGATGGGCAGGACATGTTGCACGTATGGGGAATGAAAGACTTGCATGGAGGCTTCTTTTAGGAAAGCCAGAGGGAAAGCGCCCTGTTGGTAGACCAAGAATGAGGTGGGAGAATAACATTAACTATGATTTGAGGGAAGTAGATTATACAGGGAATGATTGGAAAGCATTAGCTCAGGATAGGAATGTATGGAGACCTTATGTCCGTGCGGCCATGAACCTACGGGTTCGATAGTGCCAGTGAGTAAGTAAGTAAGGTAAGTAAGTAAGTAAGTAAGTAAGTAACATGCACGGATATAAAAGATTGTATAGAGGGAGTTTCAACTTGATTTATTTATATAATAAATGGAAAATGTACCATATAGGAATGCCTATTCATATAAATTAATTTGAAGGAAATAATTAGCGAAGAATAAGTATAAATGAATGAGAATCACAAATAAACCCAATAGGAAAACCACACAGTAATTCCGGAGAAGTTATTAACCGATGTTGAGTGGAATAATGAATATCCAATTGGATTAAAATTATAAAAATCCAAATGGTGATAATTGTAGATGATTGGCTGCTAACTCCTGGAGTACCTCCCACGCGAATCCAATATTGAAAGAGTAGATACGAACAGAACTCTCGTGGGAACTGATCACATATAGCTCGCTCTCACCAACGCATCAGAAGAAGAATCATTGGGCGAAGGAGAAAAGTGCTCTCCACTAGGTGTGGAATTAGACTGAGTATCATACCCGACAATAATCTTGAGAATAGTAAATTATGACTTATGAAAATTTAATGGATGGGTTGCACAACCGACGTTTAAACTACGACCCGGTTTTCCAATGCTTTTTATTGTTTCCATAACAACTATAAAAATAACAAAATATCTCCAGAAACCATGGTCATGATTCAGACATTTGTTTGTGCAATTAACAACAGTAGATTTTCTGTTTTTATAGTTGTTGTAGTAGAAATATTAAACATTGGAAAACCTGGACCGTGGTTTAGATTTCGATTGCGCAAATCCACTCATTAAGCCAACGAAAAATTGTCAATGGCTTAGTACAAACGTCTAAGCCAATATAAGTGGTGTAAGTTATTATGAATTTAAACTAAGAGATTTGTATTAGTTATCGGTTCGAAGGAAGAGTTTAAAATTTGAATGTGAAAAATTAATATTAGAACCGACTAATTATAAAAATGATACATTGCGCTCGCGTACCTAAGTCTCCAGACATTATAATCGATTGTCTTATTCAATTAATGAATTCATAATAACTTGATTTAATTGAAGAAACCCGAATAATTAATTGAATTATTTACAAACCCCCTGAAGATTCCACCCGCTCTCGACCTACCTTGAAAATATGATAAACTATTCGCCCTAGCCCTTAGCAAATACTTTATCAAATTAGGGATAAATGCTCATGCCTACACACACACACACCACACACACACCACACACACACACACACACACACACACACACATACACAATTCTTCCAAAATCTGGGACTTAGCTCATTTATGACCAAAGAAGATTCGAAGTGTTTGGAAGAATATATGTTAAAGTGATACCACTATAGGCTTTATGAATCACTGGAGCAGTAGAGGGTCGATGCTTCCATATTTATCCCAATCAACATGAAAAGTCAGCTGGATTCTCAGCTCTGCATGACGGTCGTATTTACTCTCAGAACATACGTTTGGTATTCATTTCTGTTACAGACTTGGTGGACTCTAAGGTCATGATGCCGCTAGAAGATTAAAGCCAGTTTAAAAATGCTGACACTATAGGTAGCCTACTCGAACCCGCGACTGTCAGGCTTGTAGCACATTGTCTTAATGAACTACGCTTCGCCGTGCCCCATGTTTTCTATAGTGTAAATAAATATATATATATTGCTCTCTAGAATGAAGTATGGAGAAAAAAAAAAGAGAGGACAATAACTTTATTAATGTTTGGTAAAGGCACAATTAACTTTATCAAAGTAGCTCATGTAGTGTGAGTGAATAACAGAGTAGGCTCTACTCACTTCAAATCCTGATGTGAACAGCAATGACATGGCAGAGCCAAATTCAGATGCAGGGATTGAATTGAGAATATTTTATAGCAGATTACAACATATTTGAAATTGTTTAGGTAAGTATTAATAAAAAAAAACTTCCAACCTAAGGAAAATGTGATCCAATTAATTGAGGATAAGTGCCTAAATTTGAGAGAAAACGTTGACTTTTTTAGGAGGCTATGATCCCTTGTGCTGTAATGTATGGTAATGATGATGATAAGTACTAAACGAGTGAATAGGGAAAAAGTCAAATTAATATTGTTTCAAGCATGATAACAAAGATAATTTTAAATATAGGTCTATAGGTAGACATAAATTAATAGAAAGTGTTATTTTATTGAGATTTAATGTTAGATTGTGAGCATTTCTGCTTATACGAGTAGGCCTAAAACAGTCGAATTAAAAATGTTGTGTAGTATAATATATGGGAAATTTTAGATTACGTATCCGTCTAGAACAAAAGAATGGGCGCTCAAAAATATATCCATATTTTATTCCATTTTACTTAGCGAAAATCTAAATTTAGTGTGGTAAGAGCATTTTTGGGCCCCTCAGCCTTGGGATATAGTGTTCGTACAAGAACAGGATTCACTTTCGCGAATTTGATCGAAGGGCAACATCGACAGGATTTTTGAAATGAGGAAAATTCAAGAGAGAAACTCTCACTGGAAGATACTTTAAAACCTTCACACGGTGTCGTAGAATCCTACAAGAATTAAATAACTTTGCGTTATTAAAAAATTATCGCTGCAAAATTCCTATGTTTCACGATTAGTATGATAGCAGAAATCGAAAGAATATATAGGCCTACGTACCGTCATACATACAGTGATTAATATTTCTATGAGAGTAGCAGGGACTCTTGGAAATTAGAATTGCATCCACAATTCGCCATAACCAAAGTTTCAGATATTGTTGATTCGTGCAGGCTGGAGCAGAAGACGAAAATTATTTAATTCTCTTTAAACACTTACATAGTACGGATTGTTGCTGTGGACAATGGGCAAAGCATGGAAGACACCCTAACAGTCTCGAAATTTGTTAACATCCATTATGCGTTTCTCTGCATTTAATGTGTTAATTTCATTCTTATTTATTATATTGAAGTTGCCATCTCGGTGAATGCATGGTTAGCGCGCGCGGCTCTCCGATTGGGATCTCAGGTTCGAATCCTGGCGGTTCAGGGCGAGTATTGGTGGTGGGCCACACCGGGATTTTTCGGATTTTTATTATGGTTATGCTATTTTCCAAATTTCATTCCACCAACACTCGCCATTTCCTTTCCCTGCTCTCCACATAATTTAATTTTTTATTCATTCATTTAATATCACCCTTCACCTCATCTCAAGTTAGAAAAAATAGTTTTGTTGGCAATCCACAGTGTTGAAAACATGTGGTTGTTGGGATCAAGTGGGGTACCACATTAGTGCTGTCCCGTGACTCCCGAGCCTATGCAATACAAATGAGCAGAAGGGGTCAACGTGAGGTTTGTAATCCTCCCTCGCGGCCATGAGCCCAAACCAAAAATGGCGGTATGGGTCTTGGGAATAGAACTTGTGTTGGATCTACAACTTGCATAACATCGCATGCACTCACCTCCATAATGCAGGGAGAGCGCAACAGATCTTTGAGATCGCAGTCCTCAGGGCAGTCTGGCCTCCCAGTCTGAATAAAGAACTAAATTCAAGTTAAAATAAATCTACCTCAGTAAAATACCGTATATGTAGAGATTTGATTTAGAAGAAATAAAAGTAATATTTTGCTATTTTCGGCCACTTTTTGCGACTAGTTTGCTGATGTTTGATGGAATTTCCATATCTTACCATATACAATTAACCAAGAAGATTCTATTTTACATTTGGATGATTTCTTAATGAATTGTTATAAGTTAAGTGTTTAAAGCAACACGTTACAAGTCGGAAAGTTGATATTTCCAGACTTGATGGGGTCAGGACTTTGAAACTGGCATAAACCCTCTGGCGTTACCGTGGTCCACTGGGTGGACTCAGTCTCTAACGAAAATAGGTACTATACGTATATTCTGGGGGAAAAGATGGTTGTCACGCAGGATCGATAACCCAGCTGAGATCTCATACCGATTTTCTATAAAAGGTGGGATCCTTAACCTGCCACACAACAAGGGACTTCTAAGGCCTATAGCAGGATCACTTAATCTTACTTTTACTTGTTACAATATCCAATTCCAAGGTGATGATAACATAGCGTTTTAACATGCAATAATACCTATGACATAATGATAGTTTTTCCAGCACATTCTAACTACATATATGGTGTGAGGATGCATAGAATTATTCATAATAAAATAGCTTCTACTGAACATTTCAAATATATAATGAATTTGTTGTCTCGGAGGAGGCCCTGAAATTGAGTTGATCCCTCATCCGGGAAGGTCCTTCATGTCCTTGTGTGGCCAGAAAAGTATGCGTCTGATCTACAGTTAAAATCCTTCTCCCGACAGGTCGTGCCACTTAAGGCCGGGGTGACGTGTGGTATGTAAAAGTTCTAGAAGGCGAAAGATTAAACTGCATCAATGGAATGGAGTGTAATGAATTAATTAAAACATACAAATTACTAAATATGCAATTTAAGTATAGTTAAGCTTATTAAAAAGTAAATTGAATTTTTTATAAGTGACGACTTTAAACCACATTATATATTCAGTACCTGCTTATTTCATAATCTAACAATTTAAGTCTTTGAACTAGTTTTATAATCACTGAGCATAATGTGATATAACGTGACAATTATTGTGTGTTAAATTGGGTGTTTCTCAAGCCCGTAAGTAAAGCGTTTCACTTTTAAACATAATTAAGGCATAAAGATGAAGAGACATTTTACTCACAAGAGGTTGGCAGCTCCAATTGTCGTATTTCGTCCTCAATTCTGATTATTCTAATTTATTTCTTCGGAATGCTCATCTGAAGGAAATAGGTCAAGCTACATATTATTATATTACTTTGTTGTGTTTTTTTATGTTTGCTGAATATTAATATTGTCCATTAATTATTTTTCTTTCTTTACCTCAGTTTAACTTCTCCTTTTGTACATACGTTTACATGCCCGACGCCACAAAATCCGTACAGGGACATGACCTGTTGCGAGAGGATTTTAAACTAAATATATATATATATATATATATATATATATATATATATATATATCACACTTCTTTGAATACATAAGGACATGGAGGGCTTCACTAGTTGAATGATCAACTCAATGCCTAGACCACTTCCTACTTAGCATGAACATGTCTATTAACTAAAATGTAATTTTACATAAGAAAATTATTCTCATTCAATTAGGCCTAATTCCACAGATGCGTATTCACAATTGCCACTAACATTATCAAAATGTTTCCACAAGTTCAAGCCACGATTTTTTATTTATAAATAAAATATTTATAGACAATTCAGTATTATTATAACATACCTCTGTACGTTGAAGAGGAGTCTTCGTAAGTAAATTTCCTATAAGGAATTCGTTTTCGGAGTGTATAGTATTGGTGCTGAAATGATGACAATATCATTCACATTTCTCGTTTTACATTGTTCAACGAGTCAAACCGTTGGTCCATCTTGAACTATCAACTTCCCCTGAATATTCGGTGGATATGATGTTAGATTATATAGTAAAAAGACTGAGCTAGTTCGGCATCGTGTTAAAAAATATTCTCTCTCTGTACTTCTATAATAATTCTTGAATTTCCATTCAAGTCTCTACGGTCTGTTAAACAATACTAAAGATTGTAAATGTAACATGCATGACATTTGGTGACTTCAAACGTCGACATTTCTCAATGGGATTACCTAATAGCGGGAGATTTGAAATCTTGATTAATTTTCATCAGAATACGACTAGTGACAAAACTATAAATCTCCGGACATGGATTTTATCTAAGTAAACTCAAGAAGTGGTACTGTATAATTAAATGATTTATTACTATTAGGCTGGGGCACGCCGTAGCGTAGTGGTTAAGGCACTGAGCTACAAGCCGGAGGATCGAGGGTTCAAGTCTCGTTGGGGTCAGGATTTTTAAAACTGACCCAAACCCTCTGGCGGCACTATGACCCTGGGGTCGACTCAGCCTCTAACGGAAATGAGTACCAGACGCTTGTTCTGGGGGTAAAAGCAGCCGACACGCAGGGCTGACAACCCGGCTGACGTAAAGTGCCGATTGTCTAGAAAAAGTGGGAGCCTTAACTTCCTACTACCCCAAGGGCCTCCGGGTCTGTTGTGGGATCACTTTACTTTACTTTTTTTACTATTAGGCTTAATAATATAATTAATCTCACAGATGTGAGATCGGAACAGGCAAAACCTAATCCGCGAAGGATGATGATGATGGTTATGAATATTATTATTATTATTATTATTATTATTATTATTATTATTATTATTATTATTATTATTATTGGAATCTTTAGAAAACAAAATTTCTGATTATAAGTCAAGATGGATGCAACATGTTCATCGAATGGAAGATCACAGAATACCCAAACAAATGTTAAGATATCAACCTGCAGGAAGAAGAAGACCAGGACGTCCACTCAAAAGACTTCTGGATGGTGTTTCTCTTGAGGCCGAAACAGGTCAACAAATGGCCTAAATTCGTGAATGTACTATGATGATGATGATTATTGGAAGAATGCGATAATTTGGGGTGAAAATAATTTTAGAAAAATATTTAATATGGGATGTGGAGAAGAAACTGAAGATTTAATATTAGATCATATTAGAGGATGTGAAGAATTTGAATATTTGGGGGCAAAAATAGTTAAAGAGGATAGACAATAAAGTGACATTAAGAACAGAATAAATAAAGTGGAGGAATAACAACAATGTTAAATTTTGTCCTATGGAACATACATATGACCAGGAAAAATAAATTACAAATATATAATTCAATAGTGAGAAGTACTGTTACATTTGGAGCTGAAGCAAGGAAATTCAACAATAACTTAGAACAAAAAAATTATGTCAATGGAATGGATTTCTTGAGAAGAGCACCAAGATGTTCAAAATTGGAAAATATTAGAAATAGTGTCATAGGGGGAAAAAAAGAATGTTAAATATTCAATAGTAGATCATATAAGATTAAAGCAATTACATTGATATGGACATGTATGACGAATGCAAGAAGAAAGGTTACCCAGGAAAAACATTGGAATGGTGTCCACCTAGACATACAAAGAAAGGAAGACGACGAAACTCATGAATGCAAGAGATAAGAACTGGAATGAGAATAAGGAGACTGGAGGACTTGGAGTGGATGGATAGGGAGGACTAGAGAATAAGAATAAAACTTCAGGCATTAAAAGATGTGTAAATATTATAAATTTGTATAGTATATATATATATATAATAATAATAATAATAATAATAATAATTATTATTATTATTATTATGTTAGTGGTAGTAGTATTAATCAGGTTAACAAAACAAATTATAAGGCTGGCGATCCGACATACTGACCATATGTCACTCCTATATTGGCTGGATGATAGCCCACATTCGTAAATAGCACATATGGATGTGAAGCCAGCAGCCGGATGGTAGACTAAGAGTCTTCTAGACCTATCGCGCCACCAAGAATAATTTTTGTTTTACCAGCAGCAGAAGTATTATTATTATTATTATTATTATTATTATTATTATTATTATTATTAGTAGTAGTAGTAGTAGTAGTAGTAGTAGTAGTAGTAGTAGTAGTAGTAGTAATAGTAGTATTAATAGTAGTTGTACTAGTTTTATGTAAAAAAGATCTATATATGCTTTATATAATCTTATTTGTTTCATATTTTATAGTTTAATATAACTTGTATATATTATTCTTCGTAATCTGTTTTATGTATAGTTGTGTTGGTTAAGTGTAAGATAAAGTTTTATGGGCTAATTTCTGTCAGAAAAAATTCAAACAAGTATGTAATAGGAATTTCGAAACACCCTGTTAATGTCTTTGCAATCATATGTGTGTGAGTTCTATAATATATTTGAAATTGGGAGCAGAAGAATCAAAATACGTAGGAACTGCATAAACATAATAAATAATTTGTTAGAATTGAAGGTCGAAATAATTATTTTCCACACAGAATACAGGTTATATTTATTTAGGGAAAACGTTTCCCCCAATGGAAAAATAGAGCAGAAGGACACGTAAGTTGAAACGAGCTGTTATAGGAGTCCCTGTCAATCATGTGGCTGGTAAGCACTGTCATTATCAACCCCTGGTCTCCACGCCTCCTATCCGTTCTCACACCTGTGACATTCAACCCCCTAAACCATTCTAATATCTCTATTCCTATATAAATATCTGACCTTCTTAACCTTCAACTCGAGAACAAGAAATTAAAGCTGCATCGTAAAAATAACTCCTGAAAATTATAATTTATGACAAATATATAACTAACATTACATTAGAAACAAACATATGAATGTAAAATGGGAAATGAAAGATGGACATTGAAAACGTCTTGTAGAATACCATAAGGAAAATCGCCCAATACGTAGACGTAGAATAAGGTGGAAGAATAACATTAACCGTGATTTGAGGGGATTAATTATAAAAAAGATTGCAAAACATTACTTTAGAATACGGATGTATGGAGAGAATATGTCTGCCCCAGCATTTAACCTCCAGGATCGATAGTGCCAGTAAGTCTGTTAGTTATTCAATTGCATTTCTTACTTTACTTCTTACTTGTTATATTAATATTATTCCGAATAACTATTTTGTAATCCTTTTACCACTACTAAGGAGCACGCCGCACATACGGAAAAATGCACGATCTAGCTGGACAAAATTATTTTTAGAACTTACTACGAAATGTGAAAAAGGTAGTGAAATATATACTATATGAATCAAAGTTTTAAACTCTATGCTAGTTTTGATTATGCTGTCAATGGTATCCTCGCTACAGAGTCCTTGAATGATAAAATTGACCCCTGGTTATTTCCTCGCAATATTCATGTTACTTCGTCATGTGAGTGACTTTTTCGCATGGATTCTGTAGTAGAGAGTATGCTCTTTCATAGTAAACTAATTATTTTTAATTGTATTAATTGTTTATTAATTTATGAAGCATTTTATAAAGTATTGCAATTATATAAAATTACAATCAAAGAATAAGATTTGACAAGGGTTAAAAAAAAGTATTACCAGGTCCATCTTTTCTTTCTATGTTAGGATGTTTTATACACTCATTTAGATTATTATACAAAAAAATAGATCTCACTATTAATCACTTTCTTAAATAGAGCCATTTCTTGTTTGCACTCATACTAGAAATTCGGAGGACAGTGTGAAAAATCACAAAATATGAATAATTTTTACTACTTAAAGACAACCAATTTTTAAATGATCCACTACCAAGTGTTCTCAAGACATTTCTATTATATTTTAGAGTAATTTAGAGTAAATAAGTTCCGTTCTGGGATAGAAAAAATGTTTGAAATATAACGTGAGTTCGTTTACATCAATCCTAATTTCGAAGTAGAAGGCAAGTAGGCAAATAAATGAAAAAATTACAAAGAAAAACTATCAGTAGTTACACACAGATATAAACCTACATATATTAATTGACAGCAATAAGGAAAAACCAGGAAGGGCAAGAAAACGTTTAGTGAAAGTACGGAGAGAACGAAGACAGGACTGTATCTCCACCAGCAAATATAAATTTTGTGAAATTTCACCCTCCTGTAAGGGGTGATTTTTTAATCAAACAAAAGTAATGAGAGTTTCTATACATGCAGAAAATGCATTGGTTAACAAATGTGTGAAGGTTCGTAAAAATATATGTAATAGGAGAACAATTGTAAATTTTATAAAATTTCACTCTCCTGTAAGGGGTGATTTTTTAAATCAAACAAAAGTAATGCGAGTTTCTATACCTGCAGAAAATGCATTGGTTAACAAATGCGTGAAGTTTCGTGAAAATGTGTCTAATAGGAAAGCAATTGTAAATTTTATAAAATTTAACCCTTCTGTAAGGGGTGAATTGTTAATGAAACAAAAGTAATGAGAGTTTCTATGCATGCAGAAAATGCAGTGGTTAACAAATGTTGAATTTTCGTGAAGATATGTCTAATAGGAGAGCAATTGTAAATTTTATAAAATATCAGCCTCCTGTAAGGGGTGGTTTATTCGAACAAAAGTACTGAGAGTTTTTATACGCAGAAAATGCAATGGTTACCAAATGTGTGAAGTTACGTGAAATTATATCTAACAGGAGAGCAATTGTGTTTTTATAAAACTTCACCCTCCTATAAGGGGTGGTTTCTTAATCAAACAAATGTAATGAGAGTTTCTATACATGCAGAAAATACATTGGTTATAGCCTATATTTCGTGAAATTATGTCTAATGGGAGAGCAATTGTAAATTTTATAAAATTTCACCCTCCTGTAAGGAGTGGTTTTTTCAAACAAAAGTAATGATGGTTTTACATACATGCAGAAAATGCAATGGTTAATAAAATTGTGGAGTTTCGTGGATATATGTCTAAGAGGAGAGAAATTGTATATTTTATAAAATTCACCCTCCTGTAAGGGATATTTTTTTCAAACAAAAGTAATGTGAGTTTCTATACGTATATAAAATGTAATGATTATCAACTGTGTGAAGTTTCGTGAAACTATGTTTAATAGGAGCGATGTCATTAATTTTGTCCACCTAGATCATGCATTTTTCCGTATGTGCGCCGTAGCGTAGTGGTTAAGGCACTGCGCTACAAGCCGGAAGGTCGAGGGTTCGAGTCCCAGTGGAGTCAGGATTTTTAAACTGACCCAAACCCTCTGGCGGCACTATGACCCTGGGATCGACTCAGCCTCTAACGGAAATGAGTACCGGGCGTTTGTTCTGGGTTAAAGGCGGCCGTCAGGCAGGGCTGACAACCTGGCTGACATTAAGTGCCGATTGTCCAGAAAAAAGTGGGAGTCTTAACTCCTACTACCCCAAGGGCCTCCTGAGGCCTATAGTGGGATCTCTTTAATTTACTTTACTACTACAACAACAACTACTACTACTACTAATATAATTGACTGTTGGGCTGGTTTTGAATTTAGCGGGCGGTGGGGTGAGTCAGGTATCGCAGTGTATGGTAGAACTGATGACCCTGCGGAGAAATTTCAACATGCGCCTATATCTCCATTGGAAAATTCGATTTTCTAGTCTTCGACCCGAGAAGTGTCTTGACTGGGATTTCAGCCTACCCTCGCGTATAAATGATCCGTGGAGCAGTGAAGTGAACTCAGGAGTAAAGACAAGAAGTAGTTCTAAGTGAAACCGTCAGCTAGTCTAAAGAACAGGACGTTAAAATAAATTGTGAAGGAGAGACGTTATTGGCAGCAAATTATTTGTGAAGAATCAGTAAATTATTGTGAAATAATTCTTCTTCTTCTTCCTACAAGGATTAAACCTTATTGGTTTGTTCCGGCTCCAAGAATCATAGATGCTGCATCCATCTATTTCGTGGGCGTCCCCGATCTCTTTTTATTCATCTCGGTTGATAGTTCAGATTTTTCCATGGCAATCTGTTGGTATCAAATCTGCAGACATGTTCATATCATTTTCTCCTATTTTATCTGTCAGACTGTATACATGTGTAGTTCTTTACAAATATCTTCGCTTCCTTTTTTATCCATTAAAGTATATGGCATAGTGGCATTTCCTCACCTGTAAGGCAAACGCCAGGGAATTTAAAAGCACCAATGGTTGCCGAACATCATATCCCGTCACCATCATCCACATTACATTCGTCTTATTGAGTATGAATGAGAAAATGACGTGTCCTGTCTTAATTTAATGTTTGTTTTATCTCTGAGGTGGCTCTGACATTGAGTTGAATACTCATCTGGAGAGGCCTACCACTTCCTGGTGTGGTCAAAAAAGTATGTGACCCAAAGCTTCATATCTGCTCCCGATGGATCGTGTCTCGGTAAGGCCCGTGTCGTGTGGGTCATTTAAGAGTACCTACAAGGGATAGGTTAAACTAAGGTAAAGAGAAAGATAAATAATACTAATAATAATAATAATAATAATAATAATAATAATAATAATAATAAGTAAAGTAAGTAAAGTAAATTATTCCCACTACAGGCCTCAGGAGGCCCTTGGGATAGTGGGATGTTAAGGCTCCCACTTTTTTTGGACAATCGGCACTTGATGTCAGACGGGTTGTCAGCCCTGCGTGACGGCCGCCTTTATACAATAACAAGCGTCTGGTACTCATTTTTGTTAGAGGCTGAGTCGACCCCAGGGACATATTGCCGCCAGAAGGTTCGGGTCAGTTTAAAAATCATGATCCCACCGGGACTTGAACCCTCGACCTTCCGGCTTGTAGCGCAGTGCCTTAACCACTACGCTACGGCGTGCCCCAATAATAATAATAATAATTATTATTATTATTATTACAATTGTTCCATTTCATGTCATTAATCTAACGGTAGTTTAAACTTTCACATGCCACATGCCACCCGGGTCTTTACAGTGACACGACCTGTTTGGAGAGGGATTTTAAACTTTGGATCACACTTACTTTTTGACGACATAAGGACAAGGAGGTTTTCCTCGAATAAATGATCAGCTCAATGTCAGGGCCTCCTCTGAGACAACACAACATTAAGACGAAACACACCATTCACACATATTTATAGTAAATAATGCGGATATGATAAAGGTGATTATGATGGTCAGATTGTGTTCTGGGTCCGTTTGGACCTTAAAATGTCCTGACAATATTTTATAGGCGAGGAAAAACATTGAAAAAATTCATCATCCAGGAAACTTGTTCCGACCGGAAATCGAACCTGGGCCTTCTCTGTACATGACAGCGGCAGTACCTCAATACCTCAGAGGTGGAGATTATTATTGCTATTTATTATTATTATTATTATTATTATTATTATAACATTTGTTATGATTTGATTAAGAATTGTTATAGTTGTGACATTGGTGGAGCGCTTTGGTTGGTTCATACTTGTTACAAGAAAGAAGAGAGAATGGGTTGCGTGATGATGCACCTGTCTCTCGTGAACTTAAATTATACAAAGGGTCTTCCATGTGATGAAAACACATCACTTTTTAACAGCACTACGAAATACATTGTATTATAGTGGTTATACACCTCGACATAGTAGCAGATGTTTCGCTAAATAAGTATTCATTATAGAAACTTTTCTCTTATAGGCTTTCTACATTCCATGCAAACTTAGGGATACAGCAGTGGTGACCAAATGGTGCGATGCAAATATTTGTGCATTTGTATATACGTATATACTCCATACGTCCCTACATGGAATATGGGTGCTCTCCTATCGTTTCTCTACCTAGGTTATTTTAATTAAGCTTATTTCACTACAAATGTCAGTGAGGAATATGTGGTGAGTACATCGACTAAATGAGGAATCTAATACGCAACCGAAATATTACTTGGTTGCGTTAGGTCGGTTACATCTTGCTCAGAGACACTAATTCTAGTCCTGATGTTTTTTTTACGAGCCCGAAAAACTTCAAACTCAGGACCCAGGGATTAAAGTCCCTCCCGGAGAACTTGGCCCTTGTATTTCATTCTAAAAATCCATGGACCCGGCTGAGTTTAAACTCGCGACGATCGCGATTGGAGACACTGAATCTAACTACTATACCATCGAGACCAACGCAAGTGTATATTTAGGCTCCAATTCTTGAAATTTACAATTTTTTCGTGTACAAATGTACTGCGCTAGCGTAAATTATCGTTGTTACCCTTACATTACTGTGTTTTTTCGTCTTGCTATCTGGTCTCCTTTACCTTGATTTCTTCCCGAACGAACCCTTTCCCCCTCATGTCTGTCTCTGCTCATTTATGCGCCGCGACAGAGGATGTCCGTGGATGCGAAAACCAAACTTTATACAGTCTTCTTCAAGAGCTTTAAACCTTCCTTTGGCGAGGGATTGGGAGTACGGGTCACTCGGCCACCAGCTGTTTCATTTATGTTTGTGAAGATATGAACTTTGTTTTCGAGCGTGAGTGGAGTTATGAATCTAAAATGATATGCTAGTGTTTGTTATATCATTTATATTTGTCATTTATTCTGAAGAAGACTTGTTATCCTTATTTGTATCTTGATCACAGCTATTATTATCATTTCATTTCATTATTCATGACATTATTTATATGAAATATATGCTATTTTAGTTAACTTTGGTGGTGAATCATTTATATTATGCAAGAGTTCCCTTTTGAGGCTGAGGTTAGTAAATGTATGTGATTTATTTCTCCGAAGCCTCACTCATGATTAGTACCTGCATTAGAAAAGTTATATCGTTTATAGGTCAGATTGGTATTTATTTCATATGTTTGAATGTATAACTAGCAGATACACTTTCAGGGAATGAAACGGGTCTATATATCATGGGCCCAGTGCATAGACTCTCTGCTTAAATGTTGTATGTTCAACATTTATTTCGGTTCTCCCTTTATTGTTTTTGCGATAACTATAATTGTGGTATTTAATTATCAATCATAGCTATAATCTTTATATTCGAAAATACATTGTAGTAACCCTTGGAATATATGTATGGTAGTTAGAGTTAAATATCCACGCTGGGCAATACATAAGCAATTATAGCGACATAATATATCTACCGCGCAAGAATAAGGCTTTCTGAAATGTTTGCTGTCACTGGCAATCATATTACAGATTAAGGACTTACATGGAAAGCGTGACACGTTCCCTTAGCGTTAGTTTCAGTTTTGTTAACCAGATTTTATTACCTCGATGAACTAGTGAGACTACTCATTTGTCCTCATGAGTCTAATTGGAGTGTTTCAGACTAATATGATTACTTAATATAGTTAACTAACTAACTCATTTGCACTATTGGACCCGTAGGTTCATTGCCTTGCAGACATTAGTTCTCCATACATCCCTATCCTGAGGTAATGTTTTCTAATCATTCTCTGTATAATCTACTTCCCTCAAATCATGGTTAATGTTATTCTCCCACCTCATTCTAGGTCTACCAACTGGACGTTTTCTCTCTGGGTTTACTACAAGAAGCTTCCATGCACTTTTTTCATTCCCCATTTGTGCCACGTGTCCTACCCATCGCAGTATATGAGACTTAACTATTCGTATTATATCTGGCTTTCTAAAAAGACTAAGTACTTCACTGTTATGTAGTCTTCTCCATTCACCTGTCTGTTCATCTCTCTTTGGTCCAAACATTTTCCTAAGAATTTTATTCTCAAATATTCGTAATCTCTTTTCCTCTCTTAAAGTAAGAGTCCATGATTCAAATCCATATGTAATATAACTGGAAGAATAACAGTTTTATATATTTTCAGTATAACTTTTTTTATGTAGTTGGGAAGACAAGAGTCCCTGTTAGGCATAATAACAAGCATTTATAGAATTGAACCTTGTTTAATTTCTCTGTGTATCTCATTCCTATTTGTGATTTTGTTCCTAGGTATTTGAATTCAGCCACTTCCTCAAAATTTCCCTCATTTGTCACTAGCTGTCCATTTCCATTATATAATGTATTTCTATGTGTGACCATATATTTAGTTTTATTGATATATACTTCCAGTCCCAATATCTTAGTCTTACTCAATAGTGTGTGCGTGTTGGCCCTTAGTACATCCTCGGTATCGCCCAATAGTACTACATCATCAGCATAAACTATCAGTTTATTAATACCATTGAGTTGAAGGCCTTCTTCATCCTCTAAAAATTTGATGACATGCTCTAGTACAAAATTGAAAGTAGAGGAGATAGTGCATCTCCTTGTTTCAACCCATTGTGAAATCAAAAGTATCCAAAAACTGTTTGCCTACACGCACCCTACTCTTTGCACCCGCATTTAGACACATTCGTATAAGTCTAACTAATGTTTTGGGAATTCGGAACTCCAGCAGGGTACTATATAACTTCTCACTCTTAATTGAATCATATGCTTTTTTGAAGCCTACATATAGTTGATATACAGTGCTGTTATATTTCAATTTCTTTTCTAAAATATGTCTTATACTAATAATCTGATTTGTTGTAGACCTGTTTCTTCTAAATCCAAATTGATGACCTCCTTGAATATCATCAATATAGATATAAGTCTGCTTACTAATATATTTGTCAGAATTTTGTACAAAGTTGAAAGTAATGAGATGTCCCTATAATTGTCGTAATCGGCTATATCTCTTTTCTTATAAATTAGTACGATAATATATTCTTTCCATTCATCTGGAAGAGCTTATTTTTCCCAAATTATACTAAGCAACCGGCTTATCTTGTCCATCAAATTTTCTCCTCCTCAATATATCAGTTCTGATGGATTCTAATCTGAACCTAATGCTTTACACATCTTCAATTTTTTTTATCGCCATTTTAACCTATAATATATTTGGTTCTGCTATTAGTACTTCTGCTGTCTGTACAATTATCCTCTTCAATATCCTGTTCTGCATGTACATTTAATAGCTGATTAAAGTAACTTTTTCCATCTATTTAATATACTCCTGGAATCTGCAATCATATCCCTATTTTCATTCCTAATTATGTTTGTTCTATCCTGAAACCCTTTCTTCTCTATCATAATTCCCTGATATAATTCTCTAGTGTTCCTATCTTTTGCATTCATTTCATGATCATTAATATTCTCTCTCAAATATTCCTTCATTTTCCTCTTTAGTAATCTGGTGGTTTCCGTATAATACAACCCAATTTCTCTAAATTTATCTCATTAGGCTCCTGTAACCATATTATTTTTGCTAGCTTTCTTTTCTTTACAATGACGGCACATTCCTTATCAAACCAGTTCTCGTTCTGTCTCTTTTTTTAAATAACCAATGCTTTCTGATGCTGACAATTTGACAGTAGGCCTATCTCTTATAGCCTCCCATTCTTTAATTATATCAGTTTCTTCTTCGTTTGCTACATTGTAGTGTGTCGATTCCAGTACTTCAATTACTTAATATTGTATGTGCTATTATTTTATTTAATCACGGTCTTTAAGAGTTTAGATAATAACCGTTGAAATTTAAATCTGGGCATTAACGGGCTGAAAAAAAATGCTCTGAAGGTGACGTTTTAAAAACTTTAATTTCTTCTATGTGTAGTACAACACGGAACACACGACTTCTATGTGTACGTAGTATGACACGAGACTCATGACTTTAGTTCCTTTCTGAAAGGTCCCATACTCATGATTTTACGTCCTGAAAAATCCAACGATCCCAGCCGGATTTGACTCGTGAACCTAGAATCTAGAGGTGAACAGGATAACCACAAGTCTACAAGCCTAGAATTGAAATGTATCAATTTTAAAATTAATATCTATATAATCTTTTAACTGGAAAATAAACGTTTCCCCCTGAATTTCAGGATAAAATAATTAAAGAAAATTCTAGAGAAGTGGTTTGTCTGGAATTTATAATGTATGGCAAACTGGACACAAAGATGCGATGAAAAGAGAAAGTTGGAATCACCAGAAATATGGATATGAAGACGAATGAAACATGTGAAATGGATAGATAAAGTAAATAACGAAATTGTACATGTAGCGAGCTCTTGTGTAGGCACGAGGGTCTCTTCAGGGCGTGTTTTAGATTAGGCTTATTTCTGGGTTCTACCGTTGTGAAGGATAAGGAATTCGATGATCAGTAACAATGAGTAAGTAAAGTGATCCCATAACAGGCCCGGAGGCCCTTGGGGTAGTAGGAGGTTAAGGCTCCCACTTTTTCTAGACAATCCGCACTTTAGGTCAGCCGGGTTGTCAGCCCTGCGTGACGGCCGCCTTTACCCCCAGAACAAGCGTCTGGTACTCATTTCCGTTAGAGGCTGAGTCTACCCCAGGCCATAGTGCCGCCAGAGGGTTTGGGTCAGTTTTAAAAATCCTAACCCTCGACCCTCCGACTTGTAGCTCAGTGCCTTAACCACTACGCTAAGTAACAATGAGTTGTATAATTAATTAAAACGGGCTTGTTTTGTTATCCTGTTAAGATCAACACAATACACAACAAATTAATAGTAATAGCTTGTAGACTTCCCTAGTATATTTACGTACGACAGATTGATTCAACCTTTTAAGTAGTAATATGAGAGCAACAGGCTCCTCTGAATACTCGTAATATGATAAACTAGCCCACTCTGTTTTCATAAGGGAGCTACTTGCTCTTCTATGTATGTACTCGTATGGGAGCTACTGGCCACACTCTGTGTGTGTATGAGCTACTAACCACACTGTGTTAACAATAACATTTCTTGGCCTTTTATATTCATTTTCCAAGGAAGTTTTAAAATTGGCTAAGTATTCCTTTTAACAAAATTTATTGTTTTGCAAATCTGACCATATTCAACACGTCAATCAAATTTACACTTTTATAATAAACATTAGTTTCGCTTCGCTACGTACATGTACCTGTCAACCCTTGAATTACCGTTAACCACTGTATAACAACAGCTTATTGCGTGGTCCAAAATAATAACCAAATTAATTTTAATTCTAGGAATTACTAATGCTACATACAGTGAGTGAATAAGTATGATGAAAACAATTACAACAAGTAATAAAATAAACTGGCAGGACTCTGGTTAAAATCAAACTAGTTGTTAAAGTGAACTTGAAGGAAATGTGGGTGGTATGAATGCTCGAGGGCGAAGAAAATATGAGATGATATATAACGATGAGTGTTTAGTTTGTAGGCAGAGATTTGAGAGAAGAGTGGAGAATACTGACTTTTCAGTAAAGAACCGATCTGCAGATAGAAAACATTAGTCGAATGTGTGTTAACTAGTGGAAAATAAAATTTAATTCTTTTCGTACTTACTAAATGTTACTGTCAATACTTTCAGCCAATAGTCCATCACTGTGGTCTCGAGGTAGTCACGCAGCGAGCCCGGGTTCGATTCCCGGTCGGGACAAGTTTCCTGGGTGAGGTTTTTTTTCGGAATTTTTCCTCACTTGTGAGATAAATGTCAGGAACCTTTAAGGCCCAAACGGTCTCCGAACACCATCCGGACATCAATATCATCAATATAATATTCGCCTAATTAGATTAAGTTTAGTTTAAGGCCTCTCCTGGCGCATCATTACCATCATCATCAACTCTCATATCATCGTGGCAGCGTAACCCCGCCTTCCAGACGCCCTAACCTCAGAAGTGGATTACAATCACGCCACGCCAGGAGAGAACACTCTAAATGTCGAAATGACAACATCGGGCATTTGAAAAATAAAATACTTTTAGTCAAAATTAACAGAAATAGAATCGCTACGGAAAATTGAAAATAATATACATATATTGTAAAGCAAACTACCGATAATTAGAAATGCTATTTACAGGTATCAAGACACTCAGAATATTTTATACTGTACCTGATAATGCAATTGTTATAATAATGGAATATAAGTCAGCACCTCTATTATTATATTCAATAAATACTATCTATGTGTACCCTACAACCTCTCTATACGACTAATGACAATAGTCTAACATTGTGTAGATATTTTAAATGTGTTCTTCATATTAAATATTCAACCGAATTTATTATAAATACATTTTTATGATTTCTTTCATTCAAGCAAATACAGAGTGACTGTAAAATCTCGACCAATTTTTTAGAAATAATGGACTCGCGGGCAATACGTTGATATGGGATTATCATAATGGAAGGTACTTGCGAAATATACTATAATTTAACATGTCCGCCAACCTCTTTATAGCATTGTCCCATCATTCACATGTAGCCGTAAATATATTCGTCGTCATTTCATTTGTAATTGTTTCACATGCTGCTCGAATACGAATCATGAGGTGTCCTGTAGATATCGTATTTTCGCTTTGTACACTCGTGCTTCGATAAACCCCAGGCGTCAAGTCAGGTGAACGTGGTGGCCATACACACGATAATATGTATCCATCTGTTATGAAAGTACTGGTTGAAACACTATACCGTCGACAATGCCACCCTGCTCTGGCTTTGGTTCCAAAATCTCTATCAATATGTCTGCAGTAGAGTCACCGTAAAAACTGGCAGCGAATCACACGACAGCTTTCAGCTTTTGGTCAGCTGACTAGCTGCTTCACTACGAATGGTTGTCGTGAAGGTTGCGGGACAACAGACACACGTCATATTTGCAGATGATGTTACGGTATTGCCAAGTCTACCCTTGTACTATCAGGCCTCTCACGCCATTTTTCCAAATAACCTCTAACGTTAAGAATTGTTTCGCTAACTAACTAACTCACTCACTCACTCACTGGCTCTATCGAATCCGTAGGTTCATGGCAGCGTGGACATAAGCTGTCCATACATCCCTATCCTGAGCTAATATTTTCCAATCATGAAGAATTGTTTCTCTAGTTTGCGAATAGTCTTAATGTTGATAGCCTTACGACTCCTCCGCGGCATTATGACGATTAAAATTCATAGATAACATCACACTTTAATAATACTGGAAATGATTCGTCCACCACACAAGTTTGTACTGACTTGTCAACACCGCTTTTTTGTTTGCAGCGGTCCCATCAAAAATCGGGTAAGTGTGGTCACGCCGGATTTTAGAACGGATCGACTGTAGATATGTGTTGCCTATAATGGCACTTCCAGCTAACATAAAAGAACCGTAAATAGTGAATTTAGTAAGCACAAGCCGCACATTGACTTTCGGGGTGCCGCGTTGCCATTCATAGATGGCGTGTGTGGTGGGTCATTATTCCACATGCGACAATTGTGTATTAATTTTACCGCAAGAGCGGAAAATGTCCTCATCACTGAAGAGGATATGTTCGACTAAGTTTATATTGTTCATAGCCTCTATTTGTCACAACACACTGCCCTACGATCTGCATAATCTTCTTCGTCTAGTTTATATAATAATACCTGAATGTGTTAAGCATTTTTTATGTAAGCCTCAAAATATCCAACGCAGTTGTTTTGGTCACATCTAGCTCGTAACTTAGGCAAAGTGTCGTTGCTTGAGGTCTCATTTCGATGACTCCTGAAATCCGTGCTGCAGTCTCCTCGGGCACGAGAGATTGATCGGGTCGAAGCTCATGATCTACATTACCCGAACTCTGAAATTTATTGACCAGGTGTCTAATATTAGATCACGTCTAAACTGCTCTCGTACCTCCGCATACTTTAAACGGCGCAATCGAGCACCGACAACAGCCACTCGTTCAGCCTGAAACAAACACCAAATTCTAAAGTTAACTCGAAAATGGAATGAGACTTCATAGCCGTCCAGTATATAAATTATGAAGATGTATGCCTTCTTCTTTCTTCACTTCCTGGTTTAGGCAAGAGTTGCCTGTTCCGTGTTCACTAATAGATCTAAGACCATTTCTTCCGAGGACGTCCGACATCTCTTCTTCCTCTTGGAAAATAATGGAAGATTTTATTTGGTAATCTACTTTCTTCCATTCTTTCTACATGTTCTTTCCACTGTATCTTGTTGTTAAATATCTTTTCTTTTATGGAGTAGATCTATAGTTCTTCACGGATATCCTCGTTTCTTATCTAGTCCCTTCTAGTGCAGCCTTTTACTCTTCTTAAAAATGTCATCTCGGCTGCTTGGATTTTACTTTCTTGTTTGGTAGTGGTAATCCAAGATTCACTCCCATACAAAAGGACAGGGACATTGTTTTATAAAAATTTTAATTTTGTTTGTTTGTGGGCTTTATTATTCAATATTCTATTTATTGTACCACAAATAGCTTGAAACTGATGTGTTTTGTGTTCAATATCTTTATCATACCCATAGCTAATGTCACATCCTAAATATTTAAAATGGGATACTTGTTCAATAATAAGATGTATGCCAAGACTCTTAAAAGAAAGTAAAGCCTACAATGACCGGCACTTTATTGTTAATTAAGATTGCTAGATGTGGTTAACCTCTTTTTCTGCGTCGCCGATGTTTATTCTAGTTACACCTGAGCTGATACTTTTAGTTTTTCTAAGAAATGTAAAAAGTTTGAAAATACGTTTCGACGAATTCACTTGTAAGTTAATAACTTAGGTGGTCTACAATCAACGTAATATGAGACACAATGCCTTCTTTAATGAGCAATAAACTCAGTTAGTGGAACTCGATTTATTGAGGTAATTAATTTTTAAGTGAATGTAATATATCTTAATTATTAATATTTTCAACTTTTGGCGAGTGCGCATAACTCTCATATAAGTTATAATTAGCATTATGCCTAGTTGAATACCTTAATAATTGAAATAATCTTTATAGGATGGTATACTGAGTTCCAATAATACCTCAGGAATCAGTACTAGCTTATTTTACAATGTTTACAATTTACCTTCCACTGATTGCTATGAATGTCACATTACTCGCAATAGAACATCACCCTCTCCTTTCATCCAGCAGCGGTGGTCTGTGGATATATATAGTATTACAAGTACGTTTACGTAAATATTTAGGTTAAAATTAATCTAACGTAGTATTACAATAAATTTCATTTTTAACTATATGATATAAACACTTAAATAAAATAATTGCAATTTCAAATCGAACTGGAATCTTCTGTCAATAGCTAAAAACTCAATTACATGCCCTATCAAGTTTTAAATAAACTAAATATTAATATGAAGTAAATCATTAAAAAAATAAATGTGCAAAAATACATGGGTGCCAAACATGGACTCTTACTTTAAGGGAGGAAAGGAGATTACGAGTATTTGAGAATAAAGTACTTAGGACAATTTTTTGACCGAAGAGAGATGAACAGACAGGTGAATGGAGAAGACTACAACAATGAACTACGTGGCCGTTATAGGAAGCCAGATATAATAAGAACAGTTAAGTCTCATAGACTGCGTTGGGCAGGACATGTTGCACGTATGGGGAATGAAAGACGTGCATGGAAGCTTCTTCTAGGAAAGCCAGAGGGAAAACGCCCAGTTGGTAGACCAAGAATGAGGTGGGAGAATAACATTAACTATGATTTGAGGGAAGTAGGTTATACGGTTTAGGGATATATGGAGAGCTTATGTCCACGCGGCCATGAACTTACGGGTTCTTTATTGTCAGTGAGTAAGTAAGTAAGTAAATGTGGAAAATACATATAAAAATAAATAGTATCAGTTCCTTTTAGGGCATAAAAAACAAAGGTATATAAAATAGGTCCATCACAACTTCTTTAAAATAATACTC
Organism: Diploptera punctata; assembly: GCA_030220185.1. Classification (NCBI taxonomy): domain Eukaryota; kingdom Metazoa; phylum Arthropoda; class Insecta; order Blattodea; family Blaberidae; genus Diploptera; species Diploptera punctata. Next base: position 2,135,589 of record JASPKZ010000004.1, read on the forward strand.
GTATCTTCCCTACCCGAATGCATCAGTTGTAAAAAAATCTGATAAATGTAAAATAAAGGATATCTATTTAAGCAAAATTAAGCATTCCTTTTTAAACCATTGAAACACATAGGCTACAAAATAAATACTGTACATTACAACTTGTTGTTTTCCAAGCAATACTCTATGTAATAATAACCTATCCACTGCCCTTGCCTGTGTAGGACCTGATTCAGACGTTTAAGGAATGATTCAACTAGATTCTGGCTTGTGACGAAGATACTCATAAGTATCCCGGCATTGGCTTATGAGGAACATGCTTGTTCTTCTGTTATTTGTTTGTGATATATAAGACATTCTGGCCCAGATATTTACAATAATTTTGAGATCCATTGACTTCGGAGGCCAATCGAGAAAATAAACACTGTCCAATATTAATATAATTGAATTTAATTATCAAGTAAAAAAGCTTAACTTATCACCTTTTTTGATAAGAAAAGTAAAGTTTTGCTGTAGCACGAATGAATGCATTACTTTTTTTTTTCCATCCCATAGCTGTTAATGTTACAAAGAGTAACGTACAGACAGTCAGGTATGTTATACCTGTTAAAAAATAAAGTTATTTGTCTACTAGGAACCAGTTCGTGCAATGTGCACAAATCCATTCTGTAGAACTTAACCTACATCCTTCAGTGGACTTGAAAACCAATACCCTGATAGGTCTTCTATAAGCAAAGAGCAGGAACTCTGAGTCAGACATGAGGCAGATATACTATATCGGTCAATTTGGAACTGTATTAAGCACGAAGACCGTGAAAAGCATCTCAAGCAAGATATAGATTTAAAATCCTTCTAATCAGTCAGAAATCGAATACGGCCGCCAGGAACATGTCATGGCCACAGTAACAGACATTAATAATACTAATAATGACATGCATTTAATAATCCATATTATTGCAATAGGCCTACTGTTACAGCTCAGGAAAATTTACTATTTTGCTATATTTAATGACCTCAGGAATCAAACTTATGACCTTCACAATGTAAACAGGTATCCTTCCTTTCTATCTCAGCTAACAGCTAGAGGCCTAATACATATCGTTTTAGAATAGACTTTCTTCAAAAAAATGAATTAAAGCTTTTGTTAGTAACGGAAATGCTGGTGAACCTGCTTGCCGACTTTACGGTGCCTCGGGCACGAGGAGGGTGTCGAGGAATAACCCCAGGCTATGTACGAGTAAAATTAATTTAGCAACCTTAATAAACTAATGACCCTCATAACGTCTCAAGGTGTTTTAAAGTTCAGTATATTCGTATAGGCCTAATAGTTTTTTCTTTCTCATCTGTACTTCTTTATTTTCTTTCTTCCATTCCTAATATTATATATATATATATATATATTATATATATATATATATATATTATACACTATCCTTTCCCATCTCTTGTTACGTACTTTAACTCTCCTGTTTGCTTTCACGTTCTATTTTCTTATTTCTTACTCTATTTTATATAGACTTTTAAGTGTATGCTGATATTTAGGACATTTGCTTATTTTTTTATAAGAACTTATGTATTTGATCATTAATTTATATTTTATTCATCTATAAATTAAGATATTCATTGTTAAGAGCACAGCATTTCAGCATAAGGATATCCATAAATACACCTGAACATCTCCAGATGGCGAAACTCGGAACCATATAGATCATGTATTAGTGGATAAACGCTGGCACAGTAGCATCATCGATCGATATTAGATCAGTTAGAGGGACAGACAGCAATTCGGATCATCATCTGGTCAGAGTGAAAATCAGACAACGGCTATCGCTTATGAGAGGAACAAACGCTAAAGATGATTCTGTAAAATGTGAATTAAAAAACTTGAAAAAATAATGAAATGCGGCAAGAATACCACATCAAAATTGCTAATAAATTTGAAGTACTGGAATCTTCAGATGACAATGTGGCAAATGAAGAAGAATCTGATATAAATAAAGAATGGGAGGCTATAAGAGATACTATTAAATTGTCAGCATCAGAAAGCACTGGTTGTAAAAAAAGAGGCAAAACAAGAAATGGTTTGATGAGGAATGTGCCGACAATGTAAAGAAAAGAAAGGTAGCAAAAATGAAATAGTTACACGAGCCAAATGAGGTAAATTTAGAGCAATTGGGTAGAATTAGACGGGAAATCACCAAGTTACTAAAGAGTAAAAAAGGGAATATTTGAGAGAGAAGATTAATGATCTTGAAATTAACGCAAAAAATAGGAACATTAGAGAATTATATCAGGGAATTAGTATAGAGAAGAAAGGATTTCAGGCTAGAACAAACATAATTCGGAATGAAAATGGGGATATGATTGCAGATTCCAGGAGTATATTAAATAGATGGAAAAGTTACTTTAATCAGCTATTAAATGTACATACAAAACAGGACATTGAGGAGGATAATTTACAGACAGCAGAAATGTTAGTTGCAGAACCAAGTGCATTAGAGGTTGAAATGGCGATTGAAAAATTGAAGATGTATAAAGCATCGGGTTCAGATGAGATCCCAGCAGGACTGATAAAATCAGGGGGAGAAAAAAATATGGACAAGATACGCCAGTTGCTTAATATGATTTGGGACAAAGAAGCTCTTCCAGATGAATGGAAAGAATCGATTATCATAACAATTTGTGAGAAAGGAGATAAAACTGATTGCAACAACTATAGGGGCATTTCATTACTTTCAATTTCGTACAAAATTCTAACAAATATATTAGTAAGCAGACTTTCTCCTTATATTCATGAGATTCTAGGAGATCATCAATGTGGATTTAGAAGAAACAGGTCTACAGCAGATCAGATTTTTAGCTTAAGACAGAATTTAGAAAAGAAATGTGAATATAATGGTACTATACATCAACTATACGTAGACTTCCAAAAGGCATACGACTCAATTAAGAGGGAGAAGTTATATAGTATCCTGCTAGAGTTCGGAATTCCTAAAAAGTTAGACTTATACGAATGTGTCTAAATGGCACAAAGAGTACGGTACCTGTAGGCAAACAGTTTTCAGACACTTTTGAAATCCAGGATGGGTTGAAGCAAGGAGATGCACTATCTCCTCTACTATTTAATATTGTACTAGAGCATGCCATTAAATCTTTAGAGAATGAGGAAGGCTTACAACTCAATGGTATTAATAAGCTGTTAATTTATGCTGATGATGTAGTACTATTGGCCGATAGCGAGGAGATATTAAAGGACAACATGCACACACTACTGAGTAACACTAAGAAATTAGGACTGGAAGTAAATATCAATAAAACTAAATATATTGTCACAGGTAGAAATACATTATATAATGGAAATGGACAGCTAATGACAAATCAGGGGAATTTTGAGGAAGTGGCTGAATTCAAATACCTAGGAGAAATAATCACAAATAGGAATGAGATGCACAAAGAAATTAAACATAGGCTCAATTCTGGAAATGCGTGCTATTATGCATTGCAGAGACTCTTGATGTCCCAACTCCTTTCAAAAAACGTTAAACTGAAAATATATAAAACTATTATTCTACCAGTTATATTATATGGGTGCGAAACATGGACTCTTACTTTAAGGGAGGAAAGGAGGTTACAAGTATTTGAGAATAAAGTACTTAGGAAACATTTTGGACCTAGGAGAGATGAAGAAACAGGTGAATGGAGAAAACTACATAACAATGAACTAAATGGTCTTTATAGGAAGCCAGATATAATAAGAACAGTTAAGTCTCGTAGACTGCGATGGGCAGGACATGTTGCACGTATGGGGAATGAAAGACTTGCATGGAAGCTTCTTGTAGGAAAGCCAGAGGGAAAATGCCCAGTTGGTAGACCAAGAATGAGGTGGGAGAATAACATTAACTATGATTTGAGGAAAGTAGATTATAGAGGGAATTAATGGAAAGCATTAGCTCAGGATAGGGATGTATGGATAGCTTATGTCCGCGCGGCCATGAACCTTCGCGTTCGATAGTGCCAGTGAGTAAGTAAATAGAAATTAAGATGTATTTAAATTGTTAATATTTTATTTAAAGACTCTCTTAACAACTCAACCCGTTATGCTTGCATTTCAAATCTGGGCGTGTAAGGAGCAATACATATTGTTCAGACAATTGCAAAATAAGTTTGCATTCAAATTATTGTTTCCCATCATTTTAGAGAATTCCAAAGAAATTAATCTAACAAAGATTGTTCCATTGGTTTACGCAGTTTCTGCGAGACGGAATTTTACATTTTAATTTGTTAGAGAAATTATACAAATAATCATTGAAAATCGGATATTGAGTAAGTCGAGTTGGGTGAGTCCCACTTCCAGATCCAGAAACTTATCATCTGGCAGGTCCACAATTGTCTTCAAACAGGCAGTGCAAGAAACAGGTGCGCCTTCTTAATTAGAAGAAATTTCTGTCTATACGTTACATAGGCTTTTATCCCTATAAAAACATAACATTGAGCCAACTAACGGTATTACAATTAAAGTTTGCTTTCAATTCCATTTACTTATTAACGGTGCGAGAAGAAAATTGTGCATTGTAAAAAAAAAAAAGAATAAAGGCAGTGCTGTGCATCTTGGATACTAAAAATTGATTACAACCCAGCACATAACTTGGTCGTGCAAGTTGTGGACAAATGATAGAGAAGCTGTTTCCGCTCCAGAAGCGACAATTTACAGATGCTGTATCTGCTACTTGTAATCATTTAGCTATGACGTGTTCCCAAGGGAATCCTTCGCCAATTCATACAAGTTTCACAATGTGCCAAGAAAGAAAAAGTATACATTACTATACTCGATTATTAAAAATAACAACAACGCTTAGTATGTTTTGCATCAATATAGGTTTTGGTGAATGTGGGGAATCAGATATCGGTATGGGCATGCGCTTCAAATTTTTTTAGATATCTCCAACAACCCAATAAGACAGTAGTTCTCAAGTTTAAAGGATATTAAAGTTCACGCGACCCGTAGGTTAAATTAAATCAGTAGGCTATAACTACTTATTAAGATGTAAATAATTTATGACATGCCATTTATGTTCTTTCTTTCCTAAATTTAACGTATCCCTCCGATAGGTACTATTGCATTTCTCATACCACACTAGACTTACAGGGATGAAATCTGTCGGCAGAAGTTTCTAAACTCTGGATCACACATATAACATTTTTTGACCACACAACGCCATGAAGAGCATCCTTGGATTGAGTGATTACCTCACGTGCATTTAAGACAAGGCGCACCATTCATGCACACATTCATATTTAATAAGGCGAATATGATGTGGATGTTTGTGATAGCCAAAAGGGTTCGGAGGCTATTTGGACCTTAAAAAATTATTATAGGTGAGTTAAACTCCGAAAAATCCTAATCCAGGTACTTGTTCCAATTAGAAATCGAAACAGGGACCGCTGCGTCTGAGCTAACGACATTACTATTAGACCACAGCGGTGGATCTGATACGTTATTAAAACAGCAAATTTCCTCTAATTGAACGCATGCTAAAATTTACTCATTGAACTAATGTGAAGTTACAAGCGCAAGGAAGTACATTTAAAAGAAAGCGCCAAAACATAAATAAATATATTACAATTCTAGCTTAGCGTTAACATTTGTGTGGCTCCTTTATCGCAAGGGGGGGCGAGAGATCAAGATCAACTATGAGTTCCGAACCATAAGCTGAGAAACGCTGTATAAGGGTTTTGTTGTGGATAAATTAGTAAAGTATGTATATGTATCCCACTTCAGGCCTTGGGAGGCACTTACAGTAGGAGGAGGTTAAACTCCTGCCTTTCTAGATAATAGACACGATATGTCAGCCGCATTGTCATATATGCGTGGCAGCCGCGTTTACCTCCACATCAAGCATCTGGTACTGATTTTCGTTTGAGGCTGAGTCGATACCAGGGCTATCAGGGTTTAGGCCAGTTTGAATTCCAGATTCCACTGGAACTCGATACTCCTACCTTCTGGGTTGCAGCGTATTGTCTTAACCAATTACGCTACAGCGCGTGCCCCTATTTATATTATGTGTACATATGATCTATGTGCACATTTGGAAGTTATGTGCGTTCCTTAGGTCCCTCATTTCATGCTCATGATGGCGCAGTATATAATTATTTTACAGCAGCAGATCTTTAAATATAATAGAATGAATTCAAATACTGCAGTCAGTTTAATGAAAAGGTATTTAGTCTATGCTTTAGGCTTAGCCATAGACGTTTCATGTTAAAAGACAAGATACACCACCAATCATGTGTATATATATATTGTTTTTCTTTAACTACTATAGTAAAGAATAAACCAAGAAGACCAAATAGACTCCTGCATACTGTTATTCTAAATATAATGAAAATAAAAGTCAATAAAATCTACTAATTAAAAAAAGGTGTTCTAACTCAATCAGTAGCTGGTCAGTAGCGAAATATTTTCTGCTGAAGATCGGGACGGTCCCAAAAGGCCTACAACAGTTTTAAATATTTTACTAATTGAATAGATGCATACAAGAAGCATAATTTTATAATTCTATATTGTGACTAATAAATCAACAATATTTAACCATACAATTTATTATAACAACATAAATACTGGTTATAAATATAATATTAATGAAGTTTAAGTGTATGCAGTATATGTAAGACATTTATTATCTTCGTATTATTAATACACAAAGTGCAGCAGTCTAAATCTGATTTAATTTCTGCCAAACAGCCTATAATTCTTGCTTGATCATCAGATGTAATAAAAAAATAAACCATGACTGAATGACTTTATAAATTACTTAACAATCATTTTTTGGCATTAAATTATACTCATTAGCAAATACGATTCTATCCTAGAAATTAATTGCTAAATATTTCTTATTATAGTGGAATGAGTTGCTTGAGAGGGTCTATCTGAGACTTCTATTTAGCAGAACAGGAGTGAAAATCGACCTAAGGTTTTAATTATTTTATTGAGTTGTTAGATCAAATTCTGGTTAAATGACAACTACTAATATCCATTTCATAATTAAACGTTATCTCACACTTGATTAAAATAAATGTTCAGTGATATTTCACGAGATACACCAACGCACATAACAATAGATATAATCGACACAACTTAGCCTACTGGTATATCTGAAAGATCATAACCCAGAGCGTGTATAAAATGTAAACATACAACTAACTCACCAGCACCATCGAACTCATAGGTTCATGACCGTGCGGACATAAACTCACAATATATACCTATCATGAGATGTTTTCCAAATATCCCCTGAATAATTTATCTCCCTCAAATCATGGTTACATTATTCTACCACCTCATTCTTGGCTTACCTACTTGGCGCTTTCTTCTGGTTTTCCTAAAGGAGTTTCCACGCCCCTCTCTAATGTCCTATTCGTGTCGCATGTCCGGTCTATGGTATGTCTATGAGACTTAACTGTTCTTATTATATCTGGTTACCCACAACGATTATGTATGTCACTATTATGTAGTCTTTTCCATTCACCTGTCTGTTCGTCTTTATTGTATTCAAAGTTTTCCTAAGAACTTTACCCTCAAATATTTTGTATCTCCCTTAAAATAAGAGTCCATGTTTTGTATCTATACCGCTATAGCTTGGAGAATAACAGTTTTATATATGTCCAATTTAACTTTTTAGAGAAGTTGGGATGCCAAGAGTCCTTGTAATGCGTAATACCATGCGTTTTTAGAAATGACCCTACCTTTAATTCTTTTCTGCAACTCATTATTGTTTGCAATTATTGTTCCTATGTAATTGAATTCAGCCACTTCTTCTAAATTTCTCTCATTTCTTACTAACTTTCTATTTCCATGATTAAATTCATTCCTATGTTTGACCATATATTTAATTTTACTGATGTTTACTTCCACCCCAATTTCTTAGTATTACTCAATAGAATGTGTGTTGGCCTTAACTATCGCTTAATAATATTATATCGTCAGGATATACTGTGCTAACAGCTTATTAATACCATTAATTTGTTTGCCTTCTTCACCCTCTTAAGTTTTTAAAGCATGCTCTAGAAAAAAAAATAGTATATGATAAAGTGCATCTCCTTGCTGTAACCCATTGTGAAATTAAAAAGTATCTGGTAATTGTTTGCCAACATACACTACACTATTTGTGCCATTTAGACACATTCGAATAAGTCTAACAAATTTTTAGGAATTCCGAACTCCAGCAGGATAATATCCCAACAACTTCTCCCTCTAACTGAATCGTATGCATTTTTTAAGTATGCATGTAATTTATGTGTAGTACAGTTATATTCCCATTCATTTTCTAAAATCTGTCTTATTCTAAAAAATCGTATCTTACAAATCCACATTGGTTTTCAACTATTATATCGTCAATATTGCGAGTATGTCCGGATATTAATATATTTTGTTAGAATTTTGTTCGATTAAAAAAAAAAGAAATATATAGTAATGAGACGCTACTGTAGTTGTTGCAATCAGTTTTATGTCATTAGATTGGTGCAATAAAATATTATTTCCATTCATTTGGAAGAGCATCTTTTCCCCAAATCATACTAAGCAACCATGTCTCTTGTCTATCAATTCCCCACCCTTGATTTTATGAATTCTGTTGGTATCCCATCTGAACTTGTTTATTTATAGAATTTTAATTTTCTATTATTGTTTCAACCTTTAATGCACTAGGTTCTTTGATTAGTATTTGTGGCTGTCTGTAAATCATATTCTTCAGTATCCTGTTCTACATATGCACTAATAGATATAACTATATATAAAGTAATTTTTTTCATCTATTTAAGAGTATTATACTTATGAAATCTGCAAATCTGAAATCCTTTAATATTTGTTAAACAAAAATAACAATCAGTTAGATGATCCTTCGGTTCCCTCCAAATCATGGGAATTGCAAATGGCATATGATGTGTACCATTTTTCCACCCAATCAACAGTCTTAACACACGAAGCACAGCATATATTTGGGGCCCAGCTATTATCAAAATCACCCACTTGACAACCAAAGTAAAGTTCATAACACTCTTTCACAAGTGGTGTCAAATTTCGCCTCTGAGACTGGAAGGCCAACTCACCACAAATATAGCAGAAATTATCTGTATGATTTATACACTTTCGTGGCTGATGAAAGAAGAAAACTCTAAAACACAACACACACAATACACTTTTAAACATAAAGGAAGGAAATATATTTTTTACTAGTGATATTCGTGCTATTAAGCTCACAGTCAGCTCACTACTGACACAGTGCAATGCAGATTAACAGGTCTGAGCATGTTAAAACACGCATGAAACTGCATAGTCTTGTCTTTTGGTGGTTCAGCATGACATTACATATAATTTCCTTAAATACAGCTTGAATAAATTCGCTACATATAAGGTAAAGCTTCCTATGACAGGTCAAAGTGAATGTTAAAATCAATTTGAAAAAAGTAGCTGTCACAAAAAACTGTGCCCGATGGAAAAATTCTGACTACATATCTGAATTCAGTATCAACAAATCACTAAATTCACTAATCAGATTTCGTGTGAAAAACCCTTGTCGACCAGTGTTAATCACTGAATAAATAATATGCATTTATGCTTTTGTATTCTGCCTACTTTTATGTTTATACATTTACACATTCTCGTTCTCGTCCTTCTCCTCAACTCGTGCCCGACTCAGTGCCGGGACGAGGGATGAGATGGAATCAAGCCTCTTATTTAGAGGTCTGTGAATAACAAGGATCCCGGTCGACCATGTCTGGCGCACCATCATAGGGGCAGATAAAATTAAACTAAGTTAATGAAATGAAACTAAATAAATGAATATATGATGGAATGGAATTAGTGGCAAGGTAAAACGGGAGAAACCTCGAGAAAACCTACCCCATACTCCGTTTCGTCCACCACGAAACCCACATGGAGTGACCGAGACTCGATCTCGGAACCACACCGGTGAGAGGCGAGCGCTACGGAGTAGCTACAATTGTATCAAAATTGAGAGAGCAAATTTATACTTTTCATTCTACACAATAATAAAACCAGAAAAACATATCAGAAAATGTGGGTCCGCAAACGACATGTTTGAAATAAGTGTTAAAATGGATGCTTACGAGCAGTCTCTGAATTTTCGTACACATGCACAAATTATGTAGCCCAATTTTTACTTTAAATGCTAGGTAGGCCTACAGTGTCATAAGAAAAAGTAAAAAAAAAGTTTACATTATTATATTCTCTGTTCAATTTTTTAAAGGTAGGCTCTTCTTGTTTTTAACGAGTAATAATGGATGTAATAAGTTACTTACTAATGTTGACTTGTGCATCTTAAAATGTGTTGTTAAAATGTCCTTGCATCTGAATCCAATAATAAGTTATACTTTCTTCCGTGTGGATTTAAATATATTTGAAAAGCAAAATATACGCCTAGACTGGGGTATGACTTTCTATGTCAATGCTCTTCCATCTGAGTAACCTAGGCCTCCAATCTAAACGCGTATTTTTTTCTTACACATAGTTAATTCCCTGAATTCAAATACCTAGGAACAATGATCACAAATAGGAATGAGATGCACAAAGAAATTAAACATAAGCTCAATTCTGGAAATGAATGCTATTATGCATTGCAGAGACTCTTGATGTCCCAACTCCTTTCAAAAAATGTTAAACTGAAAATATATAAAACTATTATTCTACCAGTTATATTATATGGGTGCGAATCATGGACTCTTACTTTAAGAGAGGAAAGGAGATTACAAGTATTTGAGAATAAAGTACTTAGGAAAATTTTTGGGCCAAAGATAGATGAACAGACAGGTGAATGGAGAAGACTACATAACAATGAACTGCATGGTCTTTATAGGAAGCCAGATACCATAAGAATAGTTAAGTCTCGTAGACTGCGATAGGCAGGACATGTTGCACGTATGGGGAATGAAAGACTTGCATGGAAGCTTCTTGTAGGAAAGCCAGAGGGAAAACGCCCAGTTGGTAGACCAAGAATAAGGTGGGAGAATAACATTAACTATAATTTGAGGGAAGTAGATTATACAGGGAATGATTGGAAAACATTAGCTCAGGATAGGGATGTATGGAGAGCTTATGTCCGTGCGGCCATGAACCTACGGGTTCGATAGTGCCAGTGAGTAAGTAAGTAAGTAAGTAAGTATAGTTAATTCCCTAACCTCAAATGCTATGAGCCGTTGCTACGATTTTTGCAAATGGCGGCTTCTTTATTAAAATAATCAAGGCGTTATTTTTCTTTTCAAATATAATTTGTCCATCATTAAGATGTTTAAAAACTAATAATATTAACATTGAAACAAGCACTACTGGCTTTGTAAGTAATGTTTAAATTTCCAATAAAAAGTCTTCTTAATAAAGAAGCCACCATTTGCAAAAATCGTAGCAACGGCTCGTAGCATTTGGGGTTAGGGAATTAACAATGTGTAAGAGAAAAATACGCGTTTAGATTAGAGGCCTAGGTGGCTCAGATGGAAGAGCATTGACATAGAAAGTCAAAGGTCCTGAGTTCAAACCCCAATCTAGGCGTATATTTTTCTTTTCAAATATAATTTGTCCATCATTAAGATGTTTAAAAACGAATAATATTAACATTGGATTTAAATACTCCTTAGGATAATTTTGGAAAATTTGACAAATATGTTAACTTATCTAATTTTCGAATCTGAACATATACAAAACAATAATCATATCTATATTCACATATGCTTCCGAAATATCGGATCTAAATATAAATTATGGAACTGTTATTGCAATGTGGAGAAGGAAACTATTGGTTTGTCTCATAAGATTTTTAATGTAACGTTGTGTGTTGTCATTTTGAAGATATGATTTACTTAGAGTTTGTTCCAAACGAACGAGCAGTTGTTGTGGATCTTCTTTCTCAACAACTGGAAAGAGTTTATTAGATTTTGAGGTTCGCGGATTAAAACCCGATCGAACATAAAACAATAACAAAAATTCAGAAATTGGGATGAATATTACTGCTATTAAACACGGCATCTTGCTCCTTCACATTACCATCTTTTCGATCCATTACCCACCTCATGCGTGAATTTTTTAAAACAGTGAAGCTATGGAAATGGGTTTAACGAATTGTTCGCATCTTTTTACCAGAGACTGGCACCATCGCGGAATAATAAACCTCGCTGAAAGTTCGCTCAAGTCTGATGGTATCTGATGGTATCTACTTTAAAGAGTAGTTTAATTTCTTGACGGAAACAATTTCAAATAAATTTAGTTTAAAAATACATTACTTATGAATCAGTATCTGTGCTTAAGCCACATTTTGGCTCAGTTCATAAAAGTCATGTTTGGAAATAAGATCAAAATAACAATAATGTTTGGAAATACGATCAAATAGAATGTCTGGAAGAGCATGCTATAAGCCAGACAAGCTATCATAGCGAAAATAACAAAAGAATATCTTGGTTGACACTTAATCGTAGGCTAATGAAGATTAACATAATTGTTAAAAAGCACTTTAGTAGAAAACCGGATGGTAAAAGGAGATGAGGAGACCAAGATTTAGATGGTTAAATTACGTGGAGGATGACTAAAGAAGAATTAACGTTAAGAGAATTAAAGCTTGGGAAGGAGATAAATATAATGCCAATGTAAGAGAATATTAGAGGTGAGTCCCTTAGAAGACTTAAGAGGCCGTTGAAGTAGTAGAATGTTAAGGCTCCCATCTTTCTGGACAAACGATGCAGGATGTCAGGTTTGTTTTCAGTTCTGGTGACACCGCCTTAACTCCCAGAACAAAACGTCTCTTATCCCTACTCATTTTGGTTAAGAACTGAGTTGACCCCAGGGCCATGGTGTCGCCAGAAGGCCTAAGCCAGTTTCTAAATCCTGAATCCTTCGGGTAATAGTGCGTAAAATAGTCTGTTCTATTCTCTATTGAATCATAGTCCTTAAATGTGACAACACTCGCAAAAATCTAAAGGATATAAAACAGATGAGTTATTTATCTTTGTCAAAATCAATAGGACAAAAGACTGTCTCAATAAATGTTTTCTAGAGAGATGTACAATAAATATAACAACTTTTAATATTGTATATTAATTCTAATTTTTCCTCACCTTTAAGACAAATGTCAGGAATCATTAAGGTTCCCGAAAATCATCTGGTCAGCATAATAATTATTATTAGGCCTATATTCGCTATATTATGAATATGCGTCTATGTGTGTGTGTGCGTGACAGGTGTGTCTCTTCTTAATGTTGAGTTGAGATTTTCACTCGTTCGGAGAAGCCCTGCATGTCCTTGTGAGGTTAAAAGCATGTATGTGATCCATAGTTTAAAATTACTTTTCCGACAGGCCGTGCCACTTTAAGGCCCGGATGTTGCGTGTAATGTAAAAAGTACCTATAAGTCAGGAAGTTAAATCGAATTAATGGGATGGAGTATTAGGTCTATGATACCTATTATAGAAGGAAAAAAACACGTTTTTAATCTGTAAGGAAAAATATCGATAGCGGCTTATGATCATAGAAACGTAACTGTTCAAAGGGTCCTTTGAGAACACAATATTGACACTTTTTGTTCTATTACTGCGCACTTTCACCTGTTTTCAGTGTCCTAAATAAATTTGTATACATTCAGTTATATAATAATAATAATAATAATAATAATAATAATAATAATAATAATAATAATAATAATAATAATAATAATTTTATTTAAATTGACGTCAAGACCATAATTTATTCCTTACCTTCCATTGAACCAGCAAACCAAGGCATACAAAAATTTGTTTATGCACTGTAATTATGAGTAAAACTAGAATTAAATACTACTAATATGAACACTTAAACTGTACACAGAATTTTAAACACTCGATTATTTGTACGTAAAGACAGGCACAAACAATTTTTAGTATACGAAAAACTCATGTAATTAAAAAAATAAGAGAGTAACACCAATGTTGAGCTTGCTAAAAATGTTATCTTTTTGAAAGAGGCTATTGACATTGTTGCATCGTATGAAAATTGTAAGTCAGAAATTACATTAAACATGTTGAGGATAAAAATATTTAGGGAACTTCCAAATTTACAATTCGATTAGCGTTAATTATAATTATGAGAGATAAGTTATTTGAGAAAATCGCTCGTTTGCGTGCTACAATTTCGTTAAAGGGAGCACTGTACCCTGTCTGGCTATTGTCAGCAAACAAGACGCGAACAGTTGGAGCGTAATAATGGCAGTCTGACGTCCTCTGTCTCTCTCAATGCAATAATACGGTAAATAAAACAGAATTAATTCAATTTGCTGCCATGTCCACTTTATATTTACTACTTGCTTCCTAAGGTAGAGGAAACGACCAATTGCTCTGTTGGTAACAAAATTTCCTTCAGCCTACTGACAAGATAACTGCATGGCATTCGCATGTTACATCGATTTGGCAAGGTGCATCGTACTGTACAACGCTAATTAAAACAATTGCATAGTCATACTATACAACAATTAATTGATTCATTTCTTATTCTTACTTTAACGTATTCCTTTTAGATTTTTTAAGTGCTACATGGCACCCGATCCACGATATATCATGAGAGAATCTTTAAAATTTGGATCGCATATATAATTTTTTGGCCACACTTGAACATGGAGGGCCTTCCCGAATGAGAGATCAGCTCAATGCGGCGCCACCTCCGATATAGCACGATCATTGGACAAAAGTGACAATTCACTAACATATTCATACTAAACAAGGCGAATATTTTAGATTGATTATGATGGCGGGGACTAAAGAATTTTGAGTTTAAGTTTTCCGACATTTGTCCTACAAGTGAGTAAAAACATAGAAAAAAGTCACCCAGGAATTTGTTCCGACCATAGATCGAACCCGGGCCCTATGCACGTTTCCTCGAGACCAAAACGATGGGTTATGTTACAATCAATACCTTATAGCCCTATAAACGTTTTCACCAGTTTCTTACTGCTTTTCTATACTCGAACATCTCCACTTGGTGCAGGGATGTTCCTTGCTAATGTAGACAGGTCGTCGGTTATTTCCCTAAATATATCAGGGACTGACAAGTTGTTAGCTAATCGCTTCAAAGAGGACCTAGTAGGCAACTAAGGTATTAATAGGATTGGAAAGGTCAATTAACATTTTACTTAGGCTCTTTAGATTTGAGGTTCTTTCACGAATCAAAATCTTCGGACTCGAAACTCACGGCTTTGAAGACTCGCCTGGACGATTTATCCCTTGGATTTTTCAATTATTAAAATTCACCCAAACCAGCCGGGTTTGAACTCGTGGCCAGACCAGAGCCAATGAACTTAACCCCATATATAATCGAGGCCGATAATTATCATATTCATAACTCATAAAAACCGAACAGCTTAATAAATGCATCCGGTAGACTGTCTCTTCAAGATTTCATATTACAGAGAAACATGGACTTTATGGGAGATTAAATGATTAAGAGTATTTGTGCACTCTTTTGAATAACACTAAGAAATTGGGGCTGGAAGTAAACATCAATAAAACTAAATATATGACCACACAAACAAATGTATTATATAATAAAAATGGACAGTCATTCACAAATCAGGAAAATTTTGAAGAATTGTCATAATTCAAATACCCAGGAACAATAATTACAAATAGGAATGAGCATGCACAAAGTAATTAAACATAAGGTTAATATTGAAATGCATGCTGTTATGTATAACAGTTCCACCTGTCGCCCCAAATTGTCTAAAAAGCATTACACTGAAAATGTTAATAACTGTTATAATCCCAGTTATATTATATGGATGCGAAACATGGACTCTTATATTAAGGAAGGATAAAAGATTACGAGTATTTGAGATTACAATTCTTAGGAAAACGTTTTGACCAAAGAATGATGCACAGACAGGCGAATAGAGAAAACTGCATAAAAGAGAGCTACATAATATTTATAGGAAACCAGATATAATGAGAACAGTTATCTCTATGATGGACAGGGCATGTGGAACAAAAGGGGAATGAAAGAGGGACGTGAAAACTCCTTGTAAGAAAATCAGAGGAAAAGCGCGCAGTAGGAAGGCCAAGAATGAGGTGGGAGAATGACATTAACCATGATTTGAGGGAATTATATTGTATAGGGAATGTTTGCAAAACTATAGCTCAGGATATGGATGTATGGAGAGCTAATGTTTTCGCAGTCATAAACCTACAAGTTCAATATTGCCACTCAGTTAGAATCAAACGATTGAACTATTTCAAATTGAAACAATTATAATAACGGGTTAAAGTCGCGTCGATACCTCATAAGCAGCAGGCTCGGATTTGATCCCCAGTAGGAACAAGATTCCTTGGTAAGTGTTCGGGATTTTTCCTTAAATGTCGGGAAATCTCAAGGCCCAAATAGACCCGGAATAATATTTTCCCGTTCTAATCATGCTACAATATTCGTCTTTTTAGTATGAATGTGTGAAAGAATAGCATGTCTTGTCTTAAATGTTCGTGTTGTCTCGGAGCTGATCCTGCACAGAGCTGATCCCTCATTCATGAGGTCCTCGATGCCATTGTGTGGTCAAAAAAGTATGTACAGTATATCATTTAAGCTTTAAATTTTCTCTTCTGACAGGTAGTGCAACTGAAGGTCAGGATAGCGTGGAGTATATAAAAATACATACAAAGGATATAGTTAAACTTAGGTAGAAAAACAAAGATTAAAAGGAAATCAAACAAAATTTAACAGCAATTAAACTATTTGAAATTATACCAGCTAAAATAACTTACTTAATACTTAATACAGGCTTTCTACTTTACAGCAGTTCGCTCTTGATTTCTGCTTTCCAGAGATTCCTATCTTCCCACTGTCCTTCTTTTCATACCCCTCTCCATCGTGGCATCATATATTCCCTCATTCCCATGTCCTTCTACTTCTCCTCCTCTTCCTTCTGCCTGGTATCTCCCAATCTAACACCTGTTTAGGCCACTGGTCTTCCGACATCCGTTGTACATGTCCATACCACTATAGAGCTGTCTTTGTTATCCTATAGATAACAGTAAGCCTATATGTATTTCTAATATGTTGTAGCCTGGATATTCTCATACTTCTCCGTAATCCATCCAGCTAAAATAACAAAAGATAAATAGTTGAGAGATCTTAATGAGTGTATGTAAGTTATTAACAGAATATAACATCAAATAAACATTAATTATGTGGATGGTGTCATCCATTAGTGAAAGAATGCGGCCATTCACCCTAGTCTCTTACTCTGAAAAATAATGTATTGAAAATAAAACAATTTGGACAAGTTTTAATCTTATTACTAACAGTTCCATTTTTACTAGGATACCTTAACAATTTGGGTACGATTATAATATGCCACAAACCTGAAATTAATCGATCATAATCACGATTAATTTAAAATGACTTCTTTATATTCTTAATATTCTTGCAATTGTGAATAAATGTAACTTCAAGCACGAATTGCAGGACATTTAACAGAGACTTAACTTAATCATAGCATTTGTATTCTATGCTTTGCAGCTTTACTAAGGAACTATAGGTGTGGTAGTTTCCCATTGCTTTCCACACCGGTGATGGGTGATGATGATAATGATAAGGATGATGGTGATGATGGCCGGATGATTTTCGGGGACGGTTGGGCTCTAAGCTTCCTGACAATTGTCTTAGAGGTGAGGAAAATTCCAGAAAAAACTCACCCAGAGCCTGTCCCGACCGGGAATCGAACCGTGATAAGTTGTCACGCTATATCGAGACCACAGCGGTGGGAATATATATATGTTATATACACTTTTTTTAAAGTCATTCCTACTACATCCTAGAAGATTAACATTTTCATCTTTCTAGAAAATCGGTACGAATGTCAACTGGATTGTGAGCCCTGTGTAACAGCCGCCTTTGCTCCAGAATAAACATGTGGCACCGGTACTCATTTCTGTTAGAGGTTGAATCGATCCCAGGACCATGGTACCGCTAGAAAGTTTTAGGCCAGTTTAAAAGTTCCGACACAGGCACAACCCCCGACTTACTTTTCCTACGATGTACCTCGTATATAGCCTATATATAATTTTGTGGACAGTATTCATAAGCACATTAGCCTAACTTAGTGTGTTTTTCGTGTGAGCGTGCACGTAAATTCTCTCCGCAAAGTTTAAGATTATTTTAAAGGAGTGTTTTCATAAAATAAGTCCTTTGTCTCCGTTATCACGTTACTACACAGAAAATTGATGTTAATTTATTAGATATTAATAATATTTATCACGTGTGGGCCGGTAATGTGGAATACAGGGAAGAAATGTCACTTATTTCTTCTGGGAATGTTTATACTTGAATGAGTGCTGATGCCTATTTGTTGCTGATGTGTCAGTATCCAAACAGCTGTAAATTATGTGGGATTATATTGTGAGCCACTGTTCTATGAATTATCTTGTGTACAGTGGCACATGTGGAGTGAGCTAAGATATTTATTAGCGAATACTTCGACATATTAGATAAAGGAACGTAATATATGTGTGAGATATCAATATACAATTACAATGTAAAACGGTACTGAAGAGTAAGGGTGTTACTTATATACGGAAATATCCCTGTACAATCTGTAAATGTCTACTGATAAAAGTTCGTTTCCACTCTATATAAGGGGGCAAAGTTTCAGCTTCACTTTCTAGAGTTTGCTGAATCAACTCTTTTCAAATGAAAGTATTAAATGTGATCCCACACTAGGATACACTAGGGGTAGGAGGAGGTTAGCCTTCTCATCTTCCAAGACAATCTGTAGATGGATTGTCAGTCCTGCCAAGATGGCCGCCTTTTACACCAGAACAAACGTCTGGCACTCATTTCCCTTAGAGTTTGAATGGACGCCAGGCCCATGATGCAGCCAGAATGTTCAGGTCAGTTTGAAAATTCTAACCCCCATGGGACTCGAACCTTCGACTTTCTAGCTTATAGCGTATTGTCTTAACCAACTACGTTATGGCGTGCCCCAAATGAATGTAATACTTATTATTAAACAACAGAAGAAACTCATATAAAAGTAATGATACGATTTGCAAGTACTGTATATAGGCCTATAGACTAGGTCCTAGGGCATGAGGTTTGCATGCATCCGAAGGTTTGAGTCAATGATGTTAAGGTCTATACCTAGGACACAAATGTTAAACATTTAAAATATACGCACGCCTTTGAATTCAATTCCTCACCCTATGGAGGCTAAACTACACATTTTCAAATCTGGTATATATATATATATATATATATACATTTTATAATCTAAAGCAGAGAATTAATTTTAAAGGATATACTTGTAGATAGTTACGGATTCTTATGGATTTGGGATAATACTCTTGTAATGCCCTTGATATAATGTTATAAAAACATTTACGTGCAAGCCTAAATAAGTTTATTTTTATATTCAATTCCTTGACAAGATACTTAAAGTTATTTGCCTTCCTGTGTCTCTAATGTGCAAGACTTTACATGCCTTAGAGATAGGGAGCAAATACAATAAACACAAGTTCCAAATTATATGATTTCCATTAGGTTAATTGTTGAAATTAAGGCTACCGAAGCGTTATAAGAGAACCAGTAACAGAGTATAAAGGGAATGAAGGTTGCAGTGGAGGGAGGGAGGACATCCCTTTCACGTGTAAATCATGGTTTTCTTTTCGGTCTTCTCTGTAATTGCTTTAGTAACAACGGTCCTGTAGGGGATGAAAATCTAAATGTGAGAATCCAAAGATTAAAGGTAGGAAAATTATAAAAACCAAGTGGGATTCTAAGTTTTTATTCTTTAAATAAGAGTAAAAAAGTAAATCTGAATGCGTAATGTAAAATGTTTGAGGAATATACCCGATAATAATTGAACTGCAGTTTATAGAAAGCAACAAAGTAAAATATCAGATAATTTTTCAAGAGAAAAGAGAGAGGGAGAGAGAGAGAGAGGAGAGGAGGAGCGGAGAGAGAGAGAGAGAGAGAGAGAGAGAGAGAGAGAGAGAGAGAGAGAGAGAGAGAGAGAGAGAGAGAAGAAATATTTTCATAAACTAAGAACTGAATGTTTTAAATTATTTTATTTACCACGAATAATGTACCAGTAGTGAAGTGAAATTTATTCTACAAAATAATGCCAATATTTTAATTTCTTGAGATTTTCTTGGAGTCCACCGCTTTGGTATCGGGATAACGTCGCTGTCTCGTACGCAGCGGGCCCGGGTTCGTTTTCTCATCAGGACAAATTGGATGATTATCTTTCCTGGAGTTTTCCTCATCTGTAAGAAGAGTCGGGAACCTTTAAGTCCCAAACGGTCCACGAACATAATTTGTCGATCGCAATCATCATTTTTAAATTCGCCATGTTTAATATAAATGTGTGAGTGAACGATGTGTTTTGTCCTAAATGTTGTACCGGTATATTCTAGGAGGAGGCTCTGAATTGAGCTGATCGCTCATTCGGTCAAAAAAGTAAGTGTGTGATCCATAGTTTAAATCCCACTCCCGACAGGTTGTGCCACTATAAGGCTCGGGTGAGGTAGAACACGTGAAATAATTATAAAGTGAGAGGTTAATCTTAGGTAGAGAAGAAGAAGACTCTTCAACTTGTTATATCATTAGCGTCGGGAAAAAAATCTGGTTTTGAATCGGCTAACGAATTTCAGATTAATGGTTCTTTTACATGCATAAATTAACGACAAAGGATTCATGGGTTTACTTTTCCGGCCGGATTTGAATCGAGAACTTCTAAATTAAAGGCGAGTATAGTAATCACTAGATAGTTTATCAAAACCGACTTAAAACCACCTTTATTGACAGACTTGTTTTAAGTATTCATGTTGTCTTGGGAGGTGGCACCATATCAAAGTGTTCACTAATCTAGGGATACACTCCATATCTTAGAATGGTCAAATATATGAATATGACCAAAAGACTATCTAACTAGTGTTATCGAAGCGAGAGGTTCATGGCCGCGCAGACATAAGCTCTCCTTATAATCCTATCCTGAAATAATGTTTTCCAAATATTCCCAGTATAATTCACCTCCCTCAAATCACGGTTAACATTCTCCTTTCTCATTCTCGGCTTACGATTGGACACTTTGCCTCTGGTTTCCCTAAAAAGTTTTCATACTTATCTTTCATTCTCCATTCGTGCCACAATGTCTTGTCCATCGCAGCTGTTCTGTTACTCATAAATATCATGAAGCTCAATTTTAATAAGTCTTCTCCATTCATCTGTCTGTTCGTCTCTGTTTGATACAAATATTTCCCTAAGAACTTTATTCTCAAATACTCGTAATCTTTTCTCCTCCCTTTTGCATCATTATAATGTATGTAGAAGAATATATGTTATATATATATTAGTTTAACAATTTTTTTAGAGAAGTAGAGATGGCAAGAGTCCATTTTATTGTATAATAGTCTGGGTTTTCAGAGTTGAGCATGTCTTTAATTTCCATCTGCAGCTACCTATTCCTCTTTGCAATTATTTTTCCTACCTACTTCTTCAGTTACTTCTTCTTCAAAATGTGCCTCATTGTTCATTAACTGCCCATTTCCATTATTATACGTCGGGTTAAAAATCTATCTCGACATGTCTCTCTCTAAGGACTGAGAGGCATAGAACATGTAAATGTACCTAATGGAGAGAAAGAGAGACAACGAGATCTTAATTTGAATATATGCGTTGTTTACTATTTGAGGGTGCATCAACAATTTTTATTGTATCTAATAACCTTAAATTCTGCTGTATATTAGTGAGTTTTTATAAAAGTTTACAGAGTAAATTTCATAGTAGGCCTAATATGAAATTGCAAATACGAAAAATTAGGACCTGATAATTAAATCCTCAATCAGTACGTCAATTAATGATAGAGAAAACCCACAAAACGCTGTCATATATGTATGCAGTAGGATTTGAACTCGGGACTTCCCGAATAGAGTCAAAAACGCTACAATCTGAGCAAACTACTAATTTTCATTTTAATGTAATGTAAAATAGATAACCGAGTAGTGTGTGGGATGTAAATGTACTTACAAGGTGAGAGGTAAAATTGCGATGGAGAAAAATAAGTAAAATAGTGTACTGGCTTTTAAGTAAAAACGTAATATTTTGTTTCAGGGTAGAATTTTGGTTTCTACAGAAATCCCACGGATGAAACTGAATAATCAGAGCTGTAAGAAACAGGTATGTAACTTACTTTTAAAATATTTATTTATTTATACAGTATAAATAGACTATAAATGCAACGTAATTCCATGTAGAGATTTGTATAAAGATGTTGAATTTTAATTAATATAAATAATTAATGAGTCAAACATGAACAATACGCTTAATTATGGTTATGAGTTAATTATAATAAATTATAACATTCATCTGGTTATATTATATTCATGTTTTCAACGTTGCAATGGAAACACGTACGGTAAATTTTTTAAATGATTAAGTGTAGCATTTTTTAAGTATTCATTGTGGGCTTTGTTACCCATTCCCGACGAGATAAAGAAAACAAAGAAGGAATAAAACTAGAAGATTCTGTCCCATAGATTATCCAAAGATGACATATCTAAGCTACTAATTCATCAAACCGAAATTTTTTACATGTATATAAACCATGGGACGGCCTTACTCAAACAACTGTACATTTATTATTTTACTATTTCCCTCTTTTATTATTCTTTGTATATCTTCTTTTATTCGGGATCTTAGGAGGAAAATAAAATGCAACATATCATCCATTTTTCTTTTCCGGCATCTTTTATATATTTTCTCCTTTCATTGTAACTGTTGTAAAGCCCTTCACGAAGCATTGTATTTGTATGGGTGTTGGCGAGAACTGGGGGACAAGGGGGGACCTAATTCCACAAAGTGAATATAAATATTGCATTGTCTCACATTATAATGGCAAAACACATACATAGGTGGTGCCTTTGGGAAAGCAAGCACATATACACGCACTAAAGCCGTTTATCTATGGAAGCCATTATTTCGTTCTGTTTTCTCTTATTTGTATAAAAAAGGAAAACTAGAACAATATTTCTATTATATCGCTAACATCGAGAATGCGACATTTTTGATATGCTAAGAGTCATTAACAAAAAGAACAATATTTTTATGGACAAAAAGTGACACATCTCTCATTTTTAAAGAAGGACATAAAGCTTGATTTTTTCAAATTGCACACTGCGGAACTGCACTCTCTATTACAATAGGACTTATAAAACAGAGTATAGTTCAGGAGTATCTTATGTGTCCTAATGAAGAGAGTGAATCTCTATGGTCTATTTTTTCCAAGTAAACTCTCTGAACTTTGAAATAATTTCTAGACATAAATATGATTTACAAAGAGAATTTGATTATTTATATGAATTTTGTAAATTAATCAGTTTAATGATATCTGTGAAAAAAAGAAGGCATTTCCATAGTTTATATTTTACTCAAAAAAGTTATTTTATAACCAATCTTGCAAGGAAAGTATGACAAATTTTGTCCAGTAGCATCTTATTTCGAGCTTAAGGTTCTTTCGTGTGCCGTTAATATTCGAAGCAGGATTCGCCGTTGCAATTTCATTCCGAAGTAAGCCATACTCAGGATAATTTACTATGACTTTTTTTGTTTACAGAAAATATAAGTTATCATTTCAAGTGCCTTTAACTGTTAAATTGAAAATGTATCCTTTATGAGACATTGATTTGGGGCTATATTCCCTTGAGTTTAACTTTGACCTTCCTATTCTTGCCTGTCTTGAGCCTTCTTGTGCACATCATCCATCCATCGTAGTCTTCGTCTTCCAATACTTCCCTTTTCAAACTACTTCAGCATTTAAAGTAATTTTGGACACTCTACATCATCAATACTGACAACGTGCTCTAGCCATTCCATTTTTATTATTTTTTTATCAGTTACAATATCATATCATTGGAGTTCTGTATTTGTTCGAGTTCACAAGTTGCCATTTCCATATGTGGGTCCATGGATGTTGCTCAAGCCATCACGACAGACGAAGTAAAGGTATTTGATTACGCGGATGGTATGGTGCTGATGTCAACATCATCTGAACAATTACAGCTCGCATGTAGCAAATTGGAAGTATGGGCAAGTGAAAACGACCCCCACATAAATGAAAGCAAAACAATTTCGATGATTTCAGGAGAGGAGGACGAACAACACCGAAATATGATATCTTCATCAACAATAAGAAGATTCAACGGGTAAACAATTTTAAGTGCCTGAAGATCACCTTTCAGACATGCGGAACAGTTTTTTTAACAGGCAATATCACAGACAATACAACAGCGGCAACACTAGCTGCGAATGATATCAACCTCATACACAGACTCTCTCTGGACACAGCACTAGCGCTTCTCAAAGCAAAGATAGCGCTGATTGTCACATATGGACTGGACAACATATGGACTCACCTAACAAAGAGAGATCTCTTACAAATAGAGAAGGTGAAAGGTACGTACCTCAAAAAGGCTCTCTGTCTGTCGAAATACACACTGTCATGCCTCGTATATGAACTGGTGAGGAAATCCTTCTATATTGAAGAGCTGCGACAAGATCTACATCTGCAGTCCACAGACGCATACAACATCGCAATGGAGGAACTAAGGTTGAAGAAAGACCAAATCTGGATGAAATTCTACTCCACGGACGCTATGATGACAGCGGATTGGAGACAAGCAGAATACGACCTCAGACATCTGATGACGAGGATGACAATACATGGATTCCATCATAGGATCTGTAGGAACAAGGAACATCACGAATGAGACTCCCAGTGCGTCTGTGAGCCGTGCGCTGAACACTGCGACCGTTACCATGTTGTGTCGTGTCGAAGACGAGACGTGTTCCTGAGGGTTACTGTGGAGGGGACTGAACGCTGGACCATGTTGAATGAACTTAACATTATACACATTCTGCGCTCTTCATTATTATTATTATTATTATTATTATTATTATTATTATTATTATTATTATTATTATTATTATATGTGGATCTACATATATTTTATACTATATGGAAGGACCCAAGACCATATATCACAATATACCTGATAACTGTTTTGAGTAACCTTATTTTATTTC
Source organism: Diploptera punctata (assembly GCA_030220185.1). Classification (NCBI taxonomy): domain Eukaryota; kingdom Metazoa; phylum Arthropoda; class Insecta; order Blattodea; family Blaberidae; genus Diploptera; species Diploptera punctata. Next base: position 2,160,660 of record JASPKZ010000004.1, read on the forward strand.
GTTCCTTACATTATATGCGAGCATGTTACTATTTTTTCACATATGTCACTATAAAGGTAATAATGAATTTATACAGTAACACGATTAAAAACATCTGCAATATTAAGAAAATAAAATAAAATTGTTTAAATATTCTGTCTCTAATATGGAACAAAACCATGAATTCTAAGAGAAAAAGAAAAGTTACTAAATTCCTGCTATGTATTTTACGTTCTACAAACAACTTCATAAAATAAGCTAAACTAATATTCTACAATTAACGCATTTGGAATGAATGTCAACACGACCAACTACTAAAATATTGAAAATCATGTCAATAAAGAACAGACAATGAAATATTTTATTTGTGCTTTTGTTGCTATTGTCTAATTGGAGTGAGTGGCACTATAATACCATGTGCAATTTGAAAGACTAAAACCAGTTTAGCAAATAAAAATCCTAATACATTAAATCTTCGAAAGTAAATTAAACCTGTGTTATTACACAATGGAAACACTAAATTCCGAATTCCAGAGGCATGTTCGGTCGATGCGATAGAAACATGTGCCTGTTCATCATAAGTAATGCCACGAGTGATTTCCAATTTATCTAAAGGATTTGGAAATCAAGAGTAGCATTTGTTAGGACTGCCGTATTTAACGAATAAAATTAAGCTGTTTAAGTACAAATCGTTATTTAAATATATTTATTTTAAAATATTTATACATTTAATGTATACGGCGATGTTTGAAAACAAATGAGAAATGTTTGGTTATATTTCAATTGTTCGTCCACTGCAACTTTTCATATTATTTATTCAAAATAGGATCACAATATTTTAGGAATGTTCCCTAGTGGAGAAAAAAATAAAGACATCAAACTGTATATTATAACCAACATTATATGTTATTAATTGTTTTTTTTAGGAAACAACTCAGTCAAACCATCATTTAAATGCATAATTATCAAATGTATTGTTCGAAGGAATCTGTTCATTATTTGCTATATTCAACGTTGGAGAGTCAGTCACTGCAAAATAATGCTCTGACCTGTTCAGAATATTAAAAAGGAGGAGCTTCTTTATTTTTGTAAACAGAAGTCGATAAATAGCGAGGTCATTGAAACGTGATTGGTCATTGACTCGGAAATGATGTTAAATAGTATAATTATATGGAGAACAGTATAAAAGGTACGTACTACTGGAAACACTTAATTGATTTAAAAATTGTCGCTTAATGGTTTAGTGTTCAGGTGGATTTAAAAATGTGCTTTTTCTCTTGCTTGTAGGACAGTAGAGGACTAAAAAAAAACACTATATTGTGAAAAGCTGACCTCGCCGAAGAATCTGTCTCCCAAGAGAACATTACATTAAGTATGTCTCTTTAGTGAAGAAAAAAATAAAGGTCTCTTGACGGTATAGGCTCAAAACTCCATCTATTTCTGGTCTGCCAAGATCTCTTCTCCCTCGTGGTTTGTATGTCCAAAACGCCTGCTTCGGAAGTCTGTTGTTATCCATTCGTTGCAGGTGTTCAGTCCATCGCTTCTTGTAATTATAGATATGATGTGTAATTGGTATTACTCCTAACTCTCTCTTATGTTTTCGTTCCTTATATGATCTCATCTTGTACATCCCTTAACTGCTCGTAAAAATTTAATTTCTGTCGATTGAATGTTCTTAATTTCTTTCTGTCTCACTGCCGTATAATAGAGTAGGGACTGCCATAATCTTGTAAAATTTCAACTGTGTTTTCTTTCTCGAATTAAAGGTATGAAACAAATACAAATATATCAAGGAGGGTGATGGAGAGCTTACTTCTGATTTTTTTTTTTTGAGAATGTGGCTCAAACTTAAACAAATTCTGTAAATAACCAAACTTTTTAAAACCTAGCATATGGTAAGCTTATGACAGTTTATTGTAACTTAGGGATATTTTTATTTAATATATATATTAATTCCATTTAATTAATTTTTTATTTCAGGATTGTTTCTGTCATTTGCACAGGCATCCTCAACCAAAATGTACATTTTTTTCCCCACACTTCCCGGTCTTGCGTGTCTGCTTCTGTCATATTGCTCTTCTTCATTTTGTCTTCAATCCCTTTATCCATGTTGGCTTTGGTCTACCACGTTTCCCTTTTCCAGGAGGTTTCCATTTCAATACTTCTTTGTTTGTTTTGTGTTCCTTCTCTCAATATATGTCCATACCATGTTAGTTGGATTTCTTCAATCTCTTGTACGCTATTCTTTTCTACATCAATTATTTCTTTTATTGTATTATTTTTTATTTTACCTAATTTTGATACTATTGCCCATCTTCTTAAAAAGTCCATTTCTGTGGCTAAATTTATATCTGTTTTTTTGCTTTAACGTCCATGTTTCCGCACCACATAATAAAATGCTCTTCATAATTGTTTTATAAGTTATAGGCCTATTAATAATTTAGTCCTCTTGATTATATGCTTACTCCATAAAATAAAATTTAATTTGCCAATAACTTTCTTTGTCTCTATTATTCTTTTTTCAATGTCTAATTCAGATGATCCCTTTTTTAAATTACTGATCCCAATTTAATTTATAATTTCTGAAAATAATAGTTGATCTGATCGAATATAAATTAATGTAAAAAACACAGTATTGATAGGTTGAAAAACAAAATATTGCCACATATCTATACTGAAATATTTTCATACGATATTCTAATCTTTATGAGTATTAGCAGCAAATATTTGTATAATAGTTTTTTCTAAAAAAAATAAGTAATTGTGGGTATTGAAATGCTGAGATTCAATTTTTTATTCAAATACTTCTTATCCTCACATTTTCATAATCAGCAGGACCGATTTAGTAAATATCAATTGATTTGTGATGAACAGTTGAATTGTTTTGTATGTGATATTCTCTAAATCAACAGATCTTCTCTATAGAGCGTCTTGAACTTGAAGTAGAAATCCAATTAAGTTACTGAATTGTTTGCACCTGCAAATCAATAGCGACCTTTTTTATTTTTAATCTGTAGATATGGCAAGATAAATTAAGCTGTAATCTCTAATAAAATGAGCATTAATTTAGAAACACCGCAGGTAGCCTTCTGGCTGCGGATCTCTTAGTCTGACTATGCTATAATATTAAAGCAATAATAATATAATGTTTCACAATTATCTTGTAATTTGAATACACGCAAAATCCTCAGCTAGCAATACACCTCCTTCTTGACCAATAATTAAAAAGAAAATCTCTCCCACGAAAGCGGTAATTATCTATTACGCGATTTTCCATTGTTTGCGAGTAATTAAATTTAGTCTTTACATTATCTGCGCAGGATGATTCACGCATACGTCACTTTAATTTATTCTCATACAATTGCACAAAGTAAGAGGAAGTGTATGTTCTTTACATGGAGAAAATAACGGTAACTGAAAGTTTGATAAGGCAAAAATTCCCATCATCGATCATTTCTCGTTCGTGTTTTCTTTATATTACATTCACTTAGCTAAAATAGAATTCTTCATTCAAAACGTTTCATACAACATTACATGATCCGGTGAAAAATTTTACTGGTATTTCTTCAGACAACTGCATACAGCCTATAGGAAATTAATAAAAATAATACTAACAATATGTTAATAATATGCTAATAATAATAATAATAATAATAATATGCCAATAATAATAATAATAATAATAATAATAATAATAATAATAATAATAATAATTAATAATAATAATAATAATAGCCAATAATAATAATAATAATAATAATATGCCAATAATAATAATAATAATAATATACTAATAATAATTAATAGCTATTATTTTGCCCAGCAGAGTTAGGTCACAAGACCTTGTTTTCCACTAAGCCAGTTAAATCAAATTTACAATAATTATTAGTCAAACTCAATAAAAATGAATACATAACATGCCTACAATATAATTCCTATGTAAAATAAAGTAAGTGTTCATTTGGAATACATTTGAAGAATAAATTATAAAAAGTAGATAATAGAATAATTTAAATGAAAATAAAACTACTATGACCTAGAAAACATTTCATTGCTAGAAAGAGAAAAAATAATTATCATAAGTAATGCCACGAGTGATTTCTAATTTATCTAGAGGAGTTGGAAATCAAGAGTGGAGTGGGATATGTTAGGACTATTTAACGAATAAAATTAAGCTGTTTACTAACAAATATTAAATATATTTATTTTAAAATATTTACATATTTAATGTAAACGGCAATGTTTGAAAACAAATGAGAAATGTTTGTTTATGTTTCATTTGTTCATCCACTGCAACTTCATCATATTATTTATTGTCAAATAGGATCGCAATATTCTAAAAATGCATCCTGGTGGAGAAAAAAAATGAAACACATAAAAATGTCAATACTAGTAAAATTCATATCAAATTCCGTTGAGGTGAAGTCATATGATGAAAGTTAAAAATTAAATTGTACCTCTTGGTAGGTTCCGTCGTCCTCAACTTTGTTAATATATTGTATATAAAATTAACTGGAGCGCTTTCGGAAGTTAGCTTCCATCTTCTGCAGGTTGAGTTTCCGTTACTTGTTGTTGTTGTGTACGGTGATGTATACTCCAACTGTTTGTAGCAGCAACTGACTTGTTTTTGACGATCTCGTATAATGGGTTTGACTGGGGTGCGTTCTCATTGAGAAGTGAGGTGTTGTTTGTTTCCTTATAATTTCAAGGTCTTCAAATATATTTATCCTCGCTTGAATGTTTTCTCGGTGATTATCGTGAGGGTGTTTTCAATTGTGTTCATTCGATAACCTGTGTTAAAGAGATGTTTAGCATAGCTTGATTTATCACCCACCTGTATGAAATCTTTCAGGTGTTCTTTATGTCTTGTATTGAAATCTCTGCTTATCCTGCCAATATAAAATTATCTTTACATGTTAGTTTGTTAGACTCCCTTGTGTTGATTTGTTGTGTACTTCCTACATATAATATCAAGTGGCATAGAAGTACACAAACAAATTCAACAACAGGGAGTCCTACAACTACCATATAAAGATTTGTAATAAATTTTATATTGGCAGACAAGCAGAAATTTCCATACAGGATATGAAGAACGACCTGAAAGATTCATCAGGCGGGTGATAAATCAGATATGCTAAACATCTCATTAACCACAGGTCATCGAATGAACACAATTGAATACACCCTCACGATAATCCACCGAGAAAACATTCAAGCGAGGATAAATATTTGAAGACCTTGAAATTATAAAGGAAACAAACAACACCTCACTTCTCAATGAGAACGCACCCTAGTCAAACCCATTATACGAGATCGTCAAAAAAAGTCATTGCTGCTCACAAACAGTTGGAGTATACATCACCGTACACAACAACAAGTAACGGAAACTCAACCTGCAGAAGATGGAAGGTAATTCCGAAAGCGCTCCAGTTAATTTATATACAATATATTAACAAAGTTGAGGACGACGGAACCTACCAAGAGGTACAATTTAATTTTTAACTTTCATCATACATCAAACTGTATATTATAACCAACATTATAGGTTATTAATTAATTTTTTTGGAAACAACTTACTAAAATATTATTTAAAAACACAATTATAGAACGCACAAATATCATATCTGTAGTTTGAAGGAATCTGTTCATTATTGCCTATATTCAACGTATTTGTTGGAGAGTCAGTCACTGCAAAATAATGTTCTGACCTGTACAGAATATTAAAAAGGAGGAGCTTTCTTTATTTTAGTAAACAGAATTCGATAAATAGCGAGGTGAAACACGACTGTTATTGGTTGTAAAACAAAGTTCATTTAAACGTGATTGGTTATTTTGATTCCTATTTGAGGCACGAGTTAAATAGTTCAATAAATTAACCAACAATCCGAAACAAGGGTAGGATTAAAACAATATTTTTTATCGAATTAAAATAGATTTGCAAGTTAACATCTGCTAGCTGTCTCGTTATATGAGTGGCTAGCGCGCGCGGCTGCCCTGAGTGGGATCCCAGATTCGAATCCTGGCGGTTCCAGAGAGATATTGTTTGGTATGCCATATTGGAATTTTCGGGATTTTCTCGGGGTAATCTCGTTTCCCGTATTTCATCCAACCCAAACACTCTCCATTCCCTCGCATTTATGTAATTTCATTTCTCATTCATTAATTTCATACCAAACTTCATCTTATCTTATGGTAGGAAACATATTTTGGTTAGCATTCACAGGCGTTGAAAAAATGATTGCGGGAATCTAATCGAGGATCCACTAGGGTGTTGGCTCTGCGGATGACGAACCAGAACAATGAAAAAGAAGAGAAAGGAACCAAGGGCTGAGTGGTGAAAATGCCGCGCGTACCACGGGCCCAAAGCAAAAATTGCGTGTGTGATGCATGGGAAAAGAACCTGGTGTGATGTACCCGTAAGACGACCTACAACTCATATAATACCGTAGAGTAGATTTTCATTTCAATAATCCATAATACACTGGGATAGCGCAATAAAACTTTAAGGTCGCGGTGCTCTGGACAGTCTGTCCTCCCACTGTGAATAAAAAACTAAATAACTAAAAACGTCTGCCAAGTGAGTGTTTGATTGTCAAACCCAGAGACACAGATGGTATTTTCGATATGTTTAAAAGCTCAGGCGCCATGTAATTCGATGCAGTGCTAATGAAAGCTGAATTAAGACTTTGGGTTATTTACTATTTATTTGCACCCACGTTGGGCGACATTATGAAGTAAGATTTTGTTGGGGGTTAATTTTGGATGTTTACATATTGCTCCGGACTAGGATCTCAGGCACTTTATGGATTCGGTAGACATGAATTCTCATCAAAGTTACAACAGAAGGTAATAATGACGGTAATGATTTAGTAACGTTCGTTGATAATTCCTATTTATTTAATTTAGGATAATTTTTTTACATTTATAGCACTCGTACTTATTGTTTACTAGAATTGATTTATCTTCGAATTGAAGAATGTCTTCAGTAGTTTCATATATATTAGATTCCTGATTTATTTTCGCAAATTTACATACTAGTTTATACTAATTTAGTCATTAATTGACTTCTCTCCACTTCTTACGGTTCGACATTTGTATATATATTTCTAAGTCGCGAAAATTGAAGATCGAGAAAGAAGTCCAATTTATAAGTCCACCTTGATAAAAATTTAACTATTTCTTTACTACATGATTAGATGATGATGATGATGACGTTATTCTCGGTGAACAAGTTTACCAGTGACAGTAACCGAATGTATTTGCTTTTATGCAAACTCGATTTACCCTTTCCAAAATAATAATTTGTTTAGTAAACACCTGCTCAAATTTTAATCCTAACCTTTTTATTGGGTACACTTTGCTTAAGAAGGGGTGTGCGAGTGTAATTTAACTAGTTTTTATCTAGGATATAATTAGGGTTTTCTATGATCCGCTTAGATCACCCTCACGCAGTGTTGCAATCTTTTTTTTATCTATCCTAGGCCATGGGTTTCCGTAAATCATAAAAAGTCAAATATTGGAAGTTGATTTTTTAAAAATAGGTATTTCCTACTATTTTCCCACAATTTGGGTAGATCTCCATTGGAAGTATCTTAGGTAAATATTTTAGTTTGGCATAAGCATAAATCTTGTATATTCAGATGTAACATTTCCAACATCGGGTAAAAACAGATTTATAAAAGACCGGACTGCACGACCATATAACACTACAGTATGTATCGAGTTAGAGATTAAATATTGTCTGCCTACGTCCGCCAGACCTTAGCAAAAACTCTTTTACTCAATGCATTTCTTATAAGTTTCAATCACTTTGTTTGATTGGTCATCCTATGTCACATCAACAAAGAAACTTGTCGTTGGCTAATAGCCTCCCTTATTACTTTTATAATTTGCACTTTGTAATGAAATCTAATATTCTGATTGTGAGGTTTGATTAATATCATAATTTAATATCTGAAGAGTATTTTAAGTACGGATTAATTTGATATACAATATGATATATCTAAGGTTTATTGTTCTCTATTTGATTTTGGTCCCTTTATATGATTTAGTATAAAATCAATAGAAGTTGAGGTTCTCAATCTGCTCTCAAAGCACATCTCACTGTAGTTAAGAGTCCGGATGATACTGGATGTCGCACCACTAAGAGAGGACTCGGATCACTAATGCAGATTTCTGAAAGGCGAGGTAGAGTGTGAACTTATCAGACCTGAGTCATAACGAGGGATAGGGACCGGGATGAGTTAACTGCGAAGTTCATACACAAGCATTGTACCGTCTTTACGCGCACTGTGAGAAAATACTTCTTCTTCTTCTTCTTCGGCTTTCCCCCACTTATAGGTTTGCCGTCTTCAGTTTCCATTTATCTCTATCATTCCAATCTCCCTCTTCCAAATTCCTATCCTCCATTATTGTTCTGACGTAGGTTTTCCATTTCCATCTTGGTCTATCACGTTTATTTCTTCCAGGGGGTGACCATTGGTGTATATTTTTTGGCCATCTTTCATTTTCCATTCTTTGTACATGACCATACCATTTAAGCGTTTGATTTTCATTCCTCTTAACAACAGATGTGGTGACATTCATTTCTCTCCAAAGGAATTAATTTCTTATTTTATCCTGTCTTGTTTTTTGGAGGCTTCTTCTAAAATAATCGAATTCAACTGTTCCAATTTTATTCTCTTGTAATTCCGTCAAAGACCAAGTTTCGCTTCCATATGACAAAATATTCTGTATTATGCTCTTATAAATTTTCATTTTAGTTTCCTTTGTAATATTTTTGTTCCAAATTACTCCATGTAATGTCTTAGTTGCATTTTTTGCCATTGCAATTTTAGCCTGTACATCTCTCTCACAGGTACCGAAACTTGTAATTATTGACCCAAGATATTTAAAAAATTCACATTTTTTTATTTTCCCTGTTTCAAGTATGAGGTCATCCACATTCTTTCCCAAACACATATATTCTGTTTTCTGTAAGAGAAAATACTTTGAATGTAAATAAACCAGTGCTTTGACACTACATCTTGGTAACAAAGAAAACAATCTGTACGAAATGGCAGTTCACTGCTATGTGTGGTACCTATAAGAGCACAGCTTTTATTTCATACTCGATCTTACGAACAAACGAACTTGATTTATTTACATATTGGAAGCAATGTCAAAACAGATGGCAAGGTAGTGATGCTTATTGCTCTGTGTACATGGTACAGTCTGCTTACACTAATAACTGGCATTATACATTCTACAAACTTTCTTATTCACAACTGTATTAATTCACCTGTTGTTCAGCAATAATAAAAACTTACGTTGGTTATGTTAACTATAGATACTATGGTCGTGACGTAATTGCCGTACTCCCTCTGTTTCATTCTACATACGTCACACAATACTTGTAAGCATGTAGACATACTATATACGTATTATTTCCCCGCAGTCTGGTCATAACCTACAGAAAAATCGCGATATTGTCTTGTCATTAAAGCGTACATAAATAATACATGACGAATTAAAACGATGCAGATGCTAATCTCATATAAAAATGCAAAACAAAAAAAAGAAACAATCTTATAAAAATGGAAACTAACATCAATAATAAAACAAATAGTAAAATGTGTACATTACTAATATATTTTTCTTAACCTACATTAGTAACAATCCCAAAACTAATTTTAAAAAAACCGATATGATAGAATCCAAACTCAGAGATTTTGTCAAGATAAATTATAAAATTCAGCAAAAATAAAATTATCATGGGCCTATCCCTTGGTTTAGTTCAACTATATTAATAACTAATTTAACTGCATAATTATGTATGGATCATCGTGTAAAAAATAATCGATTGTACAATAAGCTCAGCAATCTTAGGAACCGATATATATATATATATATATATATATATATATATATATATATATATATATATATGATCAATAAATTTAAATTAACAAATACTTATTTCCTATTAATGATTCTACTCTCCGTTTTTTGAAGATTAACTAAATATCTCACTGGCACTATCCAACCTGTAGGTTCATGGCCGCGCGGACATAAGCTCTCCATGCATCCCTATCCTGAGCTAATGTGTTCCAATCATTCCCTGTATAATCTATTTCCCTCAATTCACGCTTAATGTCATTCTCCTATCTCATTCTTCGTCTACCAACTGGGCATTTTCCTTATGGTTTTCCTACGAGAAACTTCCATGCACGTCTTTCATTCCCCATTCGTGCCACATGTGCAACCCATCGCAGTCTATGAGACTTAACTTTTGTTATTATATCTGGCTTCCTATGAAGACCATGTAGTTCACTGTCTTCTTCATTCATCTGTCTGTTCATCTCTGTTTGCTCCAAAAATGATCCTAAGTTCTTTATTCTTAAATACCGCTAATCTTTTCTCCTCCCTTGAAGTATGACTCCATGTTTCGCATCCATATATATATATATATACTGAGTGATTCACGAATTGTGTTTACTATTGTATGTGAAAGTCCCGCGCCGTAGCCGAGTGGTTAAGGCAGGAAGTCTTGGCGCAGAGCTACGGGATATGCGCTGGTTCGAGTCTCCATGGGGGAAAAAAAAATTCTCATGGTATTTCGGCCAGTATGGGACCGGTGCCCACCCAGCATCGTAAGGCATTTGGGTAGCTACAGTAAGTAGCGGCTCCAGGTTGAGAAAACCAGCTATAACGGCTGGGGGACTCGACATGCTGACCACATGTCACCCCAACACTGGCTGACGATCATCTACCTCTGTGATTGACACATGTGGATATTAGGCCAGCAGCCGGCTGGTAGGCTAAGGGACATCTAGGCCTGTCGCGCCAGGAGTTTTTTTTTATTGTATGTGAAAACCATATATTTTATCATGAGTTTCATTCTTGAAAGATGAATCGCCTAATGTTGTGTGTTGAGTCTCTTAGGAAAGTTTTCTGTACACTTATAGAAGAGATACAACTTGCCCACTGTTATTTTAAATGCAACCATCTTCTTCTTCTACTACCAGGTTTAGGCTATGCAGCCTGTTCCGGCGAAGTTAAAAGTGGAGTCCATCTTCTACGTGGTCGGCCAACATCTCTTGTTCCTCTGGGATTATACAGGAAGGTTCTTTTTGGTATTCTTTCGTTGTTCATTCTCATTAAGTGTTCTGTCCATTTCTTATTATTTTCGCTGATTTTATCTTCAGTTTTATATATATTTAATTCTTCTCGTATAGTTTTAATTCCTTATTCTATCCGCTCTTGCGCATCCTTTCCGATTGATTGAGGGTCTTTCCACTTTTCAGCGGTTGCCCTTTTACCAGCCGGCTGCTGGCCCTTCACATCCACATGTGTCAATCACAGAGGTAGATGATCAACAGCCAGTGTAGGGGTGACATGTGGTTAGCATGTCGAGTCCCCCAGCCGTTATAGCTGGTTCCTCAACCTGGAGCCGCTACTTATTGTAGCTACCCAATTGCCTCACGATGCTGGGTGGGCACCGGTCCCATACTGGCCGAAATACCATGAGAAAATTTCTTCCCCCATGGAGACTCGAACCAGCGCAAGTCCCGTAGCTCTGCGCCAAGGCTTCCTACCTTAACCGCTCGGCTACGGCGCGGGACGTGCATCCTTTCACATTACGTAAAAACAGCATTTCCGCAGTCTGTATCCTGATTTTATCCCTTGATTTCATTATCCAATTTTCACTTCCATACAGCAACAAAGGAACAGCCATTGTTTTATATAATTTAAGTTTTGTATCTTTCCTTGTTTTACGACCTAAGGTTCTTTTTATGGTTCCACAAATATCCTGGAATTTATTTACTTTATTTTCTATATATTTATTTTCTCTATAAGTTATATCACATCCTAAATATTGGAAATGTGATACTTGTTCTATTATTTTGTTATCCAGTACAATTTTTTATCTAATTCCATACTTACCAATAAATGCCATTACTTTTGACTTATTTATTGATATTTTACAATTATATCTATTGGCTACTAATTTAAATTTATATGCTAACATTTGGAGCTCATTTTCAGATTCTGCTAAAAGTACAACATCGTCGGCGAATAATAAAGCATTTATTTTATCTTTATTATCAATTAATATTCCTTCATTAGGTAAAACCTTCTTCCATTCTTTTAGGATATCGTCCATATAAATATTAAATAATATAGGTGAGAGTGAACACCTTTGTCGTACTCCTTGGTTTATTTGAAAAAAAATGTCTTATTTTTAGTCAACTGAGGGTCAATACAAATATTTGTTGCATAGTACAAGCTCTTAACAGTTTCTATAATCTGAATAGGGAGGCCTTTTCCTTTTAGGATATTCCACAATATTTCCCTGTTTACCCGATCAAATGATTTATCTAAGTCTATAAATAACAAATGTGTTTCTAGGCTTTTTCTTGTCTATTGTTTATTATCTGATTCAGGGCAAATACTCCATCGGTACAAGATCTTCCTTTTCGGAACCCGTTTTGTTCTTCTGCTAGTGTTACTTCAGTAAATGCAACCTCTTATTTTATTTTAGATGGAATGAACGATCTATTTATTGGCTTTACAATAAAATTTAAATAATTCGTTATGTCATATTACAACAGTTCCTATAAGATGTTGAATTGACAGGAGCAGACGCAGTCCGCTTTACACACGGGCTGTGCACCAATGTATAGACTTCCTGTTTCAAAATATCTTACTATATTATTCACATTGGAACAGGTGTCTAATCACCAAGTAGATGTTCAAAAGTGTTACCGTTATTGTTTACGCATTCTCGAATACGTTTCCTAAAGGACCTTCTTACGAGGATTATTTGGTGCACTGAAATAGGCTGGTATGCTTCCCTGATTCGATGCTGCATATCGTCAGAAATGGTTGATTCCGTGGCATAGACGCATTGTTTCACATATTCCCATAAGAAATGATCCAATGGGGTCAGATCGGGTGATCTTGGTAGCCAGTCATGAGGACCTCCCCTGCCAATCCATTTATTAGGGAAAGTCCTGTTAAGCACACGAACTGCTACATTACTGGAATGGGCCAGATGACCATCTTGCTGGAACCGCATCGTCTTCCGGGTATGTAAATCTACTTCTTCCATTAGTTGAGGTAAATGGCGTCGCAGAAAAAGTGCATAGCTTCGTCCGGTTACATTTCCGCCCAAGAAATACGGCCCTATCATGTAGTCACATAGAATTCCGCACCACACATTCACTGACCATCTTTGTTGATAAGCAAAATGTCGCACCCAGTGAGGATTTTCCGCTGCCCAGTAATGCATGATATGGCAGTTTACCTCACCACGATTGGTAAAAGTAGCTTCATCTGAAAACAGTATGATTGTTAACAGATATTCGATACCAGGTGTTTGAATCCACTCACAAAACTGCAATCTACAATTGAAATCTGATCCATGCAGTTCTTGGGCTAAGGATATGTGGTATGGGTGGAACGCATGTTTATATAATATGGGCCACACGGACGATTGACTGATATCCGCCACTGCAGCAATATCACGGATACTTACGTGCGGGTCTATTGCCACAGCCTCCAACACAAACACTACATTTGCTTCACTGGTAGCAACTGCACGTCTTACGTAAGGTTTCATGTCGATAATTCCATTTCTGAAGATTTGTTCTGTCCTTCGAAACGTCAGTGGTACAGGACTCCATCTGTCAGGATAGCGCAGTGCATGCGCTCTTCTCGCTTCTTCGTCATTATAGTGACATTCGCCCAAAATAAGCAGCGTGTCGATAGTTTTCATTTCTTGTGTGATTCATTTTCCACTGAATCAAATTCAAACATGTATGCATACAGGAGGAAGATACAGTAGATGCGTACAGCTTGTAAACAACCACATTTTACCGCTCAGAAAGGTGCGCCGTAGACCAGATGAGTCACTGCTGTACTTCGAGGGATGTTGTGTTAGTCTTTACCTAGTAGTGCGCTCGGTTTCGCGATAAACTACGGACAGGACACGTGCAACGTCTCTGACCAAATACCCCCACCTATGATTCACCTCAGCTACCCTTCTCCTCTGCCGTTCTGAAATTACTGTACTGGCGTACCGTCTTCCTGACTGAATGTACTGTACAGTTTTTCCTTCTGCTGAACATACACGTGCAATCAGCAAGCTAATATGAAAAACTCAACAGAAAGACATTGTACCGATGTACTGTATGTGTTTGTATGATACTCTGTTCTACTTTTGTTATATGTTTACGTTCTGTCTTACTTCTCCTCTCACTTCCCTTAACACGACTCGTAAATAAAACTTAGAACTTGAAAGAATATAGTATCTAGAACGTAGTTCACAAGGTTAATGGTTATACCAAGTCGCCGAGACCGTGAATGAAAGACGCAACATTCGGACCGGGGCGCTAATACTAGCCGGTAGCAGTAGCTGTAGCAGATGCCAACTTTCACACTTCTGTAACACGTAAACCAATAGATATAGAAACCTCATTCCAACGACAATGAATTTCTTTTTCAAGGAAACTTCGAACGAAAGAAATAAACATGCCATGATCTATTCAAAATAACGAAGCTCGACGCCATAGCTTAATGTAAAATAAACATCAAAATGTGCTGAGCACCTCCGCATGGAGGCACATCAACCATTCACATGTTTGCACAATTAGTTTCACACTAATAGCCATAGTTTTCGTATAATGAGACGAAACATGATTCGTGAATCACTCTGTATATAGATGTCGGAAGTCCTCGGAAGAGATGGTCTTATATCTATTAGTGAAGACGGAACAGGCAACTAATGCCTAAACCACGAAGTGAAGAAGAAGATATATATATATATATATATATATATATATATATTTATTTATTTAAACTCTATATGTAATTTTAGTAAGGAAATTTTAATAAATCCGCTGAAAAAAAACATTGAAATATAATATGCATAGTATCAATTTATATGCAAAAAAAGTTAAAATATTAAAATTTGTACCTGATAAATTGTCGTCCTGAACAAATTATAATTAATTAAAATAGCAATGACCTTTCAGAACTTCTTGTTCCATTCTCGGCAGCTGGGTATATTTTAACTTTTTACATAACAACCTCAACGGTAGTTCAGAAATAATTTTAAAAGCATTGATAAATTGAAATGGCGAAAATTATTGCAACATAATTAAACTGCAAGTCCGTGTTACGAGAGTAAAGAAAAACGACTTCATAAGTATTGCTCGCTACAAAATCTGAGCTTGTATGTTGAATATTATTTTAAAATGCAAAACAGATCCCCAAACAATTAATTTTATCTGTTATTCAGGTCTATTTCTTTGAGACATTTTAACGGCATTTTTTCGGTTGTGTACAGAACTGAAATGCTAATGTTGAAAGGAAATACGTGGGTTTAAATTGGGTTTCGATTGAAGAGGGTAGGGGAACACCTCCAGGGAAACACTACACTCATTTGCCGACTTCCATTTGCAATTCCAAATTCCCGGACCATGGCTTGAGAAATATTGGTTTCAAAAGACAAAAATAAATTATTCTACTCGATGCGTTTGCCCTCCAGTGATATTCAAATCCTAATATAAGAGGGGATGCAAGAGTTGGCCATTAGCATATATTTTACCGAATGGAACTGAAACACAAAACAACATCAAGGTGTTCCTGAGAATGTGTTTGACAGCCCATGTTCTTACAGATTTCATTATTATTCACTTTTAATTCTAAACAATATTTCGTCTGTATCAAATAAAGTTTGGTATATTTGATTACCAGCACTCAACATTTGTGGAAACCAAACGAAGAAAGAAAAACATATTTTCATTATTACTTTAGAATCTAATGAGCTAGTTCAACAAAATTAGTAAATTTAACTTTATATATGACACAATTAAGATATTTATTTAATAAATAATAGTTTTAAAAAACTAAAACAGCACGCTTTATTAGAAAACCGAACTCAAAAATGAAAAATAATTTTAATTTCCAACACGCTTGGGATATATTTAAAGTGGTCAATAAAAAAAATCATCCCCAACACATATAGAATAAAACTAGAATTATCAACAAAGGAAAATAATTTTACCATCAAAAGCGTGGGGTGCTCTATATCGATTAATATATTTGATAATAAAGATATTGGTAAAAGTAAAGTATCTAAGAAGAAAATGTAAAACTCATAAAAAGCACCACACGCTTTTGATGGTAAAATTATTTTCTTTTTGTTGATAATTCTAGTTTTATTCTACATGTGTTGGAGATGATTTTTTGTTGACCACTTTAAATTCATCCCAAGCGTGTTGGAAATTAAAATTATTTTTCATTTTTGAGTTCGGTTTTCTAATAAAGCGTGCTGTTTTAGTTTTTTAAAACTATTATTTATTTTTTATTTTTACTTTTTACTTTTAATATTTTACAGAATAAGATAAAAATGTAAATATCTTTAAATTCCATACTAATGTGGTATGAGCTAAATGTATTACTCTTCTAAAAAAATCCTCCCCAGCCGGATTCGAATCAGCGACCTATGGATTATTGAAATTATATACCACTACTTCACCAACTGAGCTCTTATAACGATTGACTAAAAAGTCGACAAGTCCGTAACCTATTTTACCAGTTTTAAATTTTTTGATTTTCTGATGATTCTGGCCAGGAATTTAGAAATAAAATATGAAATTACACTTTTTTTTATTTTCTGATGATTCTGGCCAGGATTTTAGAAAATGAATATGAAATTATTGTATTGTCACGGGTCCTTAATAAGTATACAAAGTTTCAAATCTATCCTGTGTTTCTAAGTGGGTGAAAATCGTGTTCAAAGATTCCGTTACATAAATACAAACACACTTTTTTTTGATTTTCTGATGATTCTGGCCAGGATTTTAGAAAATTAATATGAAATTATTGTATTGTCACGGGTCCTTAATAAGTATACAAAGTTTCAAATCTATCCTGTGTTTCTAAGTGGGTGAAAATCGTGTTCAAAGATTCCGTTACATAAATACAAACACACTTTTTTTTGATTTTCTGATGATTCTGGCCAGGATTTTAGAAAATAAATATGAAATTATTGTATTGTCACGGGTCCTTTACAAGTATACAAAATTTCAAGTCGATTCAATTATTTTAAGTGGGTGACAAACGCGTTGAAAGATTCAGTTACATAGATAGATAGATAGATAGATAGATAGATAGATAGATACAGGTCAAGCTAATATAAAGCGTGTAAAATAGAATAGAAGAGAAATTATATTAAAGTTCTACAAGGCTATGAATATCCCAATATTACTCTATGGTTGTACATTTGGACTGTAACGAAAAAAAAAAAAAAGAGAAAGCCGAAATAAGATTTAAAGAACTCTGCCAGATTTAGACACAAATAAATGTGAAAATATCAGGAATAAATTAAATATTTAGATAGAACAGAACTATATGAACATTCAAAACTAACATATTAACTTAAATCAATTTTTTTAGACTATTTAATAAACCAGATTTATTTTTACACAAAAAAATTACACATTATCTATAGAATTAACTTCTCATCTAACAATTTTCATCAAAAATATTACTCTTCATATTCTTGTTTATATCAGTTTAACCTCTCTCATGTGGATTTTTTGTATGCCACACGCCACTCGACCTTTTTAGTGGCACGATCTGTCGGAAGAGGGATTTTTTTTTAAACTGTAGAACACACACATACTTTTTTGATCTCACAAGGACATCGTGGGTCTCCGCGAATCAGTGATCAGCTCAATGATAGGTTCTCCTCCGAAACAACATAAGACGAAACACATCATTCATACACACACATTCATACTAAACATGGCGAATTTGATAATTATGATTATCATGGTCAAATGATATTCGGGGACCTTTTGAGCTTCAAAGTTTCCTGACATTTGTCTTACAGGTGAGGAAAATCGCCCAAAAAACCATCACAGAACAAACTTGTCCCGGTCGATGATTGAACCCGGACCCGCTGCGTTACAGGCAACGACACTATACGGTGAGTACTAAAAATATTAATGAAAGAAGGAAATTTATCTTTGTTTCACTATTTTCCAAGCATTATATTCAATAAATTCCTTCGAAGGGACTTGACCGGAGAATGAAAGCAGACAGAATACCTAAAAATATTTTAGATTATAAGTCAGAAAGCAGAGAAATGTCAGTAGATCAATGAAAAACTGATACAACTTTTTAAATCGAAAATATATGAGACCGAATAAAGATTAAGGCTTAACTTGTGAAATGTTGATGCTGATTATGATTATTATGATGTATTCTTGTTTAATTTTAAAGTTGTTTATATCAAACCTTGAAGATTGATTGGTCTTTCAAGGTCAATTACTAGATTAACATTTGAAAGTGTTATAACAATATAACTTGTGAGAAAAATCTAAACGTCAGCTGGAAATTGAACAATAGATATCTAGTTATATGCATGAGCTGGTATTCTACCATTGAGCTATTCTTTGAATTTAAGCAATAATTATAACATCACCAACCATGAAATTTTCGTTTGTGGGATCAACTAGTTTCTAGCATGCACAAAATATTTCCCCACCACTCAATTGCACCACCACAATCTAAACGTTTTGCATTAATGATAAACGCATATTTTTTCTCTCTTGTTGTTTTCAGTTTAACCTCTCCCTTTGAAGTATTTTTACATGCCTCACGTCACCTGGGTCTTAGAGAGACATTATATGTCGCGTATATAGGCCTACTTTTTGACCACACAAGTACATGGAGGCTCCCGAGACGAATGACCTATCTAATTTACTCCCTAATAAACGGTTGCATAAAGACAGGATTCATCATTCACTCAAGACATCATATTAAACAAGGCGATTATGATTTTTCTGATGATGGTCAGATATTATTTGCAGAGAATTTGGGCTTTAAAGTTTTTTGATATTTATCTTAAAAAAAAAAGTAATTTAAAAAACTTGGCTTGATTGGGAATCTAATCCAAGCCCACTGCTTCCGAAATGAGATAAAAACTTTAAGAACTAATTTCCTAAAAATTATGTACACTATATTTTTCTGGTCCTAAAAGAAATGCAGGTTTCAATATTTTTGGTGAGTATGATATCAAGAAAAAAAATTAACTCAAGAATAAAAAAAAAATGTGAAGTTGTAGGACTACAGATATGTCGTACAATTCCCGGATTAGCTACATATTTTTCTCTTAACGTATTATAACCATACCCAACATATATATATATATATATATATATATATATATATATATATATATATGGAAGATTTCTTGGGTTTTCTGCGTCTTGGATTCATGTTCGGCCTCTGGCCACTGATTCCGACGTTTCGGCATGATCCCGCATGCCATTATCAAGGAATGATAAGTTCGAGTGACAAGTTTAGGTCTCATATAATAAAATACGTATATATATATATATATATATCTGTCCGGAAGCAAATGTTGTAACTTTGAACAGAATTTTATTTATTTTTCTAGGTTGCAAATTCAACTTGGCTCCGTAGCTAGAATAATGAATGATGAGTAGGAAATTTGTAAATCTTCAATCGATCGAGCTCCAATTCATGTTGATAGGATTACAGTGTTCACTAGAATTCAAAGTAAAGGTATTCTTAGTATTCTGGGTAGAGTGCCCGATATTCCAGTTAGTACGTTAGAAAAAATGCATGGAGCGATGTTGAGGCCAGTAATGCACTATGGTAGTGAGATTTGGGATTTTCAAAGAACGGAAATATTAAATAAGGTATATACGCATTTTCTAAAATATATTACAGGACTTAGTAAGGCCGTTTCTAACTGTGTAATTTTATATGAATTTGGGTCATTTCAGGACGACATAAACTGCAAAATTCGTGCACTCAAGTACTGGTTGCGGCTAATCCAAGGTGAACAAACAATGCTCAGAGAAATTTGTTACGACCACCAAATTAGGAACGCAAATGGGAAATTCTGGGCAGACAAGGTTAGGAGAGAACTCCAAAAGATTGGGATGGGTTGGATATGGGAAAAAGGACTGGGAGTCGCAAGAATGTGTGGAGAAAAATAAGAAGGAGGTACTTAGATATAAACCGACAAAATATTTTGGCCAAATGTGCGGGAAAATGATCACTGTTTTTACAAAGAGACCTAAAACAAGTATGGAGAAAAGAATCTTATATACTCAATCTAGGATTTAAAGAGAGATCAGGGCTTGCTTGGTTCAGGTCAGGGGCAT
The DNA here is from genome assembly GCA_030220185.1 of Diploptera punctata. Classification (NCBI taxonomy): domain Eukaryota; kingdom Metazoa; phylum Arthropoda; class Insecta; order Blattodea; family Blaberidae; genus Diploptera; species Diploptera punctata. The sequence continues at coordinate 2,180,831 of JASPKZ010000004.1, forward strand.
GGATTTTTTTTTTAAATTAGCGACGATCACGATATGTGAATATATCCAATGTGCGGGAGCTTTGAAGACGAGATACTATATTAGAAAAATGTAACGATTTAGAATATTGGAGGCATCATTTATTACCGGAAAGATTTCTAAATTCTAATCGTGAAAGATTGGCATGCTATGAGTTACTGGTAAACCCAGAAAATTTTATAAACTTCGGTAGATTTTTGGACCAAACGCGGAAAATATGAACAACACTTATTCAGGGATAAATAAATATGTTAACAAATTGCAATACCATTAATTCTTAATAATTCTACATAACTAAGTTAATGTATAATGTAATTGTATTGATATCTAATTGTAATATTATTGTGTTTTTTTGTTTTAACAGAACTTATTGTAACGGACTGTCAACATTACGGCTTACTGCCCGTGCGATCCATATTTGTAAACAAAATTGTATGTATCTTTCTTTTAGTTTAATACAGTCCTTATGTATAATTCAAAATAATATCTGATATGTGACAATTAAAAACTATCTTACACACATTATACCAATTGTTCAGTATTCAACTTTTTAAGGTTGTAAATCTGTAATATAATTTTTAAATCCTTACTATGGAAAAAACTACTAATGTTATTTTTTATTTTTTTTTATTATATATAACTTTCCTCATTAGAGGATTGCCTCAAGGACAAAGTGATACAGACAATTAAGTTTTGTAATTGATGAAACACATTTTGTAAATATATTTTAAAAAATTCAACTTGTAGGCCTAATTGAAGTATACATACTATAAAGCATAAATTTTGTAAATATGTTTTCTTAAAATTGAAATTGATCCTCTAATGGCAGCGATGGCAATTCTAGAAAGATACACCCTGTCCAAATCTAAGGAATTCCAAAATTTGGCTAAGAATCCTGGTATAGTACCTCTTGCCCCGATCATCAATCCTGTGACAGTTATACTATCTAGTTGGTATTTATCTTTGTAATAGTCAATTGTTGGCTCATATATGGCTTTCTTTTCAGAGTCAACTTCCTCAGGTTGGCCACTATGAGTCTCAAAACGAATTGTGGGATCTAATATCATACCAATTTTAGAGGATGGTCTAAATGCAATAATATCTATTCGTCTGTTACTCCCATTAGTGGCCACACCATGTACTTCCTCATAAACTGTGTATCCAAAATCTCGCAAGGCTTCTGCCATCATATTTCGAATAGTGTGGTGCCGAATATTTCTCAGTGATTCTCCAAATGGACAGGCCCCAAGGACGTGTGCAAGGGTTTCGTGCTCTCTGCGACAACGTCTACAGAGGGTATCGTCCCTAGACCTGCCCGGCAAAGAACGCACCGCCGATACATTGGCTTGCATTTTAATCGCTTCTCTCCATTCGGAACAAGACAATCCCTGATGGTCACGAATCCATTGATTTTCCGGTGTATATTCATTGTAGAGAACAACGCCTTTTCCTTTATGAGGAAGTTGACTCCAGAGAACTGCTTCTTTGTCTCTTAGTTGTTTCCTGAGTTTCCTTGCATCTGGTAGAAGACTTCGAGTGTTAATATTGATGTCACTAGGTTCAATGTTAAGGTCTCTCACACATTGTAAACTTTCCTCTTTTAGGTTTCGGAGAGTAGTAATGTATGTATTATTGTCTTGGTGAAGAATGTGGCAAATGTTTATATGCTGTAATTTTGTTTCCCACGTTGCACAAAATAAACCATGTCCTTTATTCCGACGTTCAGTATATAACATGTGATCAGGGACATCCATCGGAAGATGTAAAATTTCTTTAAGTCCACTTCTCAAAAGTTTATCACAATTCACTAAAAATGTTTTTGGTATTTGATTTGGTGGTACTGTTTGAAACGGGTAGATTAGAGTTGGAGATATGGAACAATTTAAAACTGTAAATTTCTGATCAGGCTGTAACAGCGGTGAAGCAATGAGAGTTTCAATATTATCCCGTAATTTAGTAAGGGTTTGCTTAGAATCAAAAGTTATATGATCTGAAAAGCTGACACCTAAGTAACGAATAGTGTCAGTGATTTTATGGGCACGAATAGCATGTCCATCAAATTGGAGATCTTTTTCACATAGTTTACCTTTCTCGATTGAAAGCACTGCTGATTTGGAAACATTAATTTGAAGGCCTATTTCCTGAAACCTCTGTAGAACAATTCTTGTCAGTTCACTGGCAGCTGCTACATCTTTCCCTATAATCACCGTGTCATCAGCAAAGCTCATAATTGTTAGATGAGGTTGATCCGGAAGTAGTAGATAACCATATTGACTTGTTATTGATTTTTCTGAGAGTTCATCGAGAATATGATTAGTTGCAATGTTATATAAAGATGGTGATAACGGAGAACCTTGTAGAACTCCTCGATTGATAGTAATTGGTTTAGTTTTATTTTGATGGGTTTCAATCTGAGTCGTGTTTCCTTCCTGGAGATTTAATATTAATTTTGATAATTGTTTTGGCACACCGACAGTTTGTAATGTGTTCTTAAGATGATTATGTCCTATATTATCAAAGGCTTTACTTATGTCCAAAAAAACTATACATGCAGACTCTTTCTTTTGTTTTGCTGATTGTAAGATGTTATTTAGGATAGATGTATTAATGTGTGTGCCTGGAGAATTTATGAAACCTCTCTGGTGTTCATTGAAGGTTATGTAACTACACAGGCGTTTATTAAGGGCTCTCTCGATTACTCTCCGAACTACTGAACAAATGGTTATAGGACGCCAGTTTGAAAGTTCGTTTTTATCACCGCTCTTATGAATTAATACAGTTCGAGCTTTCTGTAATACTGGTGGCACAATTCCTGAAACTAGCATTCTTGTAGCAATTAGAGATATGATTTCAGCGGCGACATTGTTTTTAATTGCTCTTACAATTACATGATCTGGACCACTGGCAGTGTCTATTGAAATTTTCCTAGTAGCCTCAATAATTTCATTTGTACTTATAGAAGTATCAAATGTTTCATCTAATTGAACAGCTTCAACTTCACCTAGTTTGTTTGGGTATTCTTCTCGAACAAAGTCATTGTGTGTAGAAAACAAATTTGAGAAATATTCATGTAATGTAGGGCAATCAATAGAACATGAAGTATTGTCTCCTTGAAATACTTGTCGGAGAGCCTTCCTACGTTGGTTGTAAAAATAAAATTGAGTCAGCTGATACCTATATTCATTTTTCCTCTTTAGTCTATTTCGTTTCGAAGCCCTTTCAGGATTAGTAGATGTTTTATAAGTTTGTTGATTATTTGCAGCTATTTTCTTTTTTCGTGCATCAAAATATCTTCTAGCAGGATGTTTGGGACCAGGTAAAATATGAACTGCAGATGCTAAGAAGGAAAGAAATTCTTCAACCAAATTATTAAACTGAAAATCATCAAGTTCCACTAAAAATTTCTCCTTCCAAGTGGCTATTTGTATTTGATATTCACTTAAGTCATGCTTTGTATAATTTTTGGAATCATCAATATGGGTGGAGTTAACAATTGCTTGAGGAGATTTACCTCCACGGTTTACCAATTTATCTCGGTATTCTGTTGGATGTGAACGACTTATATGAATTTTTAGTCCTCTGTCATTTTTGAAATTTTTACCACAATGTTTACATACAGTTTGATTATTTATAGTTTCCTGTGTTAATTTATCATTTGCAGCCATTTTATATTGATGTATCGAGTCCTGAATTTCCCATATTGTTATAGCGTTAAAGAATGTTTATAGTCGTCCATTAACTGACACTATTAATAATTATTAAATTACTAACTTTAACTCATGAATTGAGTAATGGAAGAAATATTCATTGTTGTTCTTTGGCAACTGAAAGTACTCTGATTGTAACGTAATATCCATACACACTAAATAGATGAATAATAGAGGTTATTCATATGTCTGTTTTGAATTTTAATTTTGTTGATAGCGTAATGACTATTAGAATCACAGTAAAACCACTTGCATCAACATATGAAGAATCTTAGCAGATTTGGTATGTCCATTACAAGTACCAATAACTTCTGCTATGCTAGTCGCGACGAAAGCAGTTGAATTCTTGCTATTTCTCTTTAACTATTTCACATTTTACACAAATTTAAATTGAAAATCAAACATTTCCAAAATTCATAAATGTTCTTTAAGTAATTTCAATATATTAAATTATACACATAAAAGCACGACGACATTAAAGTGGATAAACCAACATAACAACTGATCTAAGCAACAATACAGCAATATTTCTGTAATGTTTAAAAAACTATTAACAGTTTTGGAAAATGTTAAGTCACATTTACCAGGTTGTAGAATCCTTCTGTATGTAGTCCTTGGTTCGGTGCTGGGTTGCCATGGCTATAATTAACTCTGTCTCAGGAGAACAAAGGGAATACTATGATGATTAACACTTGGAACAACAACACTAATTGATTTTTAATAAAATATGGTCAGTGAAGGCACCTTTATTATATACGGATCCGTATAAGTCTTATGGAAATGTCACTACAACTCATTTTCGGAAGAGAAATTGACTACGGTCGTTTTTAGCCGCCTCCTTTGATTTAATTAAGTTATATTATAAAAGTTAAAAATCCTTCAATGATTTATATTCTTTCACCGATTGGAGAAGACCAAATTTCTAACATAATATAAAATACCATACCTTATTATAATTAGCTAAGACCAAATGTCTAACATAATATAAAATACCATACCTTATTATAATTAGCTACATACATTTTAATCGAAATAGGAAATTACTAAACTACGAATAAATTTAGAGAAAAAGGTTCGAAGATAAGCAGTTTTTGTAGATTAGATTATATTAGTAAAATATGTGTTCGAGTTTTAAGACCATAACATGGCAATCATACTTTTTATTCAGTGCATTACGCAGCTTTACTTTATGGTACGAATGAAATGAAATATACTCAACAGTGTTATGTAGTATGTAACTCTTATGGTGTTCGGTTCCAGACTCATCAAGCATTAACACATGATTTATATCACCATCTATATGGGCTGGGCCAAAGGCCTCGAGGAGGGGCTATTGAACCCTCTCTTTGACCCTATTCTGCCCTAATTTCATATGCAGACTCGGAGTCATGAGGAACTAGATAAATGTACCCTCATTAAATCAACGCAACCACACATTTTAAACACCATTTTGCTAATCCAGAGTATTTTTTTATCTAACATGACATGAGATGTGATATGAAATGAATGAATGGAGATGGAATTATATGACAGGGAGGAAAGAGGAGTGAAGAGTGTTTGTGGGATGGACTTCGAGAAACTGGAGAAACCCGAGAAAATCCCGAAAAATCGCGGTGTTGTCCACCACCAATATCCCTCCAGAACTGCAGGATTCGAACCTGAGATCCCAGACGAGGCAGCAGAGCGCGCTACCCACGCGTCCACCCAAACGTCAAGCGATTATGGTATTAAATCACGCTAAAAATCATTCTAATGGAATTATTCAACGAAAAATATTTAGCTTCTTCAGCTTCATAGCTTTGCTACACTTGTAAACGTTATTAATCCGTGTTTCCTTTTGCAGTTACAACATCCTATTTTCTCACAAAGTAACGTTTGTGAATGACATTCAAATCTCTAATAACAAGGCAATATCAACAATTCAAAGTGTCGAACACAAACATACAGAAAATGCAAATTTTTCTCGACTACACTTTGGCATTCATGCATAAATAAGGAATAAGATAGGCAGATATTAATTTACACACAATGGTATCGTTTATCCCTCTTTGCGATCTACTTGTTGTTCCTGCAAATGGGAACACCAAATTATGCAGTTCCCGCTCGTACACTTACAACACGAACCGGTGTAATTTGTGTACCGTCTGAGCCTTTCACACGACACATTGCTTCATTCAATACTCAAGTGCAACGAGACACGAGGGCTGTACAGTAGGCCCTACAATTCCTCCAGTAATCTCGCTTTGGAACCGAATCTGTCCAATAAATATCATTATCATATATTTCACAGAATATTTAGCCTACCCATTACCAGCTCTTATAATAGCTTATTATATCTTACTAATTATCTACAGACATTTCATTAGTGTTAATACATGTGTAATTTTTCCTTTTGAAGTGGAAGAAAACGGTCGTAACTTCCTCCGGTAAAATAAATTATTATTATTATTATTATTATTTATGGGAAACCAGATGTAATAAGAACAATTAAGTCTCATAGTCTGCGATGGACAGGACATGTGGCACGAATGGGGAATTCAAGAGGGACATGGAAACTCCTTGTTGAAAATCAGAGGGAGAGCGCCCAGTATATAGCCAAAAGGTGGGAGAATAACATTAACAATGTTTTGAAGGAAGTAGATTATACAGGGGATGATTGGAAAACATAGCTCGGGATATGGATGTATCGAGAGTTTGTGTGCGCGGCCATGAACCTACGATTTCTACAGTTAGTTATTCATAAGTGCTACAGTCTTTCACCGGTTTTTACCACATAAAAATAGACCTATACATTATTATTATTATATTATTATTGTTATTATTATTATTATTATTATTATTATTATTATTATTATTATTATTATTATTATTATTATTGAATTACACTATAAAGTTGTAACCACGTTACTCAAACTCTTAAGACCCTAATTTCTGAAGGCATCAGTCGCTGGATGAAACGAAAATCGAAAAGTTTTTAAATAAATTTAAAAAAAAGTAAAAATAATTTCAGGAAAACAACCAAAATAGCTTCATTTGTTCGGAATTCGCTAGATATATTTATATAATTCATACATAGTTCAGTTCTCCTGTCTACATTTAAGTTATATATTTCGTACTTTGTATGAACACCATCAATAATATTATGGTGATCAAGAGGGTGCTGAATTCTACAAGATAACATATTGGAATGTTTAAAAATATTTTCACGCCAGTCATTTAGCCTTAAATTGACAATATATCATGTAAGAAATATTAGTTTAATTGAATAGACGTTGTTTATTAAAACTCTAAAAATCGAATGAGTAGACATTATTTACATTTGTGTTCATTTACACGATATGCAGGAAAACTTACCCATGATTTTGTTTTCAGTGCGGTCAGACACATTTATACAACTAGCACTAGAATTCAGTGTTTCGCCAATTTAAGGATTAAAAATAACATTAACGCTTTCTTATTTTCTTCTTCCTCGTGGTGTAGGTCTGCGTCCTGGTCCTTTTCAACAGCGTGTAAGCAGGTGAACAATTCTCCTGCCATCATTTTGGAGGTCATTCCAAGAATTTGGAGAAGGCTATATAATTTCCAGTAGAAGGCGATTTTTACGATACGGTAATTAAGACATTCTTGGCACTAAGTTTCTCCATAATTTTCTTCTCTCTTTTACCCACTTGACCACATTTATTCCTGTATTCCACATATATTTCTGATTTGTTCATTTGTTCTTCTTTTAATTAACCATAACGTGCAATGCTCCTTAATATTCTCATTTTTGTTGTTGTCATTATACGCTCAATTTTTTTTACTCTGTTTTCCGTAGCGTAAGTTAAAATAGGGCTTGTACAGGTTTCGTATATTCCATTAACACTTTCAAAGTTACAAATAACTCACCATTCTCATCATGAACAAATTAGGTTTAGATTCGTATTCTGAGCCAGTTATATTTCAAGATGTCGTACATATGGCTACCGTTGTTTTGGTCTATCTCTGCTTCTAAATATTTTAGGTTGTTACAATAAAACATTTTTTATAGTCGGTTTGGGCCCGTTCACTGCAAATGTATTTCCGAATTATTGTGATAAGTTCGCATTTCTACTATAACGTCTGCGTGTTTTTCCCTTATATTTGTCTTTTTTTTTTCATATCTAATTAAAATTGCGTACGTAAAATCTCATTTAGGCTGCATGCAGTCGGTATTTTAATGTTAAGTATAAAATCCCGTTTACACCACTGTGTTTTAAATCTGCTTTTGTTATTATCGTATTTTTGTATTTATTGATGTATGTTTTCCAAAATGACGTTTAATAACTCCATCTTATTTTACCATTTTTTCCATGTTACTGTTTATTACTTAAATTGAGTGACCTAAATGAGTAAATTTGACAACTTGTTCAATATTTTTTCCTTCTGATTCTTGGCTTATATTTTTAGTGATATTGTTTACAGGAAGTTTCTTCTCGGTAAATCATCTTCGAATGAGACAAAGATAACTAAATATCTGTATAGAATGGAGTGTAATATTGTTTGCCAATTGTATTCCGTATTGAAGTGTATTCTTAAAAAAATAATTATACTAAATAAACTAAAAATCTAAAAATAAATAAGTTTAACAATAATTGTAATATTGTAATATTTTAATTAGCATAATAGTAATGTATTTATATATTCGTATATATAGTTATATCTCCTTGGCTATCTGGATCAGGTAGAGTAAAGATGGATTTTACGTATGCCACATACATACTATAGGTATAATTAAAGAATTTGCTATTTGTTGTAAATATAACGCAAACGTCCGATTAATACTTGTTCATTCTTGAAGGTTGGTTTAAGATTGAGGCATTCTATATTTATTATAAAATATCCAAAATGTTATATTACAAGTTATAAATTAGACCTACATGTTTTCACACAATGTAGTGAATGGATTTGCTACAACATTTCAGGGGATATTTCAGAAATGCTTGAGTAGAATTTTATGTAGGAATTTCTCTTACAAATAATATTATCATAATAAAAAAAATGTCACGATATCTGCAGGGTACTGAGGAAGACAAATGTATAACTATTCATACACTTACATTTTATGTGATTTTTAATTTCTTACTTAAAGACGGTTTAACAGTTATGATCATATCTCATATAAGTTCTTCGGTCGTAAACAGTAAGACATTGTCGCGTGTTTATACAGAAGTTCACTGAATGACGAAATTATGACAATATTATGTAGACTTAATGGTACTGGGAACGGAATTCCAATCCAGCATTTAACTTGATGACTATAATAAATCATAAGGAAAAAAGCAGCCAGGTTCATCGACGTCAGGATTTAAACCTGTAACATCTTGAGTATGAGTTTCAAACCTCAGGGTTAGAGTCAATTAGCCCAACTCTGCAAAGTCAGTAATACGTTGGTTTTTTGCCTATGACAGGATGAACTACCATAGACTACCATAAACTGAGTTAGATTTATCCCTCTGAATCGACTTTATGCAATGTGTTAAAAGTGTTTAATAGCTAATTGTTATAGGATGAAAATATAAAATTGTATAAGAACTCTCTTTTAAAGTACAGTGTGAATTACTGTATATATTTCAACATCAAGAAAATTACATTTTAACTCTTTTTTGCACATGAAATAATGTCACTTCAGTTTACGGTAGACCTAAGGTAACTGCACTTAAAGCTAACAGTGCATCTAATATAACAGTTTCAGCTTAAAGTTGTCAAATTAAGATTAGAACAATGCTATTCACATTCATTATCGGTTACAGTATTCTTTGTTGTTTTGGCAACACTATATTGTCAAAAATTCAAAAGTTTGATTCCAATATGAAGGAAAACTAAATCTAATGAAGATATTAAGATTTGATAAATATATTATTATTTATAAATAAATAAATAAATAAATATATGTATATATGTATAGTTATATCTCCTTGGCTATTTCGAACAGGCAGAGTAAAGATGGATGGCATGCATTAATAGAATAAAATGATGTGTCACTTCAGAAGGGTGTCTGTGTTGACTATTGTAACACTATGAGATTCGCATGCCAGTTAATGTCACAAATCTTGTCATTAAATAATAATAATAATAAAACTAATAAATATTCTTTTTAAAATCTGAAATCTGTTTATAACTTCTGTCGAATGTAAGAGCCTTATAATCTTTATATAATTTATTACCTCTTCTTTTTCTTCACGGTTTAGACTTATTTGATAGCCTGTTCCGGCTCTAAATTGCTGCTCTTTCCATCTTTTCTTTGGTCTTCCTAAACTTCTTCTTCCTCGTGGTGAATAGCTGTATGCTGCTTTTGGTATTCTATTCACAGTCATCCTTGTCAAGTGTTCTTCCCAGTTTGTTATGTATTTATCTATTGTTGTGTTTAATTCGTCTACTTTTAGTTGTTGTCTTATTTCTGTGCTATGTTTTTGTCTGTTCTTTGATATCCTGCTATTGGTCTGAGGAATCTCATTTCAGCAGCTTGTATTCTGGCAGATGGTTGTGTTGTCACTGTCCATGTTTCGGATCCATAAGTAAAAATAGGCACTGCCATTTTATTGTATAATTTCATTATAGAGTCTTTCCTGGCTTTATTTTTCAAGGTTCTTTTTAGTGTTGCTGTTATATAATTTAACTTATTTAGTTTGTTATTTATATCTGTTTTCTCTGTGTATAATATTTCGCAAACTAGGAAGTTATATCTTACCACTTGTTCTATTGGTTTATTTTCTAATATTATCTTTGTCCGAACTGGATGAGCGCCTTGATGGCCATTGTTTTTTTTTATTTTTGCGAGAATATTTCCATGTTGTATTTTTTTATATTTCATTTAGTTTATATAGCATTCTTTGTAGTTCGTCCTCTGTTTTTTGCTATTAAAATCTGATCATCTGCAAAGGCTACTGTTTTTATTACTATATTTCCTAAGTTAATTCCCCCAGTCGTCATTTTCTTTCATGATCTTATCATGTCGTCGAAATAAATGATAAAAAGAGAGGTTGATAGTGGACAACCTTGTCTGACTTCTCCTGTTATATGTATTTGTTCCCTTTGATTTATTTTTATTTTTGTTTTCTCATACATTTTCTTAATTACTGCTATCAAGTGTAGTGGAATTCCTTTTTCACTTAATATGTTCCATAATTTTGGTCTAGACACTTTATCAAAGGCGAATTTATTACCTCATAATAAATAATTAAGACTTTCCCCCTTAGAATTTCAGCTTTAGGTGTACTTACATTAGTTTAAACTGATAACAATAATCAGTTTTTTCTATAGTTTGAATGCCTTCAATTCTAGAATATTTCAGTGAAAAATATTGTATTGTAAGCCCCTGTTTTCCCTTTACAGAGATTTAGGCGCTCTCCCCCTACAGGGAAGAATTTGAAACATAGTATTTAGTTACACTTGTTTTCGTATAGATGTCATTTTGAGTGGTCCGTGGTCAGCGTTCCGCCTCATATGGACATCTAGGAAACCAAGGTAGTACTAGGACGGGAAAATTCGGTAAATTTTGCTTAGAGGCCTTTTCATTCAGGCTTAAGTTTTTTTACGAGCCTGAAAATCTTCAGACTCGGGACCCACGGCTTAAAGTCCCTCCCGGAGGACTTGCTCCTTGGATTTTTCCGTCTTAAAAATCCATCGACGCCGGCCGGGTTTGAACCCGCGACCCTCGGGACCAGAGGCAAGGAGCACAACCACTAGTCCACCGCGGCCGATTAGTGAAAAATATACGTTTGTTATAAGAACAAATGAAATTTGTTTGAAATACAATCTACAAGATGATTTGTACAGCCTTTACCTACAAAGTATCATATTATTTCCCGCACTTTCTAATTAAACGCAACAGGTATTACAGATATTACTGCTACCTTAAACAAGATCTTGCGTCAGAGTTTTCAATTTTGTTTTCTTACACAATTCGTTTATTTAATGACATTAAGTATGGAATTGCTTTGGAAATACCATGCCCCAGTTATTTTCCCTGTGTCACAGTACTGTGGTTAAATGATATCTCACAAATTAATACATTAGTTGGAAATGAAATAAACATAGAATCTAGGGCATTCGTAGGATCTTCCCACAATGTCACATTCCGTGTCGTTCACGCGATAATCACTATTATTAACGTCAAATCAACAGACTGATCTTTCTGAGATTTCTCACAACAATCATCATGTATGTGATGCAATCATTTTTAAGATTAGATTTCGAGATCGATCAAGGTTTCAGAAGACAAAAAAGTGCAATTAGGTTAGTCAGTCCATGGTACCTGATGAGGAAAACACTATTCTGTAATGATAATTATTTACGGATCACGAATGACGGCTAATATCTGATTCTCCTTTTTTCATAACTCTAAAAATGAACGAAACTCCATAAGTTAATATATATTAAGTATAGATTCAGCTTTCGTCGGAAAACATATATACTATTCGAATAAAAACATAAATAATAATGACAACAATAATAATATTAATAATAATAATAATTATTATTATTATTATTATTATTATTATTATTATTATTATTGTTATTAATTAAATTACCGAAAGAATAAGTCAGTTTATTATGTTTAACAAATTAATAAGTAGGGCATATATGATCAAATAATTAAAATACAATGTAGGCCTCTTTAGATCTATCTAGTTTCAATGCCGAACTTACTGATCCCTATCCCCAGACAACAGAATTAAGTTATATTTCCGATAAACCAATTCCCTAAGAACCACTCGAATATTATTATTTCGCCTACGTCTAGGCCTTCCTAATGGTATATTCTCCAAGCATTCTTAATCAAATTTTGAATGCATTCTGTCAGACTTCGAGTAGTATGACCTGCCCATCTCAATCTCCGTGACTTGATATTCCTTGTAATATATATTATATAAATTATGATGTTTTCATTGTGAAGCTACCACTCTTCTCTATTTTTATCCCAATGTGTCCAAATATTCGCCATAGGATCCTATTTTATAATACCCTTAGGTTACTCTCTTCTATAAAGTAAGGGGATATGCTTCATAGTCAGAATACTAAATCAAGATTATCGTTTAATAAATCTCAGTATTAATATTGTTAAACAAAGCCGAGAAGACAGAAAACATCTAACTCCATAGTAACACGGATTGTATGCAAGTTGGTATTTTAATTTCTTCATGTGTATATATTTCTCATATTGTGAGTTGTATTGATTTTCGCGAATGTTTTAATAGTTTAGTTTCTTCTTCAATTCTGTGTTCGGTATCAAATGGTAACACATTCTTCCGATATTTTAATTTAAACTTGTTTAATATTCATGTACTTTATTATCCGATGTCCTACTTTATTTTTGTTTTTCCTATGTATACTTTATTTACAGTTTTAGCTGATTGAGTGGAAGAGAATACCTTAAATAAATAAATAATAATATAATGACTATAGTAATAATAATAATATTATTATTATTATTATTATTATTATTATTATTATTATTATTATTATTATTATTATTATTATAACTAAGTAACTAACTGGCACTATCGAATCCCTAGGTTCATGGCCGCGCAGACATAAGCTGTCCATACATCCAAATCCTGAGATAATGTTTTGTAATCATTCACTGTATAATCTACTTCCCTCAAATCATGGTTAATGTTATTCTCCCACATCATTCTTGGTCTACCAACTCAGCGTTTTCCCTCTGGTTTACCTCCAAGAAGAATTTACTTTATTCATTGGGATGGTGTTAAAATTAATATTAAAATTGTAATGTTACTAACTTTTTTATTTGATTGAATATGTTTATAATGTATGGGATTTGTATTTGTATTTTTTAAATATTTCATTAATAGTATTATTACTTGCTACAGACGTATTTCATTCGTGAAGTTTTCACCAATTAAAGAGACAATCGCGGGTTCAAATTCAATTTAGATGGGTGAAAATTAAATTACAAAAAAAAACACACATGGTATAGTACCCTTTCTTATCAAATTTAGTTTGATATTATAAGTTAATCCATTACAAATTATCAAGAATACAAAATAAATTGGCATAGTTTTATTTTACACATGTAGTTTTTTAAATGCGATTGTCACACTAAAAAAAAAAGTTCATATATTACTTCATATAACAAAAAGAGTGAAAACACAGGGTTATGTTACAAACTACATGTGTTTAATATTCAAGCTAAAATTATGGAAGCGTTCTAGGCAAAAATAGCTAATTACTAATATCGTTAGTGTTTTAATAGAAAATAATCAACAATATTTATAGAGTTTTAATTAGTTTATAAATATTATATTCCAATTAGACCAATTTAAGTACTGTGAACATATAAATTAAAATTTTAACCCATTTATTCTCCCCTGTTCTCAATAAAAATGTATTTAAAAATGTCTCCTAAGAGAAATTGGTATCATGAATTTACCATGGGCCTCATCAACATGCAATAGACTAGAATACAATACACGCAAAACAAGTGTTACCAACATATCATTTGTCCACTAAACGGCATAATATGCTATTGTTTTTTAACTAAGAGAAAAAAAAAAAGGATAAGAAATTTATTTTCTTTCAACTAACATTTATTGGCTACTGTACTAAAACAGGTTTCCCTATAATATAGTACCAACATTTCGCTATATGAAATGTTAGCGTTAGACAAATTGCTACCAATGAGAGGGTGTGAGGAAGGGTGGGTTGGGAGCAGGGTTAGAGTTCGAACGCTGCTTTCACCTCTCTGTGCATAAAGCATCGCCGAAAACAATGGCTTCCCTTACCCTCTTTCTATCTATATGCCTAATAGAGAGGAAATTTAGTGTTTAGGATTCGGTCGACTTACAATAAGACGATCTCGCATAAACCTTGCTGTCTATTATAATAGGAGGGCTAATTGGCAAACAATGTTGCATTCACTTACATGTTTGCTATTCAAGGGTACCTTACTTTATATCCTTCTTCATCTGTGCATAATAGCAATGAGTGGGAGGTCCATTAGAATATCCAATGGCTGGATGAACAACTTTCAGCACAACTTTAACAACAATGATAATACTAATAATAGTAATAATAATAATAATAATAATAATCATAACGACCAACAATTCATTAACACTATCGAAACCGGAGGTTCTTGGCTACCAATTCACCGCTAAAAAACGAAAGACAGTCAACATATGATAATCAAATTTAGTCAAGCGTGACCAACATAATACAATAAATAAGTATAAAAATACAACAAGCATATCAAATTTGACACACGTTGTATGAAATAAAAAATAAAATAAGACATGGAAGCCATGAACAAAGATATACCCCACATCCTGAAGAAAATCAAAGGAAAAGAAAGAAGAAGAAGAAGAAAAACAATCATCTCCACCAGTTCCTAAAATTAAATGGGGAGGGATTATAAATGCAGCAACTACTCTACCGACATATTCTCTCAAGCTGTTCAGGGGTGTTCCTAAGGAACCCATTATCACTGGTGACGTATTACAGAATAATGTGTTGTTGATGTGTTAAACATCTGTGGACTCCGACTAGATGTTTTCTTATATATTATAAATAAAATGTAGGTACTATAATAATTAATAAGCTATTAGTTTAATCTGATGATGCAGTATTATTGGGAGACAATGAAAAAAAAATACTAAGTTTCAACAGGCATACTCTATTGAATAAATAGGGACTGGAAGTAAACATCAATAAAACTAAATATATGTTCACACACATAGAAATACGTTATATAATTTGGAAATTGACAAATGAGTGAAATATTGAAGAAGTGGTTAAATCAAATAACTGGGAAACAATAATTACAAACAGGAATGAGATGTACAAAGAAATTAAACATAGGTTCAATTCTGGAAATGCAGGCTTTTTTGCATTATAGGGACACTTATCCGAACTCCTTTCAAAAATCGTTAAAACTGAAATTACATAAAACTGTTATTCCTCCAGTTATATTATATGGATGCGAAATATGGACTCTTACTTTAAGGGAGGAAAGAAGATTAAGAGTATTTGAGAATAAAGTTCTACGCCGTAGCGTAGTGGTTAAGGCACTGCGCTACAAGTCGGAAGGTCGAGGGTTCAAGTCCCGGTGGGGTCAGGATTTTTAAACTGGCCAAAACCTTCTGGCGGCACTATGGCCCTGGGGTCGACTCAGCCTCTAACGGAAATGAGTACCAGACGCTTGTTCTGGGGGTAAAGGCGGCCGTCACGCAGGGCTGACAACCCGGCTGACATAAGTGCCGATTGTCTAGAAAAAGTGGGAGCCTTAACCTCCTACTGCCCCAAGGGCCTCCCGAGGCCTGTAGTGGGATTACTTTACTTTTAGTCCCGCGCCGTAGCCGAGCGGTTAAGGTAGGAAGCCTTGGCGCAGAGCTACGGGACTTGCGCTGGTTCGAGTCTCCATGGGGGAAGAAATTTTCTCATGGTATTTCGGCCAGTATGGGACCGGTGCCCACCCAGCATCGTGAGCAATTGGGTAGCTACAATAAGTAGCGGCTCCAGGTTGAGGAACCAGCTATAACGGCTGGGGGACTCGACATGCTAACCACATGTCACCCCTACACTGGCTGTTGATCATCTACCTCTGTGATTGACACATGTGGATGTGAAGGGCCAGCAGCCGGCTGGTAAAAGGGCAACCGCTGAAAAGTGGAAAGACCCTCAATCGGAGGATAATTTTTGGACCAAAGAGAGATGAACAGACAGGTGAACGGAGAAGATTACTAAACAGTGAGCTACATGGTCTCTATATGAAGCCAGATATAATAACAGACTGCGATGGGCATGTAGCATGAATGTGGATCGAAAGAGGGCATAGAAGCTTCTTGTAGGAAACGGAGATGGCAGACCAAGAATGAGGCGGGAAAATAATATTAACTATGATTGAGGAAGTAAATTATACAGGGGATGATTAGAATACATTAACTCAGGACAGGAATGTGTGGAGAGATTATGTGCGCGCAGCCATAAACCTACGGGTTCGTTAGTGTCAGTGAGTTAGTTAGCTAGGTTGTTAGGTACTATAATAATCATGATCTGGAATACAAAGAATATAAAAATTATTGATCAATGAAACAAAGGACGAAACTTATGTTTGTTCGTTAATATACTATACACGCTCCAATATTATAAGCATAATTTCTTAATTTAAAGCAGTTGTTCGGGTTGTAAACCGGTAATTTTTTATTAATTATATTGCATTTTATGATTTTACAATGTTTTACCTAATTCTGATGATTATTAGTTGATTCATTTTCAATGTTTATTTTTAAATTCATAGAACCCACTGCCTAAAGGATATGCTACATGTCTAAATGTCTAAGATGTTAACAATAAATAACCGGAGATCAAAACACTCAGAAAATATCCCAAGACAACCTGCGTCTGTCAGTAGAGTTTTGTTCCAACCTGTATATCTTGAGATCTTACACCACAGGACTTTTATTCATAAGTAATGCCACGAGTGATTTCCAAATTATCGATAAATTCACGACTCATGAAGTGAGGAGTGAACTTATCTAGAGAATTTGGAAATCAAGAGTGGCATTTGTTAGGATTATTTAAACGAATAAAATCAAGCTGTTTACTCACAAATCATTATATAACTACAGTTATTTTAAAATAGTTATATATTTAATGTAAACGGCGATGTTTGAAACAAATGAGAAACAATTGGTACGCTTCATTTCCTTCCTTTGTTTACGACTGTAACAAGATCATATCATTATTTATTACCAAAGGATCACAATATTGTAAGAATGCACCCTAGTGGAGAAATTTATAACCAACGTTATAGGTATTAATTAATTTCTGATGGAAATATGTGAATTACATTTGTCTACAACGTCATTTCCCGGAAAATAATTCGTTTAAGAAATGCAAACAGTGTTTTCTTTTTTTTTGTGGTATAATCAATTGTTACAAATGTTTTTATATTATCTACCGCATGCGCTTTCTGCTGACATTCATGCACTATATATACAATCTGGTAGCCATATTTCTTAGAAGGTCAGTCACTGCAAAACAATGCTTTGACCTATTCAGAATGTTAAAAAAGGAGGTGATTTATTTATTACGATAAACTTTAGTTGGTAAATTTTAGGCGAAACACAACGGTGATAGGTTGAAAATAAAAAATCATTGAAATGTGATTGGCCATTGACTCCCATTTGGGGCATGAGTTAAATAGTCAAATTAAATTAACAATGAAGAAGAATATTGAAGTCGGATTTATATACATAGATTTGTATATCGTACATATCTCTTATGGATAACACACAGTAACCATTTTTGTCTTTCATTGATGCTAAGAAGATCGGGATAAGTAGATTCCGGGGCAAGCGTAGCAGCGCATGTCGGGTTTTCTTTTACGGATAACTCTCAATAACCACTTTTTGTCTTTCAGCTCATTTATGCTAAGAAGATCGGGATAAGTAGATTCCCGGGCAACGCCGGATAATCAGCACGGGGTATCTAAAAATTATTACAATATAAATTTACAATTATTTTTCCTTTTACTTATTCAAATAAACATTGAAACACATTTTATTTATTTAGGCGTAGCACGCACGCCGGGTATTAGCTATTATATTATTAAAAGTATGTTTGCTACCAATATGGCTTGATTTGAATAAACAATTTAAGAGAAACATAATAGGAATCTTGTTTCCTCAGATAAATGAAACAATTCTTCGCTATGACATGTATTCCTACCATTTCCACTCATCAAACAAGGCAAAGACGAGGTGTTACTGGAGGTAAGAAGAAAGAAGTATCTATAATGCTCGGTGTATCACAAGGTACAGGTTTAAATGTAACCCCAGTGAGGTTGAGGAAGATGGAGATGAAATATAAATTGTAAAATTTTCTAATTATAAATCGATAAATTGAAATAGAAAGTACATTTCTGATTGGTCTTTTTGTTTTACTGGACTTTGTTGATGGACGTTTGGGTTTGGAGATTTCTACATGTTGGGCCTTTCAGTATGGACTTTAAGGAATAGACCTTTAGCTTTTTGTCATTTAGGACTTATTGACTGGACGTTACATTCTGGAAGCCTCGAAATATATTTCAGGGAGGAGGCTAAGTTCTGAGACAACCCACAGATAATTAAGTGGAAACGTCTGATGATGATGATGATAGTTATGATGACTAGTTACAAAGAAATGAATCTGCCAAGTTACTCACTCATCAGAGCACATCATCAAAATTTCGGATAATTTCCTTATGTTCAGTAATATAAACTTGTACTCATTTCGAGAATAATGCCAAATCGAGGGATGAGATCTAATGAAGCCTTCATTATTGAAGATATGTGATTTAAAAGGATAATGCTGATCATTCCTTTCTTACCATCAGAGGAGCAGATGAAGTGAACTGAGACGAAATAATGACATGAGTATGAAGAAGTGGTGGAATGAAGTTTTTGGCAGGAATTCACAGGTAGGAAGGGAGAGTATCTAACCACTTGCGCCACGGAGCAATGTTAATTGAACTAATTAATACTCTGGTTTTCTTCCTCTTCTTAATCTTAGTTAACTTCTCTCTCTCTCCTTGGCTTCGCGATCCTTTGAGTTTAACCTTGGCGATCTTTTGTTAGGAGTTTTTGGGCCAATCTAATTTATTTACGCTTATTTCCCTACAAATGTCGTGAGTGGGGTGTGGTCAGCATACGGACTCAATAAGACGTATAGTAGGCAACTAAGGTATTACTTGGATGTATTTTGTTCAGAGGCCTCTTTTTTTCAGGCTTAAGGTTCTTTCAAGAGTCTTAAATTCTTCAGACTCGGGACCCACGGCTTAAAAGTCTTGTTAATTGGATATTCTCATCCTAAATATCAATCTACCCCGTCCGAGTTTGAACCCACGACCTTGGGAACTTAAGGCAAGGAACATAATCACTAGACCACCGCGGCCGACTAATCTTAGTTTAACCTCTCCCTTTTGTGTGTCCCGCGGCACACGTGTCTTACAATGACCACGCCTGTCAGGAAAGGATGTTTAAACTCCTGAACACATACTTCTTGACTACACGGACACGAAAGGCATCCCCAGTTGAGGAATCAGCTAATTTCGAGGCCCCCTTCGAGACAAAACGAACATTTAAGGTAACACGAACACTTAAGACACACTATTCACTCATACATTCGTACTAAACAAGATTATTATGATAGTCAAATGGTGTTTGAGGACAATAATGATCTTAAAGTTCCCTGACATTTTGCCATTCAGGCGAGGAAAAATCCCGACAAAACCTTATACACAGTGGCATTTCGGCAAGTGTTAGCCGTCGTTTTATTTACAGTAATATGGATATAATATTGTGTTTATTATATTATTTCTAATAAGTAAATTAACTTCTAAAATGAACGATATGCAATGTTAGGAGTATTAAATATAATGAATATAGGTATAGGGCTTAGGAAATCGAAGGGGGTAATTGGACATATTAATATGTAATTAAATATATAACTGTATTATTTAAAAGTAAAATATTCGTCTCCATTTCCAATTGGTTTTTAGAGCTTATAAGTGAGCTCTGTACGACGGTAGACTCGTTCGTCTTCTATTAAAGATATATCTACTAAGGGTGAGATCTCTTGTTTTATTTTATTGAATAAAGTAGCAGATACAGAAAATATTGAGTAGTTTTGAATATCATGTGCTGTGCCAACAAACACAGTAGACATTTCCAAATCGTTTCTTAATTTATCATCAATTCAATCTAATTATGCACTACCTCTTTCGTTAGATTCGGAGTTTCCTACATGACCCCTAAATGGCAGTTCTTGTTCGGCTAAGAAACACACAGCGTCTATTAGGCAGTTAACAATGTACTTGTTTGCTTTAACAGTTTAGTCATACGTATCCGTACTAATTTTGATACCCCGGTTTCGAGACTCTTCAATTCTAGTGTTTCCAAATGTATGTAGCGGTATTTCACAGTTAACACGGACTTCAGATAGTTCTTAACTTTTTCAGCACATGAAAACTATTTACATCAGAATTCCATTTGTTATCCAAAGATTTTTCTCCGTTGAAAATAGAAGGCAGGACTAACAGTAAAGGGAACATGACTTCCTGCAGATATATGTCATGTTCATACCAACCTTCATGTCGTTCATTAAGCGACGCACTTTTGTTTTTGTTTCACTTATAATGATATTTAAATTAGGAGTTCGTTAATTTTTTTTCAACAAAGCTTCGGCAGGAAAATGTATGACTTAACAAGTCTTCAGCAACTCAAGCACATTCCTCTCCCATTATAATATTTATTTAGTGGTTTAATTATTGCATTTGATATGTTCAGAAGCATTACGGGTACACATGGCTTACTCGGAGCAACTGAATCTCCATGTTAACCCTTTCTGGAGTGCTATCAGGGCAGCCTGCTACTCGGCTTGAAGTGCGAGCACAATCAGCTTGAATGCGCCTGCGCAACTAATTCTCAAGGTCTCGTTCCATGTAAGCCTCGGGAAGCCGGCTAACGTTGTGGGTATTTAAAAAGTTAAAACAGATTGAATGAATTGAAATGCTACAATATATCTGCAACGCATATAAATAAATATATATATATATATATATATATATATATATATATATTTATTTATTAACTTACTGTTGTTTACAACATTTAGACTGCTATCAATTAATTGTTGCACTTCGTTCCGGTTTCGTTTTAAATTAAATATCAAAGAGTTTAATTCTAAATTTTGAAAGTGTTAGCCGGGCTAACAAGTGCTAACATGGACCCTCCGCCATTGTTTATCCAGGAAACTTGTCTGACCGTGGACTCAACCCGGTCCCACTGCTTATTTAATTTTTCACATTATGATTTTTTTTTTCAAATGCCCCAGGTTTGTCTTTCGACATTCCTGGTTTCTCTCCTGGCATGGCGTACTTGTAACCCACTTCTGAGGTTGGGGCGCCTGGAAGGCGGGGTTACGTTGCCCCGATGATATGATGGGTGATGATGATAGTGATGCGCCAGGAGAGTCCCTAATCCTAAAATTAAGCTAAGATAAATATGAAAGATGATGATTGCGATGGCCATATGATTTCGGGGACCGTTTATGCCTTAAAGTTTTCCTGACATTTGTCTTACAGGTGAGGAAAAACCCCGATAAAAACCTCATCCAGAAAAACTGTCCCGACCGGGGATCGAACCCGGGCCCGCTGCGTGACAAGGCAGCACGCTACCCCGTGACCACAGCGGTGGACACATTATGAATAATAATAATGATGATAATGACAACATGATTTAAACTTGTTCAGAGTGTGCAAAATAAAATGAAGTTATAAAGTTATATATAGTAGGCTATCCTGCTGGAGTTCGGAATTCCTAAAAGTTAGACTTATACGAATGTGTCTAAATGGCACAAAGAGTAGGGTGCGTGTAGGCAAATAGTTTTCGGTTACTTTTAAAATTCATAATTTTGTACTAGAGCATGCCATCAAATCTTTAGAGGATGAAGAAGGCCTACGACTCAATGGTATTAATAAGCTGATGATGTAGTACTATTTGACGATAGCGAAGAGACACTAAAGACGAATATAAACACACTATTGAGTAACACTAAGAAATGGGACGGAAAGTAAATATAAAAACTAAATATGTGGTCACACATGGAAATAGATTATATGATCGAATGGGCAGCTAATGACAAACGGGAATTTTGAAGAAGTGGCTGAATTCAAATATCTGGGAACAATAATTACAAATAGGAATGAGATGTACAAAGAAATTAAACATAGGCTCAATTCTTGAAATGCGTGCTATTATGCATTACAGGGACTCTTGGCGTCCCAGCTCCTTTCAATAAAACGTTAAACTGGAAATATATAGAACTATAATTGTACCAGTTATATTATATGGATGCGAAACTCTTACTTTAAGGGAGGAAAGGAGACTACGAGTATTTGAGAATGAAGTTGTTAGGATTTTTTTTTTGGACCAAAGAGAGATGAACAGACAGGTGAATGGAGAAGACTTATTAACAGTGAACTCCGTGGTCATTATAGGAAGCCAGATATAATAACAGTTAAGTCTCGTAGACTGCGATGGGCAGTACATGTGGCACGAATGGAGATTGAAAGACGTTCATGGAAGCTTCTTGTAGGAAAACCAGATGGAAATCGCCCAGTTGGTAGACCAAGAATTAAGGTGGGAGAATAACATTAACTATGATTTGAGGGAAGTAGATTATACAGGTAATAAGTGGAAAACATTAGCTCAGGATAAGGATGTATGGGGAGCTTATGTCCGCGAGGCCATGAACCTGGGTTCGATAGTGACAGTGAGTCAGTAAGTAAATAAACAATAAGCATCTTATCACTAGCGTATGTTGAAATTCGATTTCAAACGTTGAGTACGTTTACTGTTCGGTAAGGAAAGAACCTCGCTACAGAGAAGTGAACCTCACAGTGTAATCAGTGGTAGCAAACCAGGATTACCTGAAGACAGATCCATGAGCAGTAACTTCTGATAGACTCTACGGGAAGAAAAAACCCAGAGCACATTGACACAATCACCCACCCTCACGAGCAGTAAAGTAACGACCAACGCAATTCCTTCGTTCCAATTTATCCCTTCAACCGAAACACAGCCTGCGTTCAAACTACACAAAACACTCCACAGGATAACAGGTTACAACATTAAGTGTTACTTGTTTTTTTCCTTTCTTTCTACTTACAAGAATCCAATGTTTTTCAAATAAAATGTACGTGGACACGCATTAACAACAGTTTTGGAAAGTTAAGACTAAAAATTATAATTAATTTTCTGGTACTATAGATCCCGGAGGTTCATGGTCGCGCTCTCCAGATATTCCAATTCTGACGAAATATTTTTCAATTATTCTCTATATAATAGGGTGGACCGAAAAAATACATTTTTTATTTCGAAGTTGTAATAGCGCGAAAAAATTGCGAATTATATAGCTAAAAAATATATATATATCAAAATCGGTTGACATTTACGGTCGCGCAAAGGCTCTGAAGTTTGGCAAAATATGATAAAAACTTCATTTTTGCACTTCTTTTTTTTTAATATGAAGTAGGTATTGCTGATCTTTGCTAAGCACGTTTATGTTTATCTGTGGGATCTGACAATCAATAATCTGGAAGTTATTTATCAAATGCCAAAAAATGCGTAAAAATATAACTTGTTCATTATACTGGAAAATTTTGGAGCTTATGCGCGACCGGAAGATATCAACTGGTCTAAACCAAATTAAAACATAATGTTTTTGGCTCTATTTTAAGACGTTACAAACTATTACATTACGAAAACATATAATTAAAAAAATACAGAAATAATCTCAAAAATGAAGTTTTGTCAATCATTATAGCCTTTGCGCGACCGGATGATGTCAACCGATTTTGATATATTTTTTCTATTCTTTTGTCTATATAATTCGCAAATTTTCCGCGCTATTACAACTTCGAAAAAGAAAAAGAGTTTTTTCGGCCCACCCTACTGTCATGTCCCGTCCCGTCTAGTGATTTAAGCCATGATACCTTAAAGCAGTGCCAAGGGACTTGCGCTGGTTCAAGTCCTCAAGGGGAGGGAGATATTTAATCAAGAAATATGATGTAGTTGCCTACCCATCATTGTATGGAATTTGGATAACGACAATAAGAAGTAGCTGCTGCAGGTGTAACGGTTAGGGGACTCAACATACTGACCACATGTCATCCCTTTACTGAACAGATGATCGCCCACATCTGTGATTAATACATGTGGATGTGATAGTAGCAGCCGATTAGTAGACAGACATTTTAGACCTGACGTGCCATGGTCTTATTATTAACACTAGTGGTCGCCTAGCGGTCGAAATTCGACAATTCATTACATTTTTAAGTTTGTCGTTATGCATTAATTTTCGATTTATTTTAAAAATACGAACGATAGGAAATATATGGTATAGCTTGGCTAAGCCATATTTAAAACCAAAAACGCGTCATTTGACATTTGTATACTATAAATACTATTTAAATTTGCATTTGACCTATTATTATGTGTACGGGAATATAATATATCCCTCCTTTTTTGTCTCTACTCCGACATGTCAATGTTCTATGTCGAGGTATAATGGAAGTAGGTGCGAATATGTAAAGATAAAAAAAATGTAATGAAATGACTGAAACCAAAATTAGACAGGATTTAATTTTAATTTAAATAATAAAATTTACTCACTTTTTTAAACCACTAATGATGACTGACTACTCGAGAACAAGTCAATTCATATTGCTGCTGCACAATTTTCTTATCGCAACAATGCACATTCAGTATGAGCGTAAACAAATGAATGAGTAATACACATACATTCCTTAGAGACAATTTATTTCATTTTGTTTAATTAAATTTATTTGTAACACATGTTATATATACATACATTTTATGTTTCTGCACTCCTTCTCTATATGAACTTTAATCATGCCAAATATCACACTCCTCTGTGCGCGCAATGTACTTAAAAAGAGATACAAAGGTTTTTCTTCACGTATCAATATATAGATTACTCAAATCGTGATTAATACTATTATCTCATCTCATTTTTGGAATTACCAGGTAGGCATTTTCTTCTGTTTATTTCTATATGAAGTGCAAACTCTTTCATTCCCCATTCGTAACTTTTGTCCTGCTCATTCCACTCTATGGACTTAGCTGTTATTAATATATCTGGTTTCTCATAAAGATCAAATAGTTCACTCTTATGTAGTTTTTTCATTCACCTGACTACTTGTCTCACTTTGGCCATTTTATTCTCAAATTCACATAATATTTTATCTTTCATAAACATATCCAAATTATCTCCATGGTCCGTCAGGCCCAGAAGGCCTACTATCTAGCTGCTGGCCTCACATCCACATGTGTCAATCACATAGACGATTATCCAGCCAGTGCGAATATTGGGGTGTTATATGGTTAAAGTGTCGTGTTCCCAGTCGTTCCAACTAGTTTACTCACCCTGAAACTGTTTATTTATTGTTGCTAACCAAATTTCTCACGATGCTGACTGTGCACAGGTCCCATACTGGCCGAACATTCATGAGAAATTTCTTCCCACACGGGGATTCGAAAACCAGTGCAAATCCCGAAGCTCTGCATCAATGCATCCTCTGCCTTAAACCGTTAAATATGGCGCGGGGCATCCAAATTATATTGGTTAGAATTAAATAAGTGCTAATAATATCGAATGAATGAATAAATAAATAAATATTTGAGACGTTATGCCCCTTACGAACTCTGGGTTTCTGTGGTTCAAATCTCTGGACAGCACAGTTACAATATTCGAAAGTCATTGTTTTCATGACGATACATGTAGGCCTATACACAAATAAGACTGTTTATAAATAACATGGGTTTATTAAAAATGCAAAGGGAAGTTTACTTGATAAATAAATAGTTAAGCCTAATATATTTTATACTTAAAACAAACTGTATTTCTATGTATACAGAGAAATAATTAAAATCGGTTCAAGGGTAAGTAATTGGAACGCAGAGACAGAATGATGTCATAACATGGTTTTCAATTTAAAATGAGAAGACCTCGCTATAAATGGTGGTGGAGGGGGGAGTGAAAAAGAATGAGACATGAGACAAAAGGAAAGGCGATTTGAATATATATCTTGATTCCATCTTTTCATTGGCTGAAATATTTGTTAAGCTATGTTTTTGGTCTCCAACTGATGTTAAAGAAAACAGCTGTAAGAATGTAAATAACTCGCCATGACTGAAGTTCTTAAATTAATTATTCCAACAAACAATCAAGCATCGAGTTACAACAAAAACATAAAAAGAACGACGTCTTTCAAAAGAAACTGATTATAAGAAATTTTATGTAAAAAAAAAAGCGTTTCTCATATTCAAAAATAGAGCGCAGAGGGGGTGGCTGACAGTCTTTTTATGCATCATTTCCTTCAGACTATATTAGAAAGAGAGGAAGAAATGAAAATTGAAAGAAGGAAATAAAATTCTGATGAGCACTTTCAGGTTCTTGTCCTACATCAGAAGAACTATTTCTGTACCACTTGGCTACTGAACAATAACAAGGCATTTCACCCCTTGAAGCTAGAGATGAAGTGATGACCCTTGACATTAGCCAACAGATAGTCATGCGAATGGGGTGGAAACAAAAACATTTCAGGGGTGGCAATATTATAAAACTGTGTATGTTTATTTTGCATTATCATTTATCTTAAAAGCAGTCTTAACTGACTGACTGGCTCTATCGAACCCATAGGTTCATGGAAGCACGGACATAACCTATCCATACATCCCTATCCAGAGCTAATGTTTTCCACCTTCCTCAAATCATGGATAATGTTATTCTCACACCTCATTCTTGGTCTACCAACTAGACTTTTCCTTCTTGTTTTCTTACAAGAAGCTTCTATGCTCCCCTTTCATCCCCATACTTACCACATGTCCTTCCCATCGCAGTCTACGAGACTTAACTGTTCTTATTATATCTGACTTTCTATACATATCATGTAGCTCACTATTACATAGTTTCCTTCACTCACTTGTCTGCTCATCTCTTTTTGACCCAACAATTTTCCTAAGAACTTTATTCTCAAATACTCATAATCTTATTTCCTCCCTTAGAATAAGAGTCCATGTTTCGCATCCATATATTATAACTGGGTTAATAACTGTTTTATATATTTTCAGTTTAATGTTTTTTGAAAGAAATTGAGACTACATGAGCCAATGTAATGCTTAATAACATACATTTCCAGAATAGAGCCTATGTTTAATATCTTTGTGCATTTTTATTCCTATTTGTAATTATTGTTCCTAGATACTTGAAATCAGCCATTTCTTCAAAATATCCTTCATGTGTCATTAGTTGTTCATTTCCATTATATAACGAATTTCTATGTGTAAACATATATTTAGTTTTATTGATGTTTACTTCCAGTCCCAATTTCTTAGTATTACTCAATAGAGTGTGTGTGTTGGCCCTTAGTATCTCCTCGTTATCGCTCAATAATACTACATCATCAGCATAAACTAACAGCCTATTAATACCATTGAGTTGTAGGTCTTCTCCCTTCTCCAAAGATTTGATGACATGCTCTAATATAAAATTGAATAGTAGAGGAGAGAATAAATCTCCTTGCTTTAACCTATTGTGAATTTAAAAAGTCTCCGAAATCTGTTTCCCTAACACATCCTACACTTTGTGCCATTTAGACACATTCGTATAATTCTAACCAACATTTTAGGAATTCCGAACTCCGGAAGGATACTATATAACTTTTCCCTCTTAACTTAATCGTATGCCTTTTTGAAGTCTACATATAGTTGATGTACAGTGCCATTATATTCCCATTTCTTTTCTAAAATCTGTCTTATGCTAAAAATCTGATCTGCTGTAGACCTGTTTCTTCTAAATCACATTGGTGATCTTCTAGAATGTTATCAATATAGGGAATAATATATTTATTAGGATTTTGTACGAAGTTGAGGGTAATGAAATGCACCTGTAAGTTGCTGCAATCAGTTTCATCCCCTTTCTTATAGATTGGTACGATATTCGATACTTTTCATTCATTTGGAAGAGCTTCTATTAAAAACATAAACATATCCCAGTATTTAATTATATTATTTTTGGTCTGGACATCTTACCTCAATATTAATGTTGATTTGTTCTTGGACATGTTTTGAAACATGTCCAAGAACAAATAAACATTAATATTGAGGTAAGATGTCCAGACCAAAAATAATATAATTAAAATAACCTCAAAATATAACTTCCTAAAATTAAATATATCCCAGTATGTCAAGTGGGTGGATAAAATGCAGCTACACACGTGGACAATATTTTTCTTTTAACTTTTGCCTGCATTTCAAAGAAAAGAACTAACGGCAATTAATACTTTTGGCTATGGCTATTCAAATTGTAAAAAAAAACTTATATGATTTCTAGTATATAACCGAATATTCATTTTCTCTACAAATGTATTTATTAACTATTTATATTTTTAGAAGAAGCGCTGTACAACCGGCGCGGCCGTAAAAAATGTGTTTTTATTACATAATTTTTTTACTTTATTTTAATCTTTCTGACCTATATTATGAAGTAAGTCGGGGATATTTTTATTGATATTTTATATTCTAATTCTGTGTGTCCAACCGATGAGACAGAGTGCCGAATTGGTGAACTACGAGTTCTTACGCCACTTTACATGTACATATGTGTATACTAGCATCAAAACTAAGCATGCATCGCTCTCCTCGCGATCCGCCTCATTATTTAGACGCATAGTACTGAACACAAAATAAACATCAATAAATTTTGTCAAATATTTAATTTGTTTACTTCACGTTGTACAGAAATATCTGAAGTAAATTCATGCGTTATTTTATGGTAAAACTCGATAGTAAAAGTTATGTTTGTTCAGTAACAATATTTATGTAAACACCACTCTATACCACAGCTTTAATTGTGACTTTGACCTGAGTCTAGGTTGAGAATGAAAGAGTTAAGTAAAATAATTTTTGATGTGACTTTGAATACCTGAAATGTTTACAAAAAAATGCCTGCGGACTAAGAAAAGTTGGATAGTGCTACTGTACAATAATCTTGATAATTTCACCTTTATAGTACTAAATTGAGTACAAGAGCTAAAAGCTAGCAAAAGTGTGTAGAGGGTATCCCATTTATGTTATGCACTTAAAATAACATTTGTCTTTGAATTGTATTTCAGATTTTCAAAAAGAAACTAACATAAGTAGGATATTTGATTCACGTAATTGCCTGCTGGGTTGGCGTAAACTCTTGAATGGTGCTAACTTCCATAACAATACTGTAAGCCTACATAGTCATCTGCTCAGGACACATCAGGTCATTGGTATATCAATTCCAAGTAGATACCCAAGTAGATGCCTTTTTCGGTGGACAGTACACACCAAGGTTCTTTCAAAGAGTGCAGCAAAAATTATGCACCGTTGTCATCCATATTGAGACTAGTGGTCATCACTTTGAACACTTGCTGTCAACTATAAGTTCTTGATGTTGTTGTTTATAAGGTGTAAGTTGTTTATGACCATAAAACTTTAAGTTAACATTTCCGATCACTGGTTACATAGCTAAAGAAACTAACTTTACACTCCTCTAACTTAGCATCTGTTTGATTTTAATTGTAAGGTTTTGAGATACTATTTATATCTGTATCGCATATAGCATTCTGAGGAATGTGTGGGCTATCATCAACTCATACCTCGTGGCAATATATTTAAGTAATAATGAATTAAATGTATAAGAATTTGTATACTAAACTATTTCAATGAATTCTGTTGAAGGGATTTTGAGATCAAATCAGAGAACTATAATGTCAAAAGAATTTTTATTTAGTTTTCCCTTTGAAATTACGTTCTGAGGGAATTTTAAACTTCCTTATGACTTGTCTTCCTCGTAGTCTTGGCTGCAATCACACTAGTGACTAAGTCTTTCTAAATTCGAAACTTCCCCGTCATTGGAATTATAAGAGCTATACCGCCATGACTTAGAAATGCTTCCTAGAAATCTGTCTCCAGGAAACATGGCTAAATTTGCTTCTAATCTTGGATCAGGATTTTAAATCTAGTACTGATGACTGATAATAGCGTTGATAATTCCTTTCTATTCTCCATATTCATAGCTCAAATTATTACTTTTTCTGATTAATGAAATAAATATGTACGTGTTCAGTGTCGCTCCGTGCTTTTTAGTTATGAATAAGAATTACGGCTCAGACAAGAGGTCAGCTTGTAATAAAACATATATCTGATTCTAATTACCTGACATGAATACAATTTTTATTAATTAACAATATAATTATCTATTTTTTATATAATAAATAATTTAGTCTGAATTAATTTGTAACTAGGGGGACGTCGTAGCGTATATGGTTAAGGCAAAACGCTAAAAACCGGAAGGTCGAGCGTTCGAATCCCGGTGGGGTCAGGATTTTTAAACTGACCCAAACCTTCTGGTGGCACATGGCCCTGGAGTCGAAATGGGTACCAGACGATTGTTCTGGGGGTATGCGGAGCCTTCATACAGGGCTGACAACCCGGCTGAATTCAAGTGCCGATTGTCTAGAAAAAGTGAGAACCTTAACCCCCTACTATCCCAAAGATCTCCTATGGCCTGTAGTGAGATTACTTTACCTTTACCTTAATTTATAACTTAACAATTATTGTTTAGAAATCATCCTACTGGCATACTTTCCTCAAGAACTACCTGAGACAGCAGGGATATGGGATTATTAGGACATTGTAATCATTATATCAACTTTTATAAGATCCATTATGTGTTCCATTGAGGTATTATTCAAAATTAAAATATAAAATTATGGAATATTCACCTGAAAGGTCCGTCTCCTCGACTTAATTAATTATTTAACTGTAGCACTTTCGGGATTTGTTCCATCATCGGCAGGATTCAAAACTGGTGTTTCATTGAAATATCTGGTAGAGGTGGTTACATGTATTGGGTTCGTTTTCGTTTATCAGATTGTCGTTGTTGTGAGCTGCTTTCATGATTTCTATCTCTTCGAGTAAGTTTATCTTCGCTGGATTATTTCTCTGTGCATTACTGTTAGGGTGTTTTGAATATTTAACATGCGATGTCCTTAGGAGAAAATAATCCAGCGAAGATAAACGTACTCGAAGAGATGAAAACCATGAAAGCAGCTCACAACAATGACAATCTGATGAACGAAAACGAACCAATACATGTAACCCCCTCTACCAGATCTTCAGTGAAACACCAGTTTTGAATCCTGCCGATGATGGAACAAATCTCGAAAGCGCTACAGTTAAATAATTAATTAAGTTGAGGAGACGGACCTTTCAGGTGAATATTCCATAATTTTATATTTTAATAATCATTATATGACGAAGATCCTGTAATATATTCAGTAACACCGTCCTGTAAAAAATAGTTTTGTTTATATGAAAAAATGCATTACTTTTCTAAGTTAAAATTCAGTTATATCATCCATTCAAAATATTACATTTAGCCTATAACAATAAAAATGCTAGCACACATTTTCATACTGTATAATTACTACTTACAATTTCACCTTCTTATTAAGACAATAATTGAGATTCGATGGTTTTAGTTAACTCACATTAGGACGACATACATTACAAAATTCGTGCACTCAAGTACTAGTTTCGCCAAATTCAAGGTAAACGAACAATGTAGAAAGCAATTTGATATGACCACCGAACTAGTAACATGGATGCAAAATTCTAGACAGACGAAGTTAGGACGGGACACTAAAAGATTGCGATGGTTTGGGCGTGGGAAAATGGAAGAGAAAATCTCAATAATATATGAAGAAAAATCAGGAAGAGGTACCTAGATATAAACCATTTTGCAGGTTATATGGGTAAATGGTCACTTTGCTTACACAGAGACCTAAGAGAGGATTGGAGAAATAAACCATATTATCTAAGATTATGACATAGATGAGGGCTCGCTTGGTTTAGGTTAGCGACTTATAAATTTATCAAAATTACTGACGATTACGATATGCAAGTATGTCCAATATGCGGAAGTTCTGAAGACGAAATACATTTCCTAGGAAATTCTAACGATATAGAATATAGGAGTCGGAAAGATTTCTAAAATCGAATCGCGATAGAATGGCATTTAACGATTAATGGTAAAAAAAAAAGTTTAAATATGGGCAGATTTCTGGACAAAACGCGGAAAATAAGAAATCAACTTTTTTTCGTGAATAAATAAAATAGCGTGTATTTATATTATTAATGACACATAAATAATCTATTTAGCTTAATTTGTTTAATAGCAATGTATTGATATGTCAAAAACATGTACGGATTATTGCCCGTGCTATCTATTTAGTAAATAACTGTGTTTTATTATATTTTTTACTCTAATAAAGTCTATTTACTACTATCTAATCAAGCACTATAGGTCTTTCAAGCTCAGTACGAGAACATACCTTGAACTTTTCTAACCCACTCCTGAGTTTGAACGCTTGGAAGACGGATTTACATTACTCTGATGAAATGATGAGTAATAAATGAAAACAATACACTAGGAGACTCCTTAAACCTAAATACCATGAGAGATCTCCGTTCGTCCCAATGTAGGACATGGGTGCCTCCCTAGTGGAAAGTTCCGTAATCAGACTAATTTAGTTACGCTTTTTTCCCTGTAGATGTTAGCGAAGGACATGTGATTAGTACATCGCCTCGAGGCGACATCTAGTAGAAAATTAAGATATTATTCGGATGGATGAAGGTCGTTTAACACACGGGTTAAAATTCCTCCCGGGGACTTGTTATTTGGATATTCTTATCCTAAAATCTATCTACCCCGGCTAGAAGAAGAAATATTGTCACTAGAACACTGCGCCTGACTAAACATAAAAGTAACCTAAACTCGACCCATTTCCAGACTATGGGCGACTACCGGGATAATTTCGTTTAAGGAAAAAAATTGTGTTGTGAGCGGGAATTGAATGCGGACCTCATGAGCTGTAGTCAAAAGCTCTTTCCGAGCACAAGACGACGAGGCTCGTCACTTTGGATATAAATAACCTGTGCTTCGGAACTAAATCTGGTAACTATGAAACCAAAATAATACGAAATAACAAATAAACTATCTCACTGCAATATATTCTATCTATAAGAGTCCAGTTCCTATAGTTTATGTGATATTTTTGTACTGACAGTATGACGCAGTCTTAAGGTTCACCAACCCACAGGGACTTGTCGGTGTGTAGCCTATGTAATTTTCAAGAACTGTTCCTTCTTTTTTCAAGAACTGTTCTTCTTCTTCTTCTTCTTTTTTCACTTGGTATTTAAGATTGCATCATTTGGTTAAATCTGAGATTGCTTTGTACCGGTATCAAATTCTCATTACCTCGAGTCTGTCCTGGTAGATTAGTGGTTACCATACTCGCCTAAATCAAAATTTCGGGAGTTTAACCCGGCTGGGGTTAATGGGTGTCTTCGAAGGGAAACTAAAGCCGTGGATAACGTATCGTAGATTTACAGCACATTAAAAAAACTTCGCGCCTAAAAAAGAGGCTTCTGACCAACATTTATCGGTTCTTTCACGCCCAGATTTGAATTGAGACACTAATAACCTGAGATGATAAAGAGCGGTGCTTAAATAAATAAATAATAATTGATATTAATAACAGACTAGTTCCCATCGAGTCATTTTCTACAGTGTCACATAACTTTTTAACATACGTACTGAAAAGGATTTGAAATTTATTCCAGGCAATTGGTAAAATATAGCGAATAGAAATTGTAACTATCGCTATTGAAAATGAAAATTCTGTAACTACATTTTCCGTATAGTCTGCATAACAATTCCATATCCGCCAGTCCGTACTGTTTCAGGCGTACAAGCATTCAGTGCTGTTACATTCAACCCAGTAAATTGTAAAATCAAAGTCTGAATCGGGATCTAGGTTTTTTTATTGTTTCGATGACAATTATAAAAAAAAATAAAACCATTGTACACTTTAGCATCCTCCTGGTTCACTTTGTTTATGGAATTACGGTTCTGGAACTAACATTTTATTATTGTCAGGGAAACAATAACAAAAATACGTGTGAGTTTACCCGGAGAGTAGCGTTTGAGACTCGTATTCAGGATGTCCTGAGTTGAAACCCTGGTCTCAACAAACCTGACTCCTCTTTTTCGTCAATCGTTAAGGCAAATGTTAAGCAAATTTAATTACAAAAACCCATTTGTTCATAATAACAATTTCATGTTATTATAATTAAATCAATAATCACCTTAAACAAATTTTGACAAACGAAAGAATAAATTTCACAGCCTTCTCAATACAACCAACGAGTTTAAACGCGATAGAGCCTCAGATGTTAAATCTCGTCATTATTCTGTCAAACAGTAGACCTAGTGGCCTGTTTCGGTCTCTCTGATGAGTCTTCTAATATATTTATTCTCCTGGGTTATGTAGTGAAGTGTCTGTAAGGATATTTAGAAATGTTTCATTCTTTCTGTCGATGTTTTATCCAGACTGGTAGCAAATTAAAATAGGTGGTCTAAGAATCATAAGTATCAGTGATTAATAACACCAGGCGGCCGCAAGTAATGACCATAAATTTATTTCACGATCTATCACTTCCATAATTGTGTGGTTCACTGTTTAATACGATTTTAAACCATTGTTTAAAAGCTCATGTTACCACATATGATGATCTATCGATCCTAGAAATGTCACAAATGATGGATTTCTTCCAGAAATAATAAAAATTAATCATCGTCGAATAAAAGAATGATCACACATCACCCAACACTTAGAGGTCACAAGAATTATCTCACTATGTCATCCAAACTGATCCAAATTCATGTGCATTTGCAAGATAGACATCAAATCGAATGTACCATAATATTGTACGAACCAAACATGCAAAATGACTTAAGAAAAACACAAATTACCAGCCTCATGGGCTAGTGGTCAGCGTTTCTGACTACTGTTCATGAGGTCTCGGGTTCGATTCCCAGTCAAACCATAAGCATTTTTCCTTAAAAGGGAATTATTCCTGTGGTTGCACATGGTCTGGAATTTAGGTTAAGTTTAGGTTAAGAAGTCTCCTGGCTCCTCATTATCATTTACCACCAATCATAACATCGGGGTAACGTAACTCCGCCTTCTAGGCGCCCCAAATTCAGAAGCGGGTTACAATTAGACAATGCCAGGAGAGAACACCAGTAATGTCAAAATGATAACCTGGGGCATTAAAAAATAATAACAATTAACAAGAATGCAAATGCCACTACAACTACGTCGGCCTGACTACAATATAGAAATCACTGCACACTAGCGATTAAAACAATAATAACAAAAATGTATTAAACACAACTATCTATCTATAATGGCGTAGCCAATTGTTGAACCATAGTCTTTCCTTTATAAGGAGTTACTAGACCAAGTTAATTTTTTAGTTACCTTATTTGCTCGTAGATGTCATGAATGGCATGCGGTCAACACACCGACACAATGACACATCTAACAGGCAACTAAGGTATTACTAGGACGTTGATGTAGATAAATTTTGCTTAGAGGCCTCTTTAATCAGGCTTAAGGATATTTTACGAGCTTGAAAATCTTCGGACTCGGGACCCACGGCTTAAAGTCTTTACCGGAGGACTTGCTCCTTGGATTTTTCCGTCCTAAAAAATCAATCTACCCCGGCCGGGTTTCACCCCGTGGCCCTCGGAAACAGAGACAAGGAGCATAACCAATAGTCCACCGCGGCCGACTTAAACACAACACTTTCCAACAAACCTTATATAAATAACAATTAACATCATGGTCGTAATTAATTTATTTTTCTTTTGCAATTGATTATTAGCAGATTTTATTTAAGTTCAGATTTAAAGTCTTCCTAAAGAGACAACCCACGTGAAACATTTCAAGGTTAAATTTAACCACTTTGTAATGGAAGCTGCTGGAATTTATTTATGTATCAGAACCATAAAATATTCCAAATTCCGAAAACAGGAAAACACGAATGGTGTAATAACCATGGAAATGAATGAAATAAGTAATATAGACTGTTACGTTTCCTAACAGAGACTGTAGACTCTGTTTGGAATTAATTTCCTTTACTAGAATGTGAGTAAATTAATTGCAGGCTCGACAAATGGGCAATTTTACTACAATAAGATAAAACTCAATTAAATTACAAATGTTTTCCTAATGAATAGCGATTTCAAGTCCAGTGTTATTAAGTATCGGGAAACTTTATCTTCACACCCATATTATTCATTACAATATTTTGACTATATATACTATATATACATATGCCTCCCTTCGGTTTCTTTTATTGCTTATAAGATGTAATTGATTAGATGGTGGTCCACCTCATATAACGAATAAAATGGTAGGAACTTTAGATAAATTCTTTGTTTAACATAATTATCCCATAAAAATATTAAATTATTAGAACAATAAATATTAATTAATCACTTCTATCATAAAAATGTTCAATGTAATGTATTTATTTATTTTCACAATTGACATGGTAGCCAAAAATCGTATGTTTACTTAAATCGAAGTTATTTTTCTAGGACATGTTTATCGGAGTTGGTACTTGTTAGTATTTTATGATGCAATATATTGGTTCAAGTCAGCTCTAGCGTCGCAATTCAAATCTGGCCGTAAAGATCTGACAAAGTATGCTCAAAGACTAATTTTTACATAATTTAGATTATTTTTACGTACCACGAGTCTACTACCCATTGTTTTACTTCTCCTTCGAAGGAAGCCTTGCTCAAGATTTTTACGTCCTTAAAATTCTATCGTCTTCCCCGGGTTTATTAATTTTGTCATAATTCCAATTCACGGCTGAGGGGGGTTAATAAGATCATAAGAGACTCTGGCATTTAAATACACAGAAATAAGAAACAAATCCGTCACAAATATATGCATTTTTTTGCCACAAGTTGACCAGTTTTACGGTAAGCGTAAATAAAAACGTAACAGGAGAAGCTGATGAGTAATTTACTATTGAGCAGTGGTTTTTAACAACATTAAGTTTTATAATATTTTAAAATGTAAGTTTTTAATTTGGAATCAATATTTCATAGGGAAACTATGTGTAACCTTTCCTCTCGATCTTCTACATTATTCTTTAACACTAACTACTTTTATCTAACGTCGTAAGGGATTTACAAACCAATGTTTTGGGCAGTTGCCTGTATACATGGAACATTACACTCTGAACCTCACACTAGATAGATACACATGTAGTATACGGTGGCTGATTTATCATAATTTCTTGGTATTAAGTCAGTGCAATCGTTGAAGAGAACATAGGACATAACAAGGCAACGGAAATAGATTATACCCAAAATCTGATGTTATAGTGGAACGTAGACACTCTATAGAACGCCACGGCGCAGCGCGGCAATTGGCTTTCTGTGAGAACGAAATCTATAACACAAATGTAGGCTATTTAAAGATGATTCATTTTATTATTGATAAAAATCATACCTTCAATTAGTTATACACAAAATATTGAAACGAAATTTTATTTTGCAAAAATATATTCTATTAATATGCGGAAGCAAATTAGGCCCTAAATGTTTTCCGCAAAAGTACATATGGGCCAGTGAATCATTTTACGCCTAAATTAAATAATTTTTCAGGGAATATTATTCCCTATTTCCTTTATCTCTATGTTTTATTGTCATTATTATCGTTAATGAAACTACCGTTTGGCCTGAAAGTACGTCGTTCTGTATATAAGCCGCACCCTAATATTCGAGGAAAAAAATAAAATAAACATATTATGAGCGAATATAAGCCGCAACCGGGTTAAGTGAAGAAACATTTATTTTCGTGTACTTACATCTAAACACTATCTCTTAACTTATGGTACAGCACACTGACACCTAACACGTCACCATTTTTATTCTATTCACTGTCATCGCTGCCAGTATTCACGTATTCAGTCTCGTTATTTTCTTCATTCCTTTTTCCACAATCTATCCTCACTGCCATCTAGTGCATTCGATACGCAGCATTTCTTGAACTCATTGATGATGGACTCCGATGATATGGTGGGACATGAAGAAAGAATCCATTCGCACAGAAAGGTAACTGATGACTTCTTAATCTTACCCGATGTTGTAAGGGCATAATCTTTTTCCAGGAGCCAATCTGAAAACCATTTTCTGAGGTTGTCTTTGAACGGTTTGTATACGTCTAGATCTAGCATTTTTAAATTTGAAGTCATTCCTCCGGGTCTGCATTTTGTAGATGCAGTTTATTCTTTACCTCAGGAGTTAGATGTCCCTTAAATGATCCAAACTAGCATGTCTGTCTTAGCAAGCAGTGCTCTATGTCTGCGATTCCTAACAGTAGACAGCCAGTCAATCATCAGTTGCATTGTGAACCAGCCCTTCTTCTGGCAACGAATCACTATGCCCTTAGGAAAGCGTTCCTTGAGCATAGTTTTTCGCTTGAGAATCACATAGGCCTAAGGGGGTAATTTTTCCCCATCGGCTAATCGTTTCATTCCCGGTTCCTCTCAATGCGACATTTTTTTGCTCCTTTCATGACTAGTGTTTTATTGCTCGGCATATCGATAAATACGGGCGTCTCGTCAGCATTGCCAATTTGATGAATAGTTGTCAGATTTGGATGACGTTCCGCTGAAAGTTGATCTGTTTCTCCTCACAATTTTCTGGCAATCTTGTACTAGAGAAGTATATTGTCGAAGAGCAAGGCTATTTCTCCGCATAAACCGATCGCATCAACCAATACTCGCATAAAATTCCCATCGTGATTGATATATTTAACACTTTTGCAATATCCAATGCCTTCAGTTAAATTATTTATCTTATCTTGCACATATGAGAACCCTAGCTTCAAGTTCCGGATATTTACCACATTACGGTCCCCTGAACACTTTTCATGTCAAACTTTTTGCATTTCTCTTCTTAAGCAACCCAACGTCGAACATTATATTTTCCTATCCGAACTTTCTTCAGACCTCTCTGTTAGTTGTGGTTTTGGCATAACTCACAGAACTGCAAGTTTGAAGCCAAATTCCTTAGCTTGAAGATGCTATTTGCTCTAAATAATCATTCAAATCGGCATGAAACAGGGCTAACTTCTTACTTAACCTGAGCTGAAGTATACAATCTTCGATACAGTAATTAACAGCAAAGCATAATTGTAATCCCGGATAAAAAAGTGCGCTTGTTGCGTCATGAAATTCAGACAGTTTCACTTAAAAACGCTAGCTGTATGTTGCAAATGAACATACAGTAATTTTTAAACAGCATTTGATAGTGAAAACGTAGGTAGTGAATATATGCCGCAACCTCAATTTTTGTAGTTCTAAATCGGAAAAAAAAGTGCGGCTTATATTCGGGCCAATATGATATATTTATTGTTTGGGTTATACTAAAAACAGATTTCAAACATCATTTTTTTTAATGTTCTAACCCCTCAATTTATTTTTTCTTCAGAGAAAATTTCCGAGTGTCGGTTCGGGCA
The DNA here is from genome assembly GCA_030220185.1 of Diploptera punctata. Taxonomy (NCBI): domain Eukaryota; kingdom Metazoa; phylum Arthropoda; class Insecta; order Blattodea; family Blaberidae; genus Diploptera; species Diploptera punctata. The sequence continues at coordinate 2,220,584 of JASPKZ010000004.1, forward strand.
TTCTTTCTCTGGCTCTAAGTTACCAGGGTTCAATTTCTGTCGGGATCGTGGATTTTCCGGGCGTAAAAATGATAAGATACGGATTAAACCCGTAGATCTACAGAACATAAAAGTAGCCTACATCAAGCCTAAAATAAATAAAAAACTTCTGAACAAAATTTGTCGGCTCTTTCACGCCCAGATTTGAACCTCGTTCCTAATGACTAAGCTCTTAAAAATCGGGTTAAATAAAATAATATAATAATAACACAACTTCCTAAATTATTTAATTGTATAGGCGCAGTACCTGTGGAAGAAATTAAGTAAACGAGCTGAAATATTCCAACATTTCTATGCGATTTAATCAATATCTTATTTTAAACATCCCTGAAAATAAAGATCCCATAGGGAATACGATCCCTCATCAACTATAGAAGCTCACATACAACTCCGCCCTCCCCTTAGTCACTCGTCATACAGAAATCCAACAACCACTTTGGCCATAAGATGTCCCACTTCTAATTTTTTTTTTAAGTTGACGTCCATTCTGCCGGTTTTGTATTTTTGTTGCCTGGAGCCATCATTAGTACATGGAGAAGTTGTGATAAGTGTAGGGATGACAATTGAATAGCCCCTACTATTCTTTTGTTGCTGGAGGATGATTAATAGCGAACTGTCGCCAAAATGAAAATTCACTCAGTTGTTTCTTTCTTTTCTTCCAATGTTTTCTACTTTTACGGAATGACGCATTGCACCGATTCTTCTAAAACCGCATTCAGCCATGACAAAGAGGTTTACAAATCGTTTGACCATCCAGGATCTCAACTTCCATGTACCCTAATTGACTTTTATTCTAAATGATCATACATGTCTTTGTTATTATTATTATATTATTATTTTTATTATTATAATTATTATTATTATTATTATTATTATTATTATTATTTAGTGTTATTTAAATAATCACAGAGAACAATTGCCTAGGGAGTTAGTAATATTATACAATTTATTCGTTTTCTCCATCGTAGTTACTTCTCACATTACAGGTAATTTTACATGGCCCAACCCTCCCGGACCTTACAATGGTACGATCTGTCGGGAGGGCAATTTCAAACTTTGGATCACACACATACATTTTTGAACACACAAGGACATAGAGGGTCTCCTCGAATGAGCTTAATGTCGCGGCCTCCTCATAGACAACACACAATTCACTGACACATTAATATTAAATATTACTACTATTATAATGGTTATGACGTTAAAATGATATTCGGGGACCTTTCGGGCCATAGCGTTTTTTGACATTTGTCTTACAAGTTAAGAAAAATCCCCCCCAAAAAAATCACCCAGAAAATCTGTCCCGTCCGGAATAGATCCCGGGCCCGCTGCGTAGGCAGAGATCACAGCGATAGTTATTACGTAATTTATTGTTATTATTTATTATGATTATCAAGAGGTCCCTAAAGATTTATTATTATTATTATTATTATTATTATTGTCCATCATCTATGGGCTGTTATAATGCTGGATTTGACAAATATAAACTAAATATTTTAATTGAAAGGTGAAACTTTTTCCTCACAAATAGGTAACAAACAAATAAACATATAAATATATGAAGCTATATTATCTTTTATTACTAAAATTTATAGCATTATTATTAAAACATGGTACTGCACACACAATTAAATTTATACCGGTAGCTAAATAGTGTTACAGAATTTACGAAGGCAGGAATATTATTTCATGTAGTGTAAAATGAACGTAGATTACATGGCAGGAATTAAATGTTTAGGATGTATTTTGCGAAGATACAAATCAATAAAAAAAAACATTCTCGAGGGAGAACCTTGGCTCTCATATATATTTATTTCATCTTTTTGTAATTCGTTTTACGTTGTAGGCTACTCGCACATCGGATACTAGTTGTCTAAATCCTGGTTGTCCTGTTTACTTTTACATTGTGAACGAGAGTTTAACTTTATTTGAAATGTCGCAATTTGAGTAATATTGTCGAATACTCGAAAATATCTAGAAACATGTATCGTTCACTGTTCTTTAACCATTTAAGACGATTAAAACCAAACACACGTATTTAAAATATTTAACAATGCGTGATCTCGTGAACCACAGCTTTAGCATTTCGAACATGCGTAGTGGACCATAACAGGGACTCTGCTTTTTGAAGCGGCTCATTATTTTTTTTTTTTTTGCTAAGTGTACATGCAATATGTGGTCGTCTCTTAATTTTCTTTTTTTCCAGGGAAATCCAATCAATCACATATTTCAGCTTCTGGCATGGCTGTACCATTGTAACAGTAATATAAACTATAATAATAATATTAATAATAATAATAATAATAATAATAATAATAATAATAATAATAATAATAATAATGAAGTATCGCCATACATTTTATTTGGACAGGACATGTGGCACGAATGGGGAATTAAGCAGGGACGTGGAAATTGTTATTGAGAGAGCCAAATAAATATAATTTAAGGAATCATCATATGACTGAAGGTAAGTAGGCGTAATGGTCTCTTATCAATTATCAATAGTAATTTAGCGCTTACTTCTGATGAGAAGAATTAGTATGAAAACAGAAGGAATGCGTCCAGGAGTTAGGCCTAGAATAAGGCTAGATATTTAAATTAACCATGATTTGGGGAGATGAATCCTACAGAGGTTATTGTTAAACATTAGCTCAGGATAGGCCTAATAATGTATGAAGAGCTAATGTCCGCGCATCATAAACCTCTGGTTTGGATAGTGTTAATGAGTTATATAATTATATATAATATATAATATATATATATATATAGGTCCACTGCTGTTGTCTCGAAATAGCGTGCTGACTTGTCACGCAGCGGGTCCGGGTTCGATTCCGGGCGGGACAGGCTCCTGAGTGAGGGTTTTTTTCGGGGTTTTCCTCACCTGTAAGACACATGTCAGGAAGCTTAGGGCCCAACGGTCTCCGAAAATCATCCGGCCATCATCATCATCCTTATTATTATCATCATCATCCTTCGACTGTGTGAAAAGCAACGGGAAGCTACCACAGCTATAATTCCCTAGTAAAGCTGCAAAGCATAGCATGAAAATGCTATTGCTACAGTGAAAGACCTGCCCTCGGGCAGAATTACTATGGATATATATATATATATATATATATAAATATATAATATATGAGTTCATCCACTCAAGCATTCATTTCTCTCTTCATATATATATATATATATATACAGTATATATATATATATATATATATATATGACAAAAAAAGAAAAATAAATGCCCGAGTCCGGATTTGAACCCGAGTTTCTTAATTCTGTACGTTCAGCGCTCTAACCATCCGAACCACTCAGATATCCTAACATAAACATTTATTTTTCTTATAGACTACATGTAGTATTCTCAATTTACTCGAGAGGTAGCGGGATATCGTTCCACCTGCCATCTTGTGGCCACCATAACAGGTAAGCAACATTTTTAAAGACACTAGTTACTTTATAGCAGAAACGCTTGTATATTTAAATGTTATAGCTATATTTTTTGACATTTGGTAATGAAGGCAAATATGACATGAAAAGGAAAATTAATGCCTGAGTCGGGATTTGTACCCGAGTCTCTAAACTCTGTTCGTTTAGCTCTATAACCATCTGAGCCACTCAGGTGTCCTAACACAAACATTTATTATTCTTATATATGAGCGATTCCATGAAAATGTCATACCGAGGTGAAAATTTTGAAACGGACGCAGTAATAATTTTGTTGACGTAATATATATCTGTAAATGTCAAATTTTATAATTCTATATGAAAATGTTTCAAATGTGCATTATTTTAATCTAATAAAAGCGGTAGAACTTGTCATATTCCAAACCTGAAAAAATATGCAAAATTTTACCAATTTCTTGTTTAATGATTTGATCGTATGAATTCGTTTTATTTCACAAAATATTTTTTAAACAATGCTTTAGTGCTCCTTGGTCGTAAATCAAACAATATTAATTGCATTATAATATTCTATATACCTTAAATGTGTCCTATAGTTGTTAACTATAAGTTATGGTCAGTCAGTCACAGGAAACGGATACAAATTACTGTACACAACATAATAATTGATGGATTAAAATTTCCTCTTGGATTGTACGTTACCGGTACACAACTAACAAAAAAGTATAGATGAAATTTTCTTGTAAAGTCATTATTATTCCCGCTGGAGTCCCGTGACTGACTGACTTTTTGTCCCCTCATTTATATTGCTAATACGCATGACGCAGTCAGTTGCTTGCTGGACTCCGCTGTGTATTAACATAAACATGGTTTAGGAAATCTGGTAGACTGTTCGGCTCAGCTGTTTCATAAAATAATTACTGGCCTTCTTATGTGACAATTTGAGCTAAAAGGCAGTCATCGGAAGAATTTAAATGTAGATAATTCCAAATGTCATACCGATTTGAAAATTTTGAAATTGGCGCAGCAGTAATTTTTTCGATAAGATCTACTTTTTTACAGATAAAATTTTCTGATTCTAGAAGTTAATGTTTGAAATACGGAATATTTTTATTCTAAAATTAATAGTAGAACATGACATATTCCGAAACCTGAAAACACATGCAAAATTAAACGAATTTTTTTACGATTTCACTGTATAAATTTGTTTTGTTTCACTGACTCTTTTGTTATATATTTCGGTCCTTCCTGATCGTAAAATGTAATACTAATAATCGTATTATAATATTCTAGATAATTAAAATGCGCCCTATAAGTATTAAGGGCAAGTTACTGTCAGTCACATAAAACATACAAAAATTATTGTGTACAATACGATAATTGATGGATTCAAATTTCCTCCGGGATTCTACGTTATCGGTGCATAACTAACAAAAAACTATTAACAACATTGTCTTGTAAAGTAATTACGTTTCCCGCTAGAATCCCATGACTGACTTTTTTATTTAGGCCTATATTGCTACTACGCACGACGCACTCAGTTGTTTGCTACACAGATTTTTTTTAGAAAAGCGATTTCAACAACTTGCAGCTATTCCGGCAACTCATAGAGTTCACCATGTGAAAGTATTAAAGCCGTATGTTATATAATATATACAAATTTCAAATGAACAATCAGTGCGAAAAATTCACAAGTTTCGTGTGTGAAAGAAAATTATATTTTTATATATGGCATTTAAATAATTCCTCATTATGCGATTCTTCAATATGTATGTTATTGTGCTGTACCGCAATTGAAAAATTCACAAGTATAGTGTGTGAAAGAAAATTATATTTTTATTAGTGGCATATAAATAATCCTCATTATGCGATTCTTCAATATGTCACTAGAGTATTGTGTACTGGAATTAAAAACAAGTGCGCAAACCTTACGTGTTAAATGTGTGTGTGGGAGTCCTTGAACTTCAAAGGTTCTCACATTAGTTTGACCTTTCAGATGCCATGTGTGTCGTATTATCGGGGATCCACAGTGATATGTTGCAACAGTTCCATTATTGTGCTAGCATTGCACTTTGTGAAACAGAGTCATGCATGTTGATTGCAACAACAGTTTTAAATCATATGAAGTTACTTGTATAAAAAAATACAATTGGCGTGGCATATATGTGATTATGTATGTATAACCGGTCGCGTAAAAGAAAATTATTATTGGGTGTAACATTATTGAAAAACAACAGAGTGAAAATACGTACCTATGACAACGCTGTAATATGTGCGCCAGCTGGGGACAACACGTCAGTCATAAAGTAAGATTTCGCGCATTGTTAAGAGATTTCTTTCAATTGTTTAGTTTAAAAATAGAACACATGTCAGCAATATCATTTGTAATCAGTTGTTTTGAAAGAATTATAATAGAATTTTCCACATTTAAATAAAAATTTTAATAATTTGTATACTGCACTTTTTCGTTATTTTTTTTTGTCTTTAAAGTTGAGACGTGTGAAAGTTAATTTTAGTGTTCTGGAACGAACACTGCATATTCCATATCGGTATTTTTTTATTTATATCAATGGTTCAATCTAATAACAATATCAGAAATATTAAATATAGCATCAGATAAATTTTAATCAGTTAATATGAATATAATAAAATTATATGCCTATTAGGCATATTTAACTATAGAGAAGGCCCTTTGTTATTAAGAAGTTAATATTTTCTTTATTTTGTGAAATTACACTATTTATTTAATATTTATACAGCATATCAAATTGTACATTTCCTATACATGATAAAATACGTGTAGTACTTTATTTACCTCCGTATTATCGCTTTTTATCTATTATAATTTTATATTATTTTGTAACATTTGTATAATATTTACAGCTCCACAATATTAAATTCTTAATAAAATTCAGATATGTCAGTCAGTCACAGAATGTAGTCAGTCAGTCACAAATATCACATATTAGGTTATAACTCCGGTCTTAATTGTGATTTTTTTGTTTTGTTTTTTGTTGAGAATGTAACTTGAAATGTGTCCTCCAAACGGCATTTTGGAAAATTTAGTTAGGAATCACACTTCATAGAATGATGTAGATGAACATGTAAACTGCATGATGAGTTGACATTTATGTCAGTCAGTCACACATACTTTAATAGATTAATAGGCTAAATAGCTCTGTTTTTCTTCAGAAGTTGTATATTTATGTACATTCTTAACCACACACTTTTCCTCTATCATATCACGTAGATAACACCCTTAATTTCAGTCAGTTGTAATATTTATGCAACCATTTTGCTGCAAAAGTAAATGTCAGTCAGTCACATATATGGAATTGCTCATATATATATATATATATAGTATTCTCAATTTACACGAGAGGTAGCGGGATATAGTTCCAACTGTTACCTTGTGACCACCCTAACAGGTAAACAAATTTCTATGGAGAATATTTACTTATATGCATATACTGACCAGTCTCATGAGGTCCCAGGTTCGATTCCCAGTCAAACCATAGGATTTTTCCTTAATGGGTTATTCCTGTGGTTGCCCATGGTCTGGAATTTAGGTTATGTTTAGGTTAAGAACTCTCCTGGCGCTTCATTAGGCCTATCATTTATCATCCGTCATGTCATCGGGGCAACATAACTCCGCCTTCTAGGCGCCCCAACTTCAGAAGTGGGTTACAATTTTGCCAATGCCAGGAGAGTACATCAGAAATGTTGAAATGACAACCTAGGGCATTGAATAAAATAATAATTATATATATATATATATATATGTGTGTGTGTGTTTCATGTTTTTCTTAATTTATTATAGGGCCTATCTTGTTTACTATATAGGCATAGGCTACATAATTATATATAGGCCTAACTGTATTTTGTATTTTCAGCTGATTGAGTTATAGTCATCTCTGCCAGAATAAATGATGATGATGATGATAATAATAATAATAATAATAATAATAATATTATTATTATTATATTATTAATTTTAGTATTAGTATTACTATAAAATTATTTACCTTGCATTCCACAAAAGTAATGACTTTTCAAGAATGTGACAGTTATGAATAATGTTAAACTCCTATATATAGGCCTACATTTATATAATAACATATGAATCAAATAAATATTTAAAAAATAAAAAATAAAAAATGCGTAATCTGGAGACATGTCCACGCCCTCTGTGTGGTTACCCAGGTAACTAGAGACTGGGCGCATGAGCGATTGCTGAAAAATACCTGATACAACAATGCACTCCACTACCTTATATTAACCAACAAATGTAACCCTTAAGGGTGTATTTTGTCTTGACGGAGATGAATCTCGGTCACTTCTTATGTAATTAAGAGTGTTCGATTAGTGGCGGCTCATTTCAAGGTTTGACGTCAATGCTGTGATCAATCACTTGAAAATTGGTAATTACGTTTCCTCTTTTAATAAAAAAAAGTATTATGTACTCAATAGCAATTACTTTTTCAGCTTGAGCTAGTTAAGTACTATAACAAACAAATGACAGTCTGGATCTAAATAAGTGTTATTTATTTGTTGTTATTTATAGTCTCTTTAATTACAATACCTTTAATTATCGCGACTAAACTGAATAATGTTAAATCGTATAAGGTTCGCGGGTTCAGCCTCGGCCGGGATTCATGATATTTTTAAGGGCGTAAGAAGCCTGAATATGGGTTCCTTGGGAAGGGGTAAAGCCTTGGGTCCGGTGTCGATGTTTTACAACACGTAAAAAAAACTCAGTCAAATTAGCTATTCTTGCAATGCTGTACAATTGGTCAAATCAATCATATTAAAACAGTTAGTTACTTAATTTTAATAGAGACGTGAAAATGAAAAAAAAAAAAAAAAAACTTAAATACAAGCAAATATTCTGCCTGCTACAGCCCTCTCAAAGTGCGAAAAATAGCGATATCTCTTATGGGTGACCGACCATTTTGTTATAATAATAATAATAATAATAATAATAATAATAATTTATTAATAATTTCAAATATCCACCGGCGATCTCACGGCTATAATCCAGTGACCATCGTTATGGGTCATGACCCATAGTATAGGAACCGCTGCATTAAAGTATTGCATGTGAAATAGTCTACCCAGCCTGGTGAGTTTAAATGAGGGCCTATTTCATGTAAGAATAGCAAAATTAAATTTGAGGAATAGCATCACGCTAACCGTAATTTTATAGACTATTATGCTGGCCAGTGATTGTAAACAAATTCAATTGACGTTACCTTTTCGGTTCTGTCGTGCCATGGGCTTATTAATCTAATCGCTTTCACTTTATTGAATAAGAATGTTATTTTCAATTTTTATGATATATAAAGCGTCACTGTTATAAAGTAAAAATATTCTCTTTAATTTGCTTACTTGTGATAGGAGCTACCAGATGGAAGTGGAGACCGTGTTCCCACTACATCGGGTAATAATGAGAATATATATAAGAAAAATGAATTTTGTACTAGACTTTCTCGGTAGTGTAATCGGTAGCGCACTGGGATATAATATCCAGAGATCCGGGTTCAAGTCCCGTACGAGTATTTATTTTTCTTATCATGTCATAAATACATTACTAAAGTGTGGAAATTAAAACCTCTCAATAATTATTTTATATTATAGGCCTAGGTAATTTTATCACTATCATGTTATGTGTAATAATTTCGAACGATCTTCTTGTATAGAATATTTTAATAACTAAAGGGCAAATTTCTTTCACTTGAAAGTGGTAATTTAATATCCAATTTCTAGGGATTTTTATTTTCTGTTTTGTACTTTCATTATTACATAAATAATTTAATAGAATTATTATTATTTTGTTTTTAAATATATTGCTTACTTTTATCAGCATTGTAGGCCTATATTGTCCCGTGCCGTAGCCGAGGGGTTTAAGATATGATGCCTCAGTGCACAGTTAAGGAACTTGCACTGTTTTGAGTCAACATAGAGAAATAAATTTTCACATGATATTACGGTGAGTATGGAGCCGGTGCCATCTATCATCATGATGAATTTGGCTAGTAATAGTGAGTAGCGGCTAAGGTTAAGAAAACCAGCTAACTATAACTGCGGTGATACTTGATATGCTGACGACATTACACCCCTACACTGGTTGGATGATCTTTCATCTATGTGATTAACAGAAGTAAGACCAGCAGCCAGCTAGTAGGCCAAGGTCCTTCTAGGCTTGTCAGTCCATAGAGTTTCGTATACGCTTATATTGCTTGTTATTGGCTAAGTCAATTTATGTTTTTCCGTCTAATGCCACAAGATTGTCATATGACGTTTCTGGCATTATCTCCTGGCATTGGTGGAATTGTAATCCACTTCTGAAATTGGGGACCTATAAAACGGAGTTACGTTGCCTCGATGATACGATGGGTCATAAATAGGGCTGAAAAAAAAGTATCGGTATCAGTGGAGTAACTAATTTTTATAAACATTGTTTACAAAATGCGTGTCTTTGTCGAGCGTCTACACTGCCTGCTCGGAGCGGAGAGTGTGTATGTTCGACTCTCTTCAGTAATAGATCTGTTCACGTGACGTGTAGTTGTATCAGAATGCCCAAAACAAAATTGTGCAAAGATGAGTCCATTCTTACACAAAGCGAACTGTACTAGAAGTCTGTCCCGAGTAGCGCGTGTCAACGTGCAATTTGTAAACACAGAGGTCTAAGTACGATGCAACCTGGCCTATAACCCATACTTTTCTTCAGGCCTAGTGATAAATTATTAACGAAGAACTAAAAGAGTTCCAGACCGTGCGTGACCGAACGAAGAATTTCCTTTAAGGAAAAAAATTCTGTGACCTGATCGGGAATCGAACCCGGGTCATCATGAACTGTATTCAGAATCTCTGACCAGAATACTATGAGACTGATCAATTATAATTGTTAATAGCTGTGTAATTTAACTATGGTGAAGTGGGACCTTACAGTCCCGTGCCGTAGCCGAGTGGTTAAGGAAAGATGCCTTGGCGCAGAGCTACGGGACCTGCGCAGATTCGAGTCCCCGTGGGGAAAGAATTTTTCTCATGGAATTTCAACCACTATGGGACCGGTGCCCACCCAACATATTCACTTCACAGGCTAGGCAAAATGCCTGTTCCGCCTCACAGTTGTTCCGTCCATCTTATCACTGACCTTCCTACATTTTTTTAACCTCTTGGCTTGTAGTTAAATGCTGCTTTTGATAATCTTGTTACGTTCATTCTTTCTACATGTCTAAACCACATATATTCTTTGATTCTATCATTCAATTGATACATATTTAACTCTGTTCTTATAGCCTATCTTCATTCTTTGTCCTATCCATTCTTTTGCAGCCTTTTGTTCTTCTAAGGAAGTTCATTTCTACACTTTGTATTCTATTTTGTAAATTTTTTGTCATAACCCAAGTTTCACTCCCATAGAGTAACGCAGGAACTGCTAATATTTTATAAAACTTCAATCCAGTATAATTTAGTGTTTTGTTCTTTAATGTTCTATGTATAGTTCCACATATCATTTGAAATTTTGACAGTTTCACATTTAGGTCTCTTTCACTTTTTGTGTTTATAGTAAAATTACAACCTAAATAATTAAAATTTGTTACTTGTTCCAGAGGTTTGTTGTCTATTATGATTTTTGATCTTATATGTTCACTTCCCCAAAATGCCATTATTTTTTTTCCTTTGATATTTTAAAATTGTATTCTTGGCATAAGTGATTTAATTTATGTAAAGAGTACTGCAAATTATTTTCATTTTCTTGAATAATATCCACATCGTCAGCATACATTAAAACATTTAATATTTTAAAACGTCCATTCTTATATTAATACCTACATTAAAAATTACTTTTCCAACTTTTGGATGATGTAATTAATATACAAATTAAAAGGGTAAGTGATAAACTACAGCCCTGTCTTACACCTCTACTTATTAATATTGTTTCGGTCTTTGATGTGCCTATATTTATTATAATTTGAAATTTTTCTTATAAACGTTTTATCACATAAATTAATTTTGCGGGGTAGCCATGTATTTCCATAATTTATATCTATCAACACGATCGAATGCCTTCTCAAAATCAATAAAAGGAACATGCATCTGTAGGTTATGTTCTCTACTTTTTTTTTTTAATTATTTGCTGTAATATGAATACATTATCTGTTGTTGAAAGCCCCGCTCTAAAGCCACTTTTTTCTTCTTTTAGTATTGCTTCTGCTATTATATTAAATATCCATCCATCCATAGTAATTCTGCCCGAAGGCAGGTCCTTCACCGCAATCATAGCATTTGCATGCTATGCTTGCAGCTTTACTAGGGAATTGTAGGTGTGGTAGCTTCCCGTTGCTTTCCACACCGATGAAGGATGATGACGATGATGTTAATGATAAAGATGATGATGATGGCCATATGATTTCGGGGACCGTTTGGGCCTTAAAGTTTTCCTGACATTTATTTGACAGGTGAGGAAAAACCTCACCCAGAAAAACTGCCCCGACCGGGGATCGAGCCCGGGCCCGCTGCGTGACAAGGCAGCACGCTGCCTCGAGACCACAGCGGTGGACTTATATTAAGTATTTTATTTATAATACTTGCATAGATTTTATAAATTGAATTAAGTAGTTTAAAATGTTCCAATACTGTTATTTTAACATAGTTCCAATAATGGATCATATTATAATATTATAATGATATTGCGAAAAGAAAAAATTAATCTGAACCAGGAATGTAGTTCCAACTAGCGGTCTACGGTTCGATTCCTGGTTCAGACATTAATTTTTCTTTTCAAAATATCATTATAATATTATGAATTAAGTAGGCTAATTCCTCTATAATTTTTACATTCTCTTCTATCACCTTTTTTGAACATTGATATGACTTCAGCTATATTCCAACTTTCTGGTATTCTACAGTTTCTCCAACATTCATTAAATAAATGCAATATTCTCCAATGTAAAAATGTTCCACCATATTTTAGAAACTCCATATTTATCTGATCAGGACCAGCTGCTTTCCTATTTTTGGTTTCTATTAAGGATTCTTGAAGTTCATCAAATGTAATCATATCAGTTTGAATTTCTCCTTTTTCATTATCTGAATATAATTCTTGTTTCTCTTCATCTTATTTTTTTCTTCTTTACACAACACATTTTTACAATGTTCTATCCATCTTTATTTATTAATAACATCTATTTTTGCAGTATCACTTTCTGATTTATTTAAAAGTTTTATAACTTTATATGCAACATTTCCCACCCAACATCGTGAGGCATTTGGGTAGCTACAATAAGTAGCGATTCCATGTTGAGAAGACCAGCTATAAGGGCTAGGGGACGCGACATGCTAACCACAGTTAACCCTACACTGGCTTATGATCGTTCACCTCTGTGGTTATTAGATGTGGACATGAGACCAGCAGCGGCTGGTAGGCGGGTTTGAACCCGCTACCTTCGGGACTAGAGTCAAGGAACATGACCACTACACGACGGCGGCTGACATTTAAATCTGATCGTTTGCAAGCTGAAATAAATGATCACAAAATTTACAATAACATTAACTTTTTTATTAGAAAATATATATATATATATATATATATTATATATAATCATACTGCGTTCTAAGGGATGCACAGTTTTTCTGTTAGCACGATGTATCCTTGAAAAGATAGGCCTATTTGTTTATTTTAATTCACATGGCTTCAAAACTTTCTAATTTAAATGTGGAGTAGATCCAAAAAAATGTTAAAAATGTAAAAAAAAATAGTTTATGAAGAATTAGTAAAAAAAATCAGAACAGAATCAAATTATGGGTTCATTTTTTTGTCATTTTAGATCAGATTTAAACATCTTTTTTGGTCATCACATTTGTAAGTCATATAAATCCGGTCCTTAAAATAATGTACTAAATATTGATTTTATTGAACCTCGTTCGTCCCGCTCAGGTTATTGGTGCTCCCAGGTGGGAAGTTTCTTTGCCAAGCTAATATAATTAATCTTATTTCGCTATAGATGTCAGTGAACGAGATGTGGTTTGTACGTAGCCTTGAGGACATCTAGTAGAAAATGATGATGTTGATATTTCCGTACAGATGTCTGCTAGGGTCATTTGGTTAGTACGTATCTCGGACGACATGTAGTATGAAATTTAGTTAGTACTTGGACGGAAGAAGGAAGATTAAATTTTGCTCAGAGGCATTTTTTATTCATGCTTGAGGTTTTTTATGAGTCCGAAAATCTTCAGACTCCGAATCCACAGCTTAAAGTTCATCCCGGAGGACTTATTCCTTGGAATTTTCCATCCTAAAAATCCATTGACTCCGGCCGGGATTGAACTTGCAACTCTCGAGACTAGAAGTTATTGCTGATGTATTTTAGTTATTATAATTTTATAATTTATTCTGCTTGCATTTAGCTGCTGATCTGCATTATCCGCTATAAAATTTTATATGTGTCTTTATAACTCATGCCCCAAATGGTAGACAATGACCAATCATGTTTCAATTAATTTTGTTTTACGACCAATGACGGTCTTGTTTCACCTCGCTCTTCATCGATTTCTCTTTATCAGCTCCTGCTTTTGTTATAAAAAAGTTCCTCGTTTTTAATATTCTGAACAGGTCAGAGCATTGTTTTTTCCAACATATAGCCATACATTCAATATAGCAAACAATAAACAGATTCCTTGATTTTACTGAGTTGTTTACTAAACAAAATTAATGAATAACCTATAATGTTGATTATAATATACAGTTTGATGTGTTTCATTATTTCTCCACTAGGATGCATTCTTACAATATTGCGATTCCATTTGGCAATAAATATGATCAAGTTGCAGTGAATGAACATAATCTCACACATCTGACTTGTTTTCAAGCATAGCCGTTTACATCAAATATATAAATATTTTAAAATACCGGTAACTATATTTAATTAATGATTTTTGAGTAAACAGCTTAATTTTTTTCGTTAAATAGA